>CM050427.1:16941809-17541809 GCA_027564155.1 Gymnocypris eckloni scoliostomus | reverse complement strand
GTGCTAAATAAAAACCTTGGATTGTTTTGGTTATTATCTATGAGTTTGTGGATATGCTCGGTCCTGGCAGTTTTTAGAGCCTGTCTATAGCTGGACATGCTGTTTTCAAGTTAGTTTTTCTCATTTTGCGCGAAAGATTACGAGTTTCTATCTTGAGAGAATGGGTATAACTGTTGTACCATGGCGCAGCATGTTTTTCTCTAACCTTTTTTAATTTGATGGGGGCAACAGTTTCTAACGTATTAGAGAAGATAGTGCCCATGTTGCTAGTAATTTTGTCTAGTTAATCTGTATTTATGGGCACACAGAGCAGCTGAGATAAATCAGGCAGGTTATTTGTGAATCTGTCTTTAGTGGCTGGAACAATAGTTCTGCCTGGACGATAACGCAGAGCCATATAGTTAATATCAGTAATATACAGCATGCACGATACAAGGAAATTGTCAGTAACATCATCACTTTGAGGTACGATATCTATATCAGTAAGATCAATTCCATGCGTTATATTTAAATCTAGCGTATGATTAAAACGATGCGTGGGCCCGGTGACGTTTTGCTTGACACCAAAAGAGTTTATTAGGTCAGTAAACGCAAGTCTTAACGCATCATTTGTATTATCAACGTGAATATTAAAATCTCCTTCAATTAGTGCTTTATCAACATTAACCATTATCAATTAGTGCTTTATCAACATTAACGAGGAAATCTGCAAATTATTTTAGAAAATCTGTATATGGACCTGGCGGTCTGTACATAGTAGCCATTTCTTTTGCATATCTTACAGTGTAACATTAAGCATAAGTATTTCGAATGAGTTAAACCTGTATCCTGTTTTCTGAGTGACATTGAGAATATCACTATATATTGTTGTCTTTCAGTTAATTCATTGAAAGGTGCATGTTTTTGAGCATTTTTGATGGTCTGCGCCAGCACACAGACACATGTTTTAATAATTCATCTGACCAAAAGGTTTGATCCTGGGGAAACACACACAACAGCAGCTGTGTGTTGTCACGATTATCTTCATAATTGATCCACTTTTATTAAAACAATGTAGCATGAAGTTACTGTCTTCAACAGCACTGTCCATTGAAATATTTTAGTATATCTTATTTTTTTCTCTAAATATCTAAACGTATTTAACTTAAATATTAGTTGTTAAGTTTTTACAAAGTTGTCATGCCTGAAGTTAAATTTTATAACATATATTTCACCAAACCTAAAGGACTGAAAATAGGTTTAGCATCAATTCGCATATCAGCTGTTAGCAAGAAAATGCAAGTGAACTGAGATTTCATTACTGAGATAATCTGCAGAATGTGAAACAAGCTCACAGTTACATTAGAGTTTTGGATTCTATGTTGAATATTGTATGTTACTGTTACGCATGTTTAACACCTCATCACTCCATTGTGAAGACACGTATTGTATAAATCACAATTTGTTTTCACCGTAGTAGGCCGACCCTGACCAAACTAGACCAAACAAAAATGAGCTTGAGCCTTAGTTGTAGCAGTGGGAAAATTGTTTTGTTTTTATCTTTCTATGATTTGTTCATGCTGTTCTGAACCACGGTTTAATTTTTAACATCACAATTCATATTGTATTGTCGTGTGTGATGGTAAAATGTTTGTGTGAGTGTCTGTTTTTTTGTTGTAGTTTTTTTTGCAAACAGTACTGCTTTAATATTAGCGAGCTCTTTGTGTTCTTGGCTTCTCTTTGTTCATATACAGGTACATGTCAATAAATTAGAATGCCGTGGAAAAGTTCATTTATTTCAGTAATTCAACTCAAATTGTGAAACTCGTGTATTAAATAAATTCAATGCACACAGACTGAAGTAGTTTAAGTCTTTGGTTCTTTTAATTGTGATGATTTTGGCTCACATTTAACAAAACCCTACCAATTCAATATCTCAACAAATTAGAATATGGTGACATGCCAATCACTTAAACAACTCAAAACACCTGCAAAGGTTTCCTGAGCCTTCAAAATGGTCTCTCAGTTTGGTTCACTAGGCTACACAATCATGAGGAAGACTGATGATCTGACAGTTGTCCAAAAGACAATCATCGACACCTTCACAAGGAGGGTAAGCCACAAACATTCATTGCCAAAGAAGCTGACTGTTCTAATTTATTCTAATTTATTGAGATGCATCTGTATGTTGACCCAAGAACACATCTAACTCAGCAAAATCAGGACGTGATTTGTAACTTTGTAGATCTTTTTATGCCCAAACATACACACAACTACACACTGATTAAAATTCAAAAAGTGAAAAAGCATAATAGGACCCCTTTAATGTTGCTCAATGCATTTAAAAAAAATAATGTAAAGACACAATGACATGAAAGCACTTTTTCAAGCTTGAATTAAATTTGTTTTGTTTTATGGATATAATCTGAACATTCCCACCTGCCTGCTGGGTTTGTGTTGCATTTGTTTTGTGCACAAACCTTCTGCTTTGATTTTTCTTTACACTAGAGGTCAGTATCAGCCCATGTAAGAACTTCATTTTTCTCCTGCTTGTGCTTTTCAGTGAGGATAAAAAACCCCTGGCAAAATTATGGAATCACTACACTTAGAAAATGTTCACCCAAATATTTTACTTTATAACAAATAAACCAATCACAGATGAAACAAAACTATTTTTGTTTAATTATTGAACACTCTGGTTATGTGAGATATATCTCAAACAAATGAAATTAAAATAGTTGAATTAATAGAAAATTATTTTCCATATCAAGTAGAGGCAAAAATTATGAAATCATTCAATATTGAGGAAACAATTATGGATTCAGCTTGCAATTTGTATTTCTGAAACAAACATCTAAACATATCTAAAATTCTAATCAGTCAGCTGTTAAAAGAGAGTGCTTACAGACCTTAATGTGCTGTTGAACTTGGCTAATTGTAAGAAAACATGTCCCCAACAAGAGAGCTGTCAGTTGAAATGATGGAAAGGATTATCAAACTCCTTAAAGATGGAAATCCATCACGGAGTGTGGTAAAAGAAGTTGGATCTTCCCAGTCAGCTGTTTCTAAAATTTGGTGTATAGAATAAACTAAATGGAAAGGTTCTAAAAGGAAAGCATGCAGGCAGATCAAGGAAGACATCAAAGCGTCCAGATAGAAAACTCAAAGCAATTTGCCTTCAAAGTAGAAGATGCACAACGAAACAAATGAAGAAGAAATGGGCAGAAACAGGAGTCGATGTGTGTAACATAACTGTAAGAATCCGGCTGGATGAAATGATATTGAGATAATGAGATTTACATATAGAAATACCAAATGAAAACCAGCATTAACACTAACAAGAAAACAAGATTAGAGTGGGCTAAAGAGAGGCAGTCATGGAGTGTGGATGATTGGATGAAAGTGATATTCAGTGATGAATCACAAATCTGCAATGGTCAAGGAGATGATTCTGAAACGTTGGTCTTGTGCCGTTCTAATAAAAGTTATAAAGGTGACTGCCTGAATTAAACAACCAAATTCAAACAACTGAGTGCAGTGAGAGTACAATCACACTGAAACAGAAAATGTCACAACAGTCACATTGAGGGTCAGTAAGTATGACAAGGCTCCATCTTGCAAAGCTGATGCTATTCAACTGTTATTAAAGAAAGTTGGAGCCAGTTTGATGAATATTGTTTTTCATTAGTGAAGTCTGTGGCCTAAAGAATTAAGGCTGTCATAAATGCCAGAGAAGGAGCAACAAAGTACTAATAGTTTGTTTTGGTTAATGATTCCATATTCTTCTCCTCAACATTGAATGATTCCATAACTTTGTCCTCTACTTGACATGGAAAATAATTTTCCAATAATTAAAAGTTTTAATCAAATGTTTTTGAGGTATGAGGTATAACCAGAATGTTGAATTATTAAACAAAATGTTTTTGTGTCATATCTGTCATTCGTTTATTTACTATGAAGTAAAAAAAATGGATGAACAACATCTAAGTGTGGTGATTCTATAATTTTTGCCAGGGGTTGTATATATTTTCATAACCTAATTGTTGGATGTTTTACCTTTCACACACTTAAAAACAAAGATTCTTCATTGATGTACCACGAAGAACTTTTAACAACCATGGAGCCTTTCTAATCCACAAAAGGTTATTTGTAATGGAAATTTTTCTTTAGATGATTAAAGCTGCAGTCCATAATTTTTTTTTTTGGTTAATTAAATCAATATTTGTTAATTAAATCAATATTTGAGCAAGTACATAAGCAGCCAGTGTTCAAAACCATCGCCTTACTTTAACCCGATTCACAAAGGTTAGCTTATAATAATGTTTTCTAATTTGAGTGGTACGGGTAGGTTTTCGAGCATGGCACTGTGTCATTACGTCACGTCTGTAAACATAAAGAAGTTGTCTCGGCTACTAGGCTATCTCATGTGAGGATCCTGCAGATCATTTAGCCTTTTCTCACAGCAGCTATATAATAATGCATCATTTTGATGGTGGATTGTAAGCCAGAAAGCATTATGTGTTTATGAAACACATGTGAATGAATTAAAATAATATTTCAGTTTTATGTGCTTGAATGTACTTCTGATTACAGATAGCCTGGGGTTACACAAGATTTATATTTTAAAGATGAGCAGATCGAAGGGAGCATAATTAGCTTGTTGGGTTAAACTAATTTCTTAATATGAAATTCGAATGGTATGAAAATTAGAGATTAGACTGTACAGAAATTAAAATCTACATGCTAATACACACTATATTCATAGCCACGCAATGCTGATGTTGTTAACATTAATAATTTGAGGATAAAGTATAACAATACTAATAATTTGTAGGGTTTGATGTGATTTGATGTTTGTCATTTCATTTCATTTCATTGCATTTTTCATGAGATGCCATAAGAAACTTATGAAATGAAGGCAGCTGTTGTTGAGCCTTACCATTTAAAATGAAAATAATGTGCTCATGCTTGTTACTAATGAGTTTCACTTGAAACATTTGATTGCTTCTGACAAATTTGATTACTGTCATTAACTAATACAGAAAAAAAAATATGTTAAACACATACATCAATTAGTGTGTTTTGAACAATTGTTTCTGCCCGGTGCACTCTGAGTTAATTCCCAGGGTGATGAGAGCACATTCATTTGTTGGTGCTTCAGAGCAAATCCACTCAATTTAAAAGATGGTTTCAGCATCTTTAAAGTCTCAGTACTGTCAATTTAAATGATTGTTCATTAATTACTTCAGCATGACAAGCAAAAATTCACTTTAGCTCATTATTATGGGGTGCATTTGTCTTAACAGTCAAATCTTCTAATAAAAGTTGGTCGGCCTGAAGCTAAACATGCCCTGAGGCTTTTCAACTTTAGGTTTTTGACTCTAAACTGTTATTCTGCTCTAAACTGAAGTATGTGGCATCTAGTTACTGACCCTCAATGTGACTGTTGTGACATTTTCTGTTTCAGTGTGATTGTACTCTCACTGCACTCAGTACACTCTGTTGTACTTGTCCAGAGCTCTACCAATACATTTCAAGTAGATTCCTAATAGGCTATAAACACTGTCTGCTTTTCAGATACTCTTAAAGTAACCTACTCTACACATACATTTCAATGACACTCCAGTACATAATACCAAACATTACTGAACACTTACAATTCAATTTCAAGTACCTTGCCTAGCCTAAAACACTTACTTGCACTTGGTACATCTAGATCACTTCTATTACCATAAGTGCATTCATATTATAGACCGGTTACACTCCTAGGCAGAAGTTGTTGCATTAAAAACAAGAGTTTGTCAAGAATGTTAATGTAAAAATGAATGCACATTCAGATCGATTGCAAACAGATATTCTCATTATTGGAATGAGCTGAAGGGGTGCATAGGGTGAAGGTCAGTAGATCAGGAATTCAAAGTTGAGCTAGTAAGAGTATGTTTAACAGCCACTTGATGGCTCTAGTGGTGCACCATTGAGGAGAGATTTAGGGCCAGATATATTGAATCCCCTAGTGCATGCTAAAGTTAAAATTATGCAGCTTCATGGAGACACTAAATGAACATAGCATGTAAATACCAAAGAGAAATGCACTTTATCTTACCATTTCAGAGCCATCTGCCAAAAAATCAGACATAAAGCATTATGCATAGAGTGAAGAATAATGAAGGCCTAATATTTAAAACACATTCAACAAAAATCAATAAATATTACCATGTTAACTTGCTGCTTAGAAAGTGTCTTTTAAAAATACGACAACTTATTTAATTTGATTTAAAAAGGAATCAAATAGATCAACATTTTTACTTTGTTCTGTTTTCATCTATAAGAAAAAATGCCACTAGAGCTTTAACCTTTATACAAAGTCAGTTTTACTATCTGCTGTGGAGAAAAAACAAATAGTTATTGGGAAACCTTGGAGCATTTAGAAAATCTGTTCACAACACAGACAATAACAGACATGAGGAATGCTACATACAGACTATAGGCAAAGTAAGTATAAATCAGCTAGACGCAGTGCCTTCCAAACCTGTCCTGGAGGACCCCCTGTCCTGCACATTTTGTATGTCTCCCTAATCAGACATACCCAATTTAGTTCTTGCAGACTCTACTAACGAGCTGATGAGTGGAATCAGGTGTGTTAGATAAGGGAGACATACAAAAGGTGCAAGGTCCTCCAGGACAGGTTTGGGAAGCACTGAGCTAGAGCAATATCCTGCAACTAATAAAATCAATTGCACGTCTTTTATTGTGAGTGTCAAAGTTGATAAAGCTGCTTAGAAGAGACAGATTATTAAATGTGACTTGCACTATAAATATGGTGTGATGTGCAATTTTATTGCCCCATATAATCCAGATAAGCCTGTATGTAGGTATGTCATGTTTGTACGCATGGAAAATGAAACATTTCTGTGAACGGTAAATGGCCTGCATAGGGAAACTGTGGTCTTTGTGGTGTTTGGAAGGATCTTTACACTCCACCCTGAGGGTGGTTCAGTGCACATGTTGTGTGAAGGATGAATGAAGTTCTTCTTGATGACAGTGGACTTCCTTTTTCTTCACAGTTTAGATGTATTCAATGGCAGGGAGGTGGGCTCCAGTCATAGTAAAAACTGCCCACAGGGTGCGTTTTACCATGCTCTGCAAGACCTTCACATCAAAGCTTCCATGCAAGATAGTAATGTTGTTTGTCAGAGCAGTTTATAACACATCTGAAGAAGCTGATGATGACATGGGGTCTTCTAGCAAGCCTTTTGACATGTCCCTCTGGAATACTTTATTCTGATTGGTCAATTGCAACATTCAGCGGTCTGATATTCTCTGTTGTCAGTTGCTCAAACCAGCACTACTGTGTATGGTATCACAGTGCAGACTTACAATCTTCAGGCCTCAGTTAGGGTATAATTTTTGACAGGAATGAAAATACATGTCTTTGAAATACTGCCCATCCCTGCAAATCTATATTTATGCTCCATACATTTATTTCATTATTATCCATAAAATAATCCAATATATCACTGCAGTTATATCCAGTTCCTCTGCTGCTGAGTTGTGTAACGACACAGTGATGGAGGGGGATAGCAGTGCACTTTCTTGTCCGCTCTGTAGGACTACAGAACTCCTTTCTTCTATTTATAGCAGAATATCTTTACAATGAAAGGGAATGTTGACCAAAAGCTTTCCGTTTTGGTAGCCAGTAATGATCTTCAGAGCATCAGATTTTTAGTTTTGGGGACACTGTGTTAATTGCGAACCTTAACGAAGTTCAAAACCCAAACGTCATAGGCAGTGATTAACTCTGCAGGCACTGAAATAATGACAACAGACTTAAAACGTGTTGTGATTTGCATTGCAATTAAAATATCAGTTAAGACTGAGGCAAGGTCATCTATAATTTTAGGGATACAGACGAAATCATTCGAGGGTCTGCTTTGCTGCTGTTCTGACATAACAATCATTTCCTCTAATGTTCCATTAGAAAGAATTATATTGTAGGCCTGCCACTTTTAATAGCATATGTATTTGTTGTTTACAGCATAAAATTCATTTGTTAATATAAGAGTGTACAATGTTATTTCAACATAAACAATATTATTTTTATCAAATGTTCTTCTCCCATTTTGTAGTTAATAGTTATATATACAAAAAATATGGTTCTTTAAAGGTTCTTTACATGCAGTAATGGTTTTATTTAGAACCATAGCATTCTGAAGAACCCTTTATGCTGAAATGGTTCTTTGTAAGAGTTTAGGGTTCTTTGTTCCCGCCCTTTTGTTTTTCAAATCTGTAACTATCAAAGCACTTCATTACTGATTTTCTGGAGTTCAGATCCAACTAACGTTACACAGACTTTCAACACACTCTCAACAGGTAAATTATTTAATTCTTAAATTTAAAATACAAATTTTACTTAAAAATTGTAACCGGTTTCCAAACAAACATGTTCGTTCTTATCATCTTTTTTTTGGGTCACATTTAGCCTAAGTGTGTGCAGCTCTGCTTTATTACTAGGGTTTATGCATAACACACCAAGCTATCCCATGACTTTATATTACTTTTTACTTTTAACATTATGAAGTGCTCACATACTACTTTTGGCCTTCATAAACAATTGTTTTCAAATAACCAAATGAAAGGAGACACATTGTATATCTAAACTCAATTGTACATTTCAGATGCTATAACTTCATCATATGCAGAGAGAAACTGCCATTCAATCACACCAAATTACAGATAATGATTAACTTAAAGGCATCATAGAGGATTGTGAAGAGATTTTACTGGAGCTTGGTCTTCAATGCACTATTTTATGTTCTTTTTTGTCTTTCTTTTTTAAGCATTTATTTATGCTCAATGCCCATTGTAATTCATTAATGTATTCTACTGTTGTTAGAACACTGTCATTTTTGCTACAATTTCACGTCATTAAAAAAATATATAATAAAATTGACACGTTGTTGTTGTTGATTTTATGTAAAACCTTAATAGAGACTTATATTATAAGATATATAATAAGACCAGGCAGATAGAGGGGCAAAACAACACTATTAATAAATAATCTATACAAATAATACTAATATTAATTATATTAACATATTAATATCAAATAAAAACTATCATTAATAAGGTTATTTATAACCCCATTAAGGTCCTACATAGCATTTCCAAAGCATGGTTCTGTATGGAACCCTATAAAAAAGGTTCTATTTAGCACTAAAAAGGGTTCTGCTATTGTTACAAGCCGAATAACCCTTTACTGTTTAGAACCATTATTCTTAAGAGTGTAAATATTATTTTATTATGAGCGGTGTATATTCATATGTGCAATTTAATCTACTTTACCTTGTTAAAATGTTGCCTGTTCAAGTTTGACTTTAGGTGGTTATACAGGATCTGCAAACAGTCTGTGTGTCAAGAGCTAAGCTTTGAATTAGTGCCTGCTTTATGAAAGCATACTTCTACTGAAAGCTGCAAAGGAATCAATAGCTCTGTTTCTATAGTGTATGGAGAGATGTACAAAGTAAGCAGTCAGACGTCAATGATAATGCACTGGTTGAAGGTCATTTGGCTTTGGTTTTGTCGACCGCAGGTTTCGAGTGGGCCCACACAGTCGAGTGGGTATCCTTGGAGAAAAAGAGGAGACACTTGAGCTGGATGATGGGTGCATTATCCTCAAGATCATGGGCCCGGAGTTGGGGGATCAAAGTGCTATTTATTTCTGCAGTTGAATAAAGCAACATGGCCCTTAAGCGAGTCAATTAGGGGATAAAAGGGAGTGAGCAGAGAACGATAACAGGACATCAGAGCACTCATTACATCAAGAGCCATCTAACCTTGGATATTTAAACACACAAATTCTGAGAGAGGTTGATGCCTTATTCTGGGCAAGTCATATTTTGAATGTACCCCGGGAGGTACATTGTATCATGATATAGTATGCTGAACTTGGGTGCTAAAGCTTTTGAATCGCAATTATAAAGTAACACATTAAATGCTCTATTAATGGAGCTGTGCTTGCAAAATCTGCACACAGACGCATGATGCTAATGTGCACTCCTCCAAAATCTTATGAAATTCATAAGACTGAAAGATTAAAGAGGTTTTGATCACTATGTTTATTTCTTGATATTTCATATGTACCTGCACATTCAACCTAGAGAAATAAAATGAATGTCTCAAGGGGAGTTATCATACATTTCTGACTTCCTGCTAACTTTTCTGAATTTATTGAAATGCTTTGGTGAACCGCCCTGCACCCTTCACTCAGAAGGCAGGCATTTCTCCCACTTCCTTAATTCTGATCAATCAAGAACAGCTGGAGAGCTTGACAAGTTTAGTTCACAAATGTGCAAGTGTTGCTATGCTACTCCTACAAACTTTGAAGCTGTCTTAATGTTGTCACATTAAGCTGAAATATTAAGTGACCTCCAAAAATTCTGGTAGTCTTACCAACAATATTGAATAAACCTTTAGAATTTCTTGCTGTGAGTGCTTTAATTGAATTGAATTTAATTTAATGTTATTTTATTTTATATTATTTATTTTTATTTTATTCAGCTGAAAAGTGGTTAAAAAAAAGAAATGACCAAAGGGTAGCCTTGTGTTCAGCGTGTTGTACTTTTTCCATAGGTTCTTGAGTGCTAAGAGGTTTGTCGAACTGCTTCAATTTAGCTGGTTTTAGAATTTTTTCTTCTTTCGCAAAAATACTTTGAAGCATATTAACATAAAATATAAAGTACCCTCCAAAAATGCCTTTAAAGTTAAGTTTTTGGTATTATCAACATAATTCCTTAAAAATTCTTGTTAAAAATGTGTTAAATACATTTTATTTTATTCAATTCATTTAATTTATATAATTTTATTGAATCTTTTAGTTTTTTTACTTACTTTTTATAATGTATGACGTGTTTTTTTTTCTCAGCAGGTTGTTTTATTATTTTGAATTCATACTTTTCTATTTAATAAATGTATTTATATATATATTTATATTTTGTGTCATCACTTATCAATACATAAAACAATTATGCTGATATCACTCAAATCTCTACATCGTCGTTTCCAATCTTCTGGAGTGCACTGCATATTAGCATCATCTTGCACCTGAGGAGAGATAATGCCAACCCCTCAGACAATATACAGAATTAACCAAATTTTGTCATAAGTTAAATATATTAAGTTTCTGCAATATATAAATCTATTGTAGAAACGTAATTTCCTGTAAAGTTGCTTCGTAACGATTGTATCGTGAAAAGCACAATACAAATAATCTTGAATTTAATTGACTTGAATCCTGAGCCCCAAAATATTCTTTTCAAATTTGCAAATAGCTTTGGGCTAATACAGTCTCACCCTGCTTCTCATATGGCATGAACAGCAAGGATTAGTTCTAAGGTGCTGGGGAAAAATAAACGGTGGCAGTCATGCAGATGTACTCCCATATAAACATTGTGGATTTCCCCTTGAGTCTGACCCTCCCTGCATGTCAACTGGCATATATGATAATGATATAGGAGGCAATTTTCTTTCTGAGGTCACAGGGGAGAAGAATTTGAGATATTTAAACACACAGCTTTGATATTTGATATCTTATTAACACACAGCTTCTCACCTCACATGATATTAACTGATGGCACAATTGGCAGATTTAGGAGCTGGTTTTAGTGTTAAAACGCTTTGTGAAATACACCTAAATTAGGACTGTGAAGAGCCCTGTCAAGAGAGTACACACACCTACAAAATAATTGCAGGACAGCACAGTCCTTAGCAGAATCTAAGGAGCTTTCTCTCGGACATGCTGTGGTCGTAAAATTTATAAATGACCCATACCGCGCCCAATTGTACGGACCAGCTCCTGTCAAGACTTGTTCCTTATCTGCCATGAGACCCATAAAATAAACAGTACAAAGAATTTTGCATCTGATATGTATTCCAGCACGGAAACTCCAGGATCTCCTAAACATTTAACGTATAATTCAATGATTTTTATCAACAAGAGAAGATGGTATTACGATGAGAAAATCACCAGATCTCCACAAACGTGACATTCTCATGACCCCGGACAGCTCCTCTTTCATCCTCCCTGCATGCCAAAGGAATGCACTTCTTTGTGTCTCTTCTCGTGCAAGGAACACCCAACCTTTTATTGACTTTCTCCCAAAAGACATTCATTTATTCCATCACTATTAGAACAAATATATCCATGAAGGACGTGCTTAATGTTGTTCATATGCTTGGTGTGATTAATTAGAATGTTGGATGTTTTTTATCTATGCCTTAACCTGTGTAATAGATACAATTGGTATATATACTTTGTGTGTGGGCCAAATACTTAATGTTTGATATTGATTAAAAGCTGATTTAGTCAGAAATAATTTGGTATGGATGAAAGTTAACTTTTAGCATAATAATGTATGATTACAACACGTATAGAAATCTGCTTGTGACGAGTGGGGCGGGGCCGAGAGCCGTGGGAACGGAGCGAGGCCGGTGGAGTGAATGATAATGAACGACACCTGCGCCACTCACCGGTCTCGAGTCCCACGGAGGAGCTTCGGAAGGAATAAAAGGAGGAGTGACGACATTGGAAGACGAGAGAGGACCAGGCCTGGATTTTACTTTATGTTTTGTGTGTGGCAGTCGTCCGTGAGGGGCTGCCGCTTTTCTGTTATGTTTGTTTATTTGATTAAATGTGTTAAATGTTCGCCGGTTCCCGCCTCCTTCTTCCCGTACATATCAACTGCGTTACATTGGTGCCGAAGCCCGGGAGGAAGGAGGGACACGCTGTCAGAGAGCCCTCGCTGCTGAGTGGGATCGCGGTGCTGAGAAGATCGGGCAGCAGGAAGTGGCGGAGACCGCCAGTGGCTGCCCGAAGCGGTGGTGCTGGAGCAAAAGAAGAACAGGTGGGACGGAAGACTCGCTGCCGTGCTCCTGGGTCGAGGAGGGGTGGCTGCCGTCCGAGAGGGAGCGGGAGGAGTCGCCCTCGCCTGGAGGCGAAGCCTGCTGCCATCCGCCATGTTTGGGGAGGAGCAGGGAACGGGGGACTCGCTGCCGGCTGCCCTCGACCGGAGGAGCCACCGCCGTCCGCCAGGAGGCGGATGAGCATCGGGCCGTCCACCAAAGAGGTCCAGTACCATCGCATGGCACCGCGAGTGAACCGCTCAGCTGGTTGAGGACCGAGCGGCAGTGTGTCCGGGAACCGGACCGAGATTTTTTTTTTTTCTCCTCTCCCCTCTCTCGCCTCTGTCACTCCTCATCCTTCCGTCCTTTCTCTCGCCTCGCCTGTCCTTACCCCAGGTACGCGCGGCCGCCCTGACGGGCTCCCCCCGGGAGAGGGGGGAGGGGGGGAGTAGAGCGCAGTCTCGTGAGTACCCCCCGGCCTGCGAGGGGCGATGGGGGTATGTGACGAGTGGGGCGGGGCCGAGAGCCGTGGGAACGGAGCGAGGCCGGTGGAGTGAATGATAATGAACGACACCTGCGCCACTCACCGGTCTCGAGTCCCACGGAGGAGCTTCGGAAGGAATAAAAGGAGGAGTGACGACATTGGAAGACGAGAGAGGACCAGGCCTGGATTTTACTTTATGTTTTGTGTGTGGCAGTCGTCCGTGAGGGGCTGCCGCTTTTCTGTTATGTTTGTTTATTTGATTAAATGTGTTAAATGTTCGCCGGTTCCCGCCTCCTTCTTCCCGTACATATCAACTGCGTTACACTGCTCTCGATATTTTGCTTCATGGAATTAAAATAACTAAGCCAATAATGTATGCAAGGAAAGAATCCATGCGGGGAGGGGCTCCGCCCCACAAGAACAATCTGATTGGTACAGTCGCCCGTGGGTGGACCCAAATCGGGCCGTTTAAAGTTGACAATAATGCTTTGTTCATTGCTCGCTTGCTCTAAAAATTTAGCGTCGTCACTGAGCGCGCTGCAAAACACTAACCGCCGTAGCCATCAGGCTGACAAATCTAAAGAACTCAAACACTTTGACAAACCTCTCACGGAAGAAACACTTCGACAAACCTCTCACGGAAGAAACTCTTCGACAAACCTCTCACAGAAGAGACTGTTAGAGTGTGAAGCCACTCCAAACTCCCAGAAGAACTTCAAGGGAACGAGTCACTCTCAAGTCACCAGTAACATCAACCAATCGCAGGAGGGCTTTCCCAGATACACATTTGCAAAGCCAACCAACAGGAGCCGGAGGTTTCCATCAACCTGAAATCCATGATCAGCTCTTTAGTTTTGCTCACGTTCAGAGAGAGATAGTTGTCCTGGCACCATGATGTAAGTCTCTCTACTTCATCCAAGTATGCGGTCTCATCATTGTTGGAAATAAGGCCCAGAACCACAGTATCATCAGCAAATGTAACAATAGAAGTGGAGCTGTGAGAGGACACGCAGTCGTGTGTGTAGAGAGAGTAGAGCAGGGGACTCAGGACACAACCCTATGGGGCTCCTATGTTCGTCTATGTTCGACACGGTGATTACATGATCATTGCTGCTCTGTCTGCTGCTTCCTGACGCACTGATCGGCAGAGTCGCGCTGCCGCCTTTGCATTCAAAGCGGCCGTAGAAGGTGTTTAACTCTTCGGCCAGCAACGGATCTGCTCTCACCTCTTCGGAGGATTTATTTCCAGAGGAACAGATGGTCTTCAGTCCCTGCCACATGCGTCTAGAGTCATTGAGCTGAAATTGTGACTCAATTATCTCCCTTTATCGAGTTTAGCAGCTCTAACTGCCCGTCGGAGAGCATAGCACGATGCTTTGTACTCGCTCATGTTACCCGACAGAAGACCGCCGTTGTATGGGGCAGTGCGATAGTTAACCGCATCAGGATTGTTCTGTTCCACCAACAAACAGTCTCTTGTATATTTGTGTCCATTAATTTGTATCTAAACAATCCGTATCTGCAATTAAACATTGATTATATCATTGATCCTGAAGCACTCCATCACGGATAATCCGAATGTCTTGTAGCAACAGATAGATGGACATCCGGAAGGTAGATTGATGCTGTGAAAGAACTGTGCTGAGGAGCATTAGTGCCACTATTTTTGCTTTCTCTCAATGACAGGATTTCGTCTCTCAAATGAATGCTAAAACGATGCTCCAGAACCACCTGCTGCCATCTCATGTTTGGCTTCCTCAGATTGTAGGAAGTGGTGACAAACAAAACAGCTTGAGTAGAGTGATACATCTGCCTCTCTTTGTACTCGGAAACATATATTGGTTTTCCCAGTCCAACGTAAATACAAATAACGCATTTACATTTATCTCAACCTACGGCCTAGTGTGGTAAACTGATTTCCAGTGCACAGCTGGAAGACATGTATGAAAGCATGCTAAAAAAATCTGGTTCATTCCCACTCAGTCCACTGGATACACTACAACCCAAGTTCATGCAAAGCATATGATAATAATTTCTCAGTTCCAGATATTCGATTATGCATTCAGAAATGATTCCATAATTTAAGCCTTATGCATGACTAATAGCATCAACCGCCATCTCTATCACCAGGGCTCTTGTTTTTAATAGCCTTCTATTGTGCAGATTCCAAGAGTTTGTTACAAGTTTAGAAGATGTAGAACCCCCCTCCCTCCCTCCCTCCCCCCTCCCCTGTTTTAATTGGTGCCCTGGGGAGAGGCGCTCTTTACATTTGCAAATTTCTGCCTTTGTAGCAGAGATGAAGACTTGAGCGCCCATTGGGGACGACGAATAGTTATGTTGACAAAATTTAAAGGGCTTAGCTGGAATATACAGATGTGTTTGTTTGCAAGTTCACTATGAGGCTGAAAATTTCCTCTGAAGTTTAAAGGATAAGGTGTTGTTGCCTTTAAACTTTTAATTTTTTTAACTGTACATGTAAACCTTGCTTGCATTAGTCGCTTTTGGCCCCTCTAAAGTGAGTAACGCTGTGACCTGGTAAATTTTTCAATAATATTGAGCTGTTGTCTGCGAATGGGACAAAGGACCAGGATTTACATTTCAATTCCTAAAGAAATGTACATCAAGGAACGTGTGAAGTGCATTGGGCTGAAATAACAATGGCTTAGGGAGGCAAGATTGACAGGCAGCCATCACACATGAGTAATTACCTGCCACTTCACATTTCACTTCTCAGTCAAATCCTTGAAAGGTCATCAGTGCTGTTTGTAGATTTACAAAAATGGAAGCAGAGGTTCATGCTTAGAGATGCGAATTGAACTCTTGCTCCAGTGTGAAAGTAAAAACCTGCAAAAGCATTTGCATTTTAATAGAGCTTGTCAACAGCACTTGTGAATAACCATCTGATATTGTGGTTGTTTCACTCTTTTAGTTTTATTTCCATGCTTCCTTTCAGATGCATCATCACACACATTTTGTTATAATGTCCCGACGTTTTTGTGTAAAAGGATTTATATTTCTGTAGTTGTCTTATCTCGCCTAAAAAAATAGCTAATTCCGAAAGTCCAAAATAAACAGTCTAGTGATTCAGTTTCTGTTTAGTGTCCAAGAAAAACGAGAAATATTAAGTTGCATGTTGCTATAACACATTTTAAATAACCATAACTAAATACAGTGCTGTACATAAAACAGTGCATAAACACAGATACATTAATCATAAATGTTTTAGCATATATTTGAACTCAGAACTCATCTGTGTAGATGTTGATTAAAGGGTTAGTTCACCCAACAATGGAAATTATTAAATAATTACTCAACCTCATGTAGTTCTAAACCCATAAGACCTACGTTCATCTTCGGAACACAAATTAAAGGTGCTATAGAATAAATTGATACTATATTTTAAATTGTTCTCTGATATCTACATAGACGGTATGTTGCTTAGGTAAAGGCAAAGAAATGGTTTTACATGTCCATTTACAACCCTAGGATTTCTCCCTAGAATTAAATGGTTTGTTATTACCTTATTTGGAAGGGTCGTGAATAATAATTTTGGGCTCTACTCGGATTGGCTGTTTCACTGTGTGGCTCAATGTTGAGCTCTGCTCTGATTGGCTGTTTCACAGTGCGGCTCAGTTCAGTAGCTCACTGGAGGGAAAATATATATTAAAAAAAATTCTCGTGCAGTTATACCATTTGGTAATTATACTGTAAAAAAAATGCGGGCATCAGAGAGCTGCTGTAAATAGGCATTGAAACTGCTTTCAAATGCACGATCGCATTTTAGTTTTACTTTCATTTACGAGATTTGTGATCGCACATACTCTGTTTATACTATGGAGTGGCAGTACTTACCACACATTTTACAAAATCAGATGCTTTTCAGTGGTGCTCAGGATCTGTAAATTATTCACCATCATCCTCAGGGATCTCTTCTTACTCTGTTTATGTAGTAATTGAAATCTTATTTGCTTTCCATGCCTTTCTGAATACAGACACCAAACCATCCCTGAACTTCACAGCCTGAAACATAACTGTAACACAGTTTGTAGATGTGGGAAGGAGGAGGCAGGAACCGGCGAACATTCAAACACTTTAATAATAAAATAAACAAACACAAAAGAAAAGCGGCAGCCCCTCACAGACGACTGCCGCACACAAAACACAAAATAAAATCCAGGCCTGGTTCTCTCTCGTCTTCCACTGTCGTCACTCCTCCTTTTATCCTTCCGGAGTTCCTCCGTGGGACTCGAGACTGGTGAATGTCGCAGGTGTTGTTCATTATCATTAACTGATAATCATTAACCACCGGCCTCGCTCCATTCCCACGGCTCTCGGCCCCGCCCCACTCATCACAATAACATAACATTTATCTCCATTATCTGCCATTTTCCCTGTTGTCCTCGCTTGTTTCTTCACAATACCTGCAGAACTTCTGATGATTCGGCTGTGCAGGTTCGGCTGGCGGCTGGCATAGAACAAGGGCGGGTATACGCAAATGTTGGGGAGTAACTATTAGTGATCCCTAATAGTCTGCTAAATGCATACATTTTAATGTAAATGATCCTGAGTGTAATGTCACAATCGGTGTTATGTTCTGATTTTTCAGTTCTCTTTTGCATTCACAAGATTTACATAAGAAGGAGGAATCAATGGTGCTTGAGGCTCATGGTATGTTATTTCCATGTACAGAACTGGAATTAGGCTGTAAATATTGGAAATAATTGAAACATAAACTGGAAATATTTTTCAACTATGCCAAGGTAAATACAGTTTTCCATTCTATGGCACATTTAATGTAAGATATCAATGTGATCAGCACGAGGAGAGTAATCAGGAGTACTGTGCTTCATTTTTTTGAACTAGTTGTTCAAGAGTTATTGCCATTTCAATGTTTAATTTTTGAACTGGTGGTGGCGCTATAGAGTTGATCCTTGAGACCACAAATTTGGTGAGATCAGTATTCATGGACATCGTGGTAACACATCTTTGGATGTTTCTTCTTCGGTCATTTTACAATGACTGGGGCCTTTAGCCAAGAGGTTGGTTACCAACGATCCTGAAGTGTATTCGACCATTAACTATAACACTCTTCTGTTGGCGGGTCAGCAGCGGTGGCCAGCATCTACTCACTCCCTCCTGGCTGCCAGCTCAACTCCTCCCTCCTGCTCCAAATCCAACAAGAGGCTCTCTCTGCTGCCTCCCCCAGTCTTGGCACAGCCTTATTTCTCTCAGTCCCCCTCAGTCCAATGTCTGTCATCAGCTTCCAAGCTGAATGGGCTGGGAAACCCCTGCATCCTACCTCGACTGGGTACAACCATGTCTGCCTGCCTTTGTCCCTGCAGTCCTGGACCAGGTATTTATAGCATTCAGACTTCCTTTTAAATGCCTCCTCCCACCCCTCTTCCCACGGCACTGTAAGCTCCACTAGAATGATTTTCTTTCCTTTCTGTGGAGAAAAGGAATGCATCTGGTCTTAAGGTAGTATGGACGACATCTGGGAACTGAAGCCTTCTCTTTAGGTCTACCCTAAGCTTCCATGCCTGGGCAGACTGCATGAGGCTTACCCTAGATTTATTTGGCCCTGATGGCTTTGTCCCCTCCTTGAAGAATGTTATACCAGGTGGCGGCTTGCTCTGATGTTGCCTTTTCCTGGTTCTCTCCTGCTCTAGGATGTCAGCTAGCACAGTCAGTACTTTGTCATGGTGCCATCTGTATCGACTCTGGGCAAGCGTGGTCTTATATCCTGACAAGATGTATGCCATCGTTCCCTTTTGCCCACAGAGCTTGCATGTTGGTTTGTCCCTCATTCCCCATCTTTGTAGATTCACAGGGGTTTGGAGGGTGTCATAGACGGCCCAAGCAAGAAGGAGATCCTCCTTCTTGCTTGGACAAGACCAGTCGTGCCGCTGCATTCTGAATCATTTGTAGAGGTTTTGATTGTGTTTGATGGAAGTCCAGCCAGAAGAGCATTGTAGTAGTCCAGCTTAGAAATGACAAGGGCCTGGACAAGAAGTTGTGCAGCATGCTCTGTCAGAAAAGGCCTGATCTTGCAAATCTGCGAGAGTGCAAACCTGCAAGATCAAATCAAATCAAATCACTTTTATTGTCACATCACCACAGCACAAGTGCCTTGGTGAGTGAAATTCTTATGAGCGTGCTCCAGACAGTGCAAAAAAACAACAACAACAATTTACATACGGACAGACAGTGCAAAAAAAACCAACAACAACAATTTACATATGGACAGACAGTGCAAAAAACAACAACAACAATTTACATATGGACAGACAGTGCAAAAAAAAAAAAAAAAAATTTACATATGGACAGACAGTGCAAAAAAAACAACAAACAATTTACATATGGACAGACAGTGCAAAAAAGCTGCACTGGAGCATTTACAGTGCTCCAGACAGTGCAAAAAAACAACAACAATTGACATATGGACAGTACATATTTACAGACTGTACAGAAGACAATGTGCAAAATACACATACATATACTCAGTACACATAGTGTACTATAAAGACACACTCAATTATCAGCGACACATTATACAATCAGATGGGCACATCTACATTATGTACACTATCTATACATAATGTAGTCTATACATAGTAATAATGTGAAGGTGCAACAGATTATAAATTAACAGCAGATTGGTTGAGCAGCAGATAGATGTGCAAAGGTGCAACAGATTATTCGTATGCAGTGTCGTGGATGTGCATTGTATGGTGTCCAGTGATAGCAGATAGGTTGTGTTAGTGCACAACACGAGCAGTCTTTGCAATATGCTCTTTGAAGGTCAGCTGGTCATCAAAGATTACACCAAGATTTCTGACCGCTGATGGGGTAATTGTTGATGAACCTAACTGAATCGTGAAGTCATGTTGTAGAGTTGGAGTGGCAGGGAAGACGAGAAGCTCCGTCTTTGCCAGGTTGAGCTGTAGGTGATGTTCTTTCATCCATGCCGAGATGTCTACCAGGCAGCCTGTGATTCGTGCAGCTACCGTTGGATCATCTGGTTGAAATAAGGGATAGAGCTGTGTGTCATCAGCGTAGAAATGGTAGGAGAAGCCATGTGCCTGTATGATGGGACCCAGTGATGTAATGTATGTAGAGAAAAAGGAGGGGTCCAAGAACCGATCCCTGGGGAACCCCAGTGACCAATTGATGTGCTTTGGATACCTCCCCTCCCCAGGCCACCCTGAAAGACCGACCAGTGAGATAGGATTCAAACCAGCGAAGTGGAATCCCGTAATGTCCAGTGATTAGAGGGTGGACAGGAGGATCTGATGATTTGGAATCGGCTTTTGCAATTCGCAGGGCTTCAGTGACTGAGAGTAGAGCAGTCTCAGTCGAATGTCCACTCCTGAAACCTGACTGTTTAGCGTCCAGTTTGTTGTTCTGTGAAAGAAACAACGAGACCTGGTTGAAGACAACTCGTTCAAGTGTTTTGGCTATGAATTGAAGGAGGAGACAGGTCTGTAGTTTTCTATAAGTGAAGTGTTTAATGTAGGTTTTTTGAGCAGTAGGGTTACCCGAGTCTGCGTGAATGCAGTTGGGAAGGTGCCTGTGAGGAGAGATGTGTTGAGTGTTAGTAAGAGTGAAGGAGAGATTGCTTGAAGGTGTGAGGGGATTGGATCAAGAGGGCATGTTGTAGGATGGCTGGAAAGGAGAAGTTTGGATACTTCTGCCTCAGTGAGGGGACAGAAGGCGAAGAAGGGAGTTTTATCAGTAGATGTGGTTGGTTTGAGTTTCTGCTTTTGTGGAGCTGAGAACTGGCTAATGATTTACCTAGTTTTGTATGTGAAGAATGTGGCAAAATCATCGGTTGTTAAGGAGGTGGTGGAGGGGGACAGAGGAGAGAGTTGAATGTTTTGAAGAGCTTGCGTGTGTCAGTTGTGCTGTTGATCTTGTTGTGGAAGTATGAGGTCTTGGCAGTATGGACTTCAGCAGAGAAAGATGAAAGCAAAGACTGATAGATACTTAGGTCTGAGGGATCTTTAGATTTGTGCCATTTTCTCTCTGCTGCCCTGAGTTTGGAGCGATGTTCACGAAGAACAGACCTGTGTTACTTACCTTCCAGTGTCCAGTTGTCTCTCCAGTGATTCTCTCGCGATACTCCCTTCGTTGTTTCCCCTCGACCTCAGACTCCTCCGCTCCTGCCATCCTGCAAGGAATATTATCAGTCATTACTCTGCCAGACATTCCCAGGACTGTCATCAGTATCTTCCACTCACCTGCCTTTACTCTCCACACAATCCCATCTACCATCTGTTTAATAAACCAGCCTGTGTTTCACTTACCTGTGTTTGACCCGTTTGTGACAATGAGGTCCCACCTTCGAAGCAAAGGTAATGTTTCTTACCTTTAAGTGCGTTTGTGCTGCGTTATAAGGACAGATGAATTGCTTTCTATTAATAATTGAAAGTTACTTTAGCAGGTAAGGTATAAGGTAATTTTGCAGTTTTATTCATAATCATCAGGATTCCGTCTGCACCGATGAACAGAGAAGATGACTTTTGTCCAGTTATTAAAATCTTGTTCATGTTACCATTATTTCCCTTACTAATTATATATTTATTTTTTTGTACTATTAGGTGTGCAGGTGACAGTGTCATCTCAAAGTGTAGCGGTAGACACCACAACTCCAGCAATACCATGGCCCACAATATAGCTATTTACATCGACACCAGTGAAGATTGCAAGGCCAGCCAAATGACCCTGTGTTGAATTGGAGGAGCTGGAAATCAAGGATGTTTCCTCTGCAGTCACTGATCCACAAGATTCCACATATGATCCTGCACAGTCTGTTACAACTGAGACAGAATTGTCACAGGTTTTGTAAGTAAGTACAGTGATGTTTATCTAACAATTCAGAAATGTTTTTACACAAACTGTAACTTTTTACAGGTTTTCACTAACAGTGTTTGTTTGTTTTCACTGCCACGTCATTGCTATTCCATAAGGATGCAAAGTTCATAGTTTTTGAAAAAATGCCTCCTTAGCCTGTTCGGAGTTGTCCTGTTTGTACCAGGGTTTGTAATTTCTGCCCACGTTGAAGAGGGACCTTCATAGCCATTGACCAAATGTGCCCTCACAGTGACTTCTTTAGACAGTGGAGGAGTCAGCCTGTCATTGGCAGCACCCCTGTGGGCAATCTTCAGTTGTCTGCTGCCATCTATGTCAGTGGAGCTTCCTTTCTGAAGATGCAAAAGGTATCGTATCCTTTGTACACACCAAATTAGTCAAAGCTAGACAGGACAACTAATTGTATTTATTTTTCAATTATTTTAAAAGGTGTTCAGGGCAATGTACCTGGAAATGCATGTACCTTCCAAATAAGGTAATAGCAGACCATTTCATTCTAGGGAGAAATCCTACATTTGAAGTGGGATCCTCAAAAATCTATAAGAGTATCTATTTATAAGCTTTTCCAAAATGTCTAATAAAAAATAGAATAAGAACATGTAAAATAATAAGAATGAGTTACCAATCAAAATAAATCAATATTAACAAAACTGAATAGTTTTTTTATTTAAATAAAAATAAATATTTAACTATTTTCCTTGATGAAATGGAGCAAAATCGGGCAATTTTGTTAAATTCTTACAATGCACATTACTTTATAATAACTTATTGTTCATTGAACTGTTGTATTAATTTAATATCACATTTGCAAACTCCCTTAATAATCTTTAAAAGCTGTCTCTCACCTCAGTTCATCGCAATCTCACAAAGCTCCTTTAATCAATGAAGCTCTCTACACCCTGTCTATACTTTGTTTGTTATAATGAGAGGATTTGTGACCTAAATTTGCATAACTCGGCAATTAACAAAAGTTTTTTTTTAGCAGTGAGTGGATTCTGATTAACATTGCATTCAAGGAATCAACATATGTCTGCGATACATTACTCAACGCTGCACAAACACGCAAATATAAATCTTTGAAGCGTCCCAGATAGCAAAATACAATTGGGCCAGTTCCGGTTAGACTGTCGCATGCCGGAGACTTACCGCTTCTGTCTGCCGCACTCGGACCGGATGCCTTGGACTCACTCAGCGCAAACACAAATATGCTGATCGGGTATGTGTTGATGTCTTTCAGTCTCACTGTAGAGCCCTGGTATATATTTCCTCGAGTTTTAATTACTGTATGTTAATTAATTAGGCTAATTTTGTCACCTCAATTATGCTTTTTGATGCACTGACCTAAATCTGAGGCTAAACACATTTCACAGTCGTTGCAAACAATAGCCCTGCTGATCTTTGAGTAGGCTAATTATAAGGACAGTGCTAATTAATCTCTCACGGTCAGTCGATCCCATAATGACTGAGAGACCTATATCCTTTTGACAAGTAATTTATTATAATTCACATTCAGCGTAAAAGTTATTGATGGAGAGTTTGGTAAAAATATGTGCATCCTCATTTTTAAAGGATAAATGCCTCATAATAAATGCTGCATATCTGGTTTAGGGATGGCCATATGTACAGTATACAGAAACCCGCTGCCGCAGTTATGAATAATAAAGTGAAATATTAAGATGCAAATTATGAGATATTAGGTTGCAGTTGTGAGATAGTAGTTTAGCCCCATAATTTGACATTATTTAATCCTTATGTCATTTTGGAAAACAAAAGAAGGCATTTCGACAAATGTTGGTAACCACATAGCTTTGGTTACAACTGTATGGATATTTTTTTTGGAGTTTCAACTGTGAAATATAGTCACATTCAGTGTTATTTTTGAAATATTTCTATGCTCTTCGTTTTCCATTTTCATTTTTTCTTTTGTAATTTAATGTTCTTTTATAATATTACATTTTAGGCTGAATGTATTTTTTATTTAAGTTTCATTTTGATTAATTTCAAATTAGTAAATTAAGAGCTTCAGATGATTTCAGTTAATTGCAAAGGCAACATTTCAAATTTTCAATTAGTTTAGAGTTTCATGTAATGTTTATATTTAATTTAAGTTTAATTTTCATGAACAACAATATTTTTAACAGTTTTAGTTTCAGTTAATGATAATTACCCTGGTCATATTAAGTCTGGCGTAAGTTATGATTATGAGTCAAATCAAATTTGCTATTTATTTTTCTGATTGCAAAACTCAATGTAAAAAATATTGTTGTGTGGTTAACAGGGCAAAGGTTTGACCAGTCGTAACAGGAACACAAAGATGGTTTGTGGTTGCCTACTGGCTATATACTAAAATCACACAGCTTATAAATAACCTCATTGTTACCCTGTGGTGGCTGTGTGGGAGTCTGTATTGAAGAGTGAGAGATTATAAGTTTCTTATAGTGTGGTAAATTCAGAGATAATAATAAAGACAGTAAATATTGCAGAAGGCTTCAGCTTGTCTATAATTAAGTAGAGATTTGTGCTCTCTGACTTCTCCCAAGTGTCTCCCACAGCATCACAATCACTTATGAAAATATGTTTTCATTTTGACAGTAGCCTTTTAATTATTTGCCACTATGCATACAATGTTAACTTGAAATGTTCATCCAGAACACTGCCTATGACTTGAGTCGGCCGTTTCTGTTAAAACTTTACTAGTTAAAAAGTGGATAGTGATGAAACAAACACACATAAATATGATTATGAGAGGTATTTTTGAAGGTGAAACAAACAAAAAATAAACCAGAAAAATAAATAAAAAGCTATTGCAATTTGTTGGCCTCTTGCCCCTCTGGCAAAGTTCATTATGCTCTCTCAGTTTTTCTATTTATGAAGACATTGCTCAGAAAAGCCATTAAGAAGGAATTTATTGGGGTTATATGATAGTATATTAAGCTAAAACGTTGCAATTGTGTCAGCTATGTTGTAACGTGAACTCAGCCATAGATTTTCAATTACCAAATTTTAGAGGGGATATTAGTTTGGTCTGAAAGCAGACAGCTATGTCTGTTGGTTACTGAATGCTCAGTAACACCAACCACATCGTTGCGCAAATGCATTAAAAAAACAAAAGAGAAATTATATTAGTATATAAAAAAATAGGTGATAGTTCCTGAATGAATCGGTGAAAATAAATTATTTGAGCAAATAAATCATGACTCACTCAACATGAGACAAGTGTCGCCACCTACTGGCGTAATCATGTAACGTGCAGATGCAGAAACAGTCACTAACATTTGAAATTCATTCAAAGAAATCCAAATCATTCTTGAGTGTTTCTCGTGTTTTTTTTGGTTGAGCAGGTATGAAACTTTCCCGGTCCATTCACTTTACAAAACTTTGACTGTGAAGTTAAGTGTATTTGCGGTATATGTTAGTGTGGGGCCCAAGATTAATTTCCACATGTGTTGGAAATAAAGATTTTCAATTAAATTCAAAACTGAACCACTGTAAGGTTTGTTATAGGGTTTGTTTCATGTTATTGTTTTTCTTGTCTTTTATTTTGCATTTGTTTCATGCTGTTAGTGTCATGATTTCCTTGTCCTCTTGTATCGGTTCTCTTGTTCATTGTGTCGTGTTCTGATTGGTTGTCCTAGTCACGTGTTTCCTCATTGGTTGGTTATTGTCATGTGACCCTGATTGTTTGTTATAAGTAGCCATCATGTAGCAATTGATCCTTGTCATGTATTGAATGTATTTATCCTGCTGTCTGTGATTGATTAATTCAAGTTATAGTCATGATAAGTCTAGTCTGGTCAAGTCAGTCTTTGTCTGTTTGTTGTTTGCATATCACTTTTGTTTAAAACCGGTTACGAATTGTTACGGCGGGATTCCTAGTGGTGTTAGGGTTAAAGTTGTCAGACACAAAAACTCAAAACAAAAAGCTGAAGATGTCATATATCCTTGGAAAGCTGAGCTTCTTGTGATCCGAACGATGCAACCCATTTTAAGATACAATCAACACAGCAGGTACAATCAGTGTCTTTGTCAGACCACCAACAACTAAATAAACAACAACAAAACTGAAGGAACTCACCTATGAAGCCTCCTGATAGTCTACTTATCCATCAAATTTAAACATAAATGGTGTTGTTACATTTTACAGGGGCCAGGCTATCCAATTCTGTGCAATATTTAGTCCATAACACATGCATTTGTTGATAAACATCCACGGAATGTAGTAGTATCATTTCAAATTAGCCTATGGAGCGATCAATTCTTCTGCGTTTTCTATAATGTAGCGTTTGTTCACATGTAAACAAAGCAGAGTTTCTGGTGTCAAAATGGCAGCTGAACCCTTTTGATGGACACATTATTTGAGCCAATAGGTGCATCTTAGAGGGGTCTACATTCAGCGGTAGCCAAAGAGCATCCTGCATTGGAGATGGGGCCTGTACAAAAACAGCATGTGTGTGTTTTATAGATGTTTGTGTTTTGATGTATTCCTGCTAACTTCTTTATATCACAGACGATCATCTGACATTGAATCAAATGAAGTCTGGGAGCCAGTCAGCAAAAAGCCAAATACTGAGGGACATGATGACAGCAAAACATCGTCAAAAACACTATAATCAGAATCAAAAGAGCTTTATTACAAGTATGTTTACACACACAAGTAATTTGTCCTAATGACAGGAGGTTCCGGTGCAGAAGAAAGTACAGACATAGTGCAGACAGTGCAGACATACATAGGAATAACACAGAAGGAATGGAATATAAAACCAATATAAGAAAAAAACTAATTCCCGGAGCTGAAATAATAGCTTCATATTAAATTGCATTACAGTAGTGTAAAAAAACACCCCTTTTAGCCTGTCAAAGACTTAGTTCACACTGCAGGTCTTGATGCTCAGATCGGATTTTGTGCTGAAATGCGTTTTTTTTTTTTGCACTGTTGTTCACATTGTCATTTAAATGCAACTGCCACCAGTATAATATATGATATGAACTGAAAAAAGCATGGTCAATATAACAGTAGCAGCAATCCTGCTGCCACAATCAGTAACACCGTGTTAAACAACTAATATCCCCATCCTCTCCTCAGATTTGTAAACCATCCAAACCATACATTTTTTACTCTCTCAGGCTGTTTTACGGCCATTCTCATGTGCGTAATGATATTGTTGATGTTTCCACTGTAGTCTGGAATACGAAAACAACATGACATACCCAACATTTTACAGACTCCTCCCCTCTCAGACGTGATCATGTCCAAGACTAATCTGTTCTGAATTATGGCATCTCTCATCTTTTGAATCTCTTTATTTATAATTGTTAGGGCATTTTCAGTGCTATGGCCAAAACTGTCCACGCTAACCCATTGATTTTGTTCATGCTTACAGCAGTTCCTACTCCTACAAACACTGACCACCCTATGTTGGCTCCAGGTGATGTCCGAGAATCTGGCGCAGACCCATTATGTTAACACTACTTTTTGCCCTACCCTCTACCATGGGTTCTTCTTTTGACAAATACACAGATGTCCCCACATTTATTAAAGCTGGATAACAACATCCTGAACATCCTTTTTCTGGCAGGTAGTGATATGCTCTGTCTCCACACACCCACACTGCCACAGGTGATGTGTCAGTGCAGTCAGACAATCCTGCTTTTAGTTTCAGTCTTGGTTTCATTAGACACAAACAAACATCTCCCTGCGTGTGCACTACTCTCAGTGGTGGGATCATCATTTCCAGTTTGTCCTCCCATTGTGTGTCCTTGCAGGTCACAGCAGGCTTCACTTTCAGTGTTCTCCCCTTTTCTATATAATCTGCAGCCTGTAACACCTTCGTAATTTGTTCTGGTATCAAATATCTGTTTTTTGTTAAAGTTGCAACAGTCAGTGGTGCAGCTCTCCAAGCGTGTGAAAATTGCAGACAAAGCCAGCAGCTCGTGTTTATATTCAACAACTCCACCAGTTTCAATTCCCAAAAATTCACCCACTTGTTTAATTGCCTCATTAACAAAATGTCTCCCATTATCTGAACAGATTTTCCATGGAACTCCCCACCTTGGGACTATTTCAGTCAGCAGAGCCTTTGCCACTGCCGCTGCATCCTGTTTTGATGTTGGTAAGGCCTCGACCCATTTGGACCACATGTACACCAGTACCAGATGTAGTATATCAAGGACCGAATCAGACAAATCAAGATTCGATCAAAGCATGGTTGAAACATGAGGAGCCGAATTCCACAAGACAACAGCAGGAAGTCATAAATCAGACCCCTAGCTCCAGCCCGTCTGAATACACCCTGCAACATTAAAACCAAAGAAACACTTAATGATAATTCCAATGCAGGAAGGAGGCTATCAAATTTGGGAATACATTTGAGTAATAAATATTAATGGTCAAAGAGGTGCAACATGTGACCATTACATGTAAATCTGTGATATAAATCACAGCTACAGACTGTTAGATTGACTTTCCCCGACCACACCAACAAGACAAAGGATCCGGCTAAAATTCCTCGGGTCACAAAACTGTAAAATCACCTTAAAAGACTTTCATTCTCATTGTTAATGAAACTAATAATTTCTATGCATAACTGCATATTATGTATGTGACCCACAAATTTGACTATCCTTGTTTTAATCATTGTGTTTGTCGTGCTTTTAATTAGTATTGACTTGCTTAAGCCTTAAGGGTTAATGTCATGTTTGGTATGTATGAGTTTGACAATTCTAGCTTTAAACATTTCTTCAACGTGATTTTCTGTCAAATGTATCATATTCTGGTTATAGAAATCACATCCAAAATGATACTTTGCAAGAGTATGTAAAATTCCATGACATGTTGATTTATTGATTGGGTGGAGCAACAAAGCAGCAGCCAGAGCCCAGCATAGGATCTAATTGGTCAAGACAACTATTGGGGAGGTGTCTGAAAGCCGAGTTTAAATACTAGGACACTCTCTTGAACGCTCTCGCTCTTGAAACTCTCTCTCTCTTGAAAATGCCATCTACAAGCTCTCTCTAACTCTCTCTTCAGCCATGTGCTCTGGCCCAGCCAGCTTGCTACCATGATGAGAAGAAAAACCACCTAGTCTCTTTACATCCTTTTACTTTAGTTTATTTTCTTTCCGTTGAGTTTCGTGTGCTAAGTTAAATTTACCAACTCCGAGTCCGACCTCAAGAGCCCATCTAAATTACCACTAGCCCACAACTCCGCAAAACCAACCAAGAAACATCGCCCACTTCAACGACTCCTGAACTCTAAGCCAATCAGCGACTTCGGAGAAACCCTTTCCTGCAAAACGGAGGACAAAAGGGAATCCTTAAACACCAAAAGCTACGCAAGTACAAACCCCAGATTCTTGCTGAGCTGGTGTAATTTTAATATAGATTTTAGCCTCATTGAAAAAGTCAATGCGAGTGTTAAATATGTGATTGATGGTTGTTCAGGTTTATGCAATTGCACATATTGCTGTAAACGTGGGATATCAAATTCTCATTCTCTTAATCTAATCCTTTCCTCACTTTCTCTCTTTCTGAAAGTGTGAATGCTTGTGTAGATTAGTTTACATGTCTTAGATTTATATAAATAAAGTCTTATTTATATTGAAAAGAGAAATATCTTGTGTTTTGTGCTAACAAGTTAATGTCTTAATCTGTCGATTTTGTTACTGTGCTATTTAATAGTGTTTTCACTATATTTTGGGATTTTAATATCCAGTGCAGAGTTTGTTATACGGCTTGTTCTGTGAATCGCCGTGAAACAGTGAGTCTGTTCAAATTCCCTATAAAATCATTAATGATTCCCTTTGAGCTAAATTGACCTGTTTCCCTTATAACAATATATATATTATATGTTATCATTACACAGACAATACTTCTGTTCTTTGCGTGGGGACAACTCGATGAAGTCCATCATTCGATATTCAAAAGGCCTTGTCAATGGTGGTTGAGACGCTTGAGACATTTTTATCCCTTTTGCCACATTGTGGGTGATGCAAATGAGGCATTTCTTACAAAAATGTTCTGCAAACGTTGTGAACCCCTTGTAAACCACCGTTATTTCATCATTGCCACCATTCCCCCCTTCGATGCATGATCTTTCCCATGCATTGACTTAGCATAATGAGGATAAAAGTATTGAGGTAAACAAGGCTTGCCATCATCACAGCTCATCCATACACCATCATCAAATTTACAGCCACATTGGTTTCTCTCTGCCCCTGAGGCAAAGGCCTGCATGCTCTGTAAAGAAGAGGAGATGTCTGGGTTATTTTCAGATAGCATAGTACACTCTGTTTATTTTGTCAGCTTGGCATTCGCTGCTGCGTCTGTTCTGGTGTTTCCTGTTGATACAAAGTCTTTGTTATTTGTGTGTGCGGCACATTTACAAATGGCTATTTTGTCTGGCAGCAGAATGGCCTCCAGAAAAGCTGCCACTGGAGGAGCATTTAGTATTGGGCACCCATATGACTTTAAAAATGTTCTGTGTTTCCACAGTGCTCCAATATCATGTGTAACACCAAATGAGTAACACGAATCGATGTAAATTGTGACGCATTTTCCTGTCATAAGTTTACATGCTTCAATTAATGCCACAAGCTCCGCTGCTTGTGCTGAATAATTTGATGGCAATGAGCCAGAAGCCACAACTTCAAATTCAGTTGTTACTGCATAACCAACGTTATTCTGGCCTGTTTGTGGATCTTTGAAAGCTGATCCATCCACAAAGAGGACATTTTCACAGTTTTCAAGTGGTATATCAGAAAGATCTGGACACTGTGTACCCACTTGTTTTAGTGCAGTTATGCAACAATGGTGCTGCTCTCCATCTTCCGGCATCGGAAGGAGAGTAGCAGCATTCAAGGTTGTGCATCGTCTCTAACAGTGATATTCGGCATATCGAGCAAGATAGTGTGGTATCGTAAGCAACGAGCCGTAGATAAGTGCACTACATATTATCCCGTAAGCATATATAGAGTCATGCAAACTAAATCAAAATAAATTTTGCTTCAAAAACAACCACAGACAAAACTACCATGAACAGAATTTCCTGTTCCTGCTGTACTTCCACATGTCAACCCTTTGCTGTGTTCAACTCATAAGGTCTGGTGTCGTTAAAAGGACGAGTCTTTGCAGACATTAGCAGTTCATCGATACAGAAATCAGATGCTCAGCACATAAACGTGGAACACACAAACTATTATTCATTCATCACGCATACTTATTTTCATTTCAATGTGCACATTTCATTTCTTTACATACATAATTGTCTATACTATATATTGTCTTTATGATTTTTTGTACATTACCTATTGTATATTTGTACATTATTATTATTATATGTGTCTTGTCCTGTTGCTTTCACTATAGCAAATTCCTTGTATGTGTAAATATACCTGGCAATAAAGCTCATTCTCATTCGTTATATTGTCAAATATAAACAAATAAAATAACTGATTTATATATATTTTTTAATATTACTGTGATACAAAGCTGAATTTTCAGCAGCCATTACTTCAGTCTTCAATGTCACATGATTATACAGAAATCATTCTAAATCTAATTTTTTGTTTTGTTTTGTGCTGCTTAATATTTGTATGGAAAATAATATTCTTTTTTTCTTTGATGAATAGAAAGGTCAAAAGAACAGCATTCATTTGATAAAGAGTTGTTTTAAAACAATATTACTATTTTTGCTGTCACCTTTGATTAGCCTTTTATGGTGAATAAATGTATTTCATAATTTCGAAAAAAAACATTTTCTATATTATTTTTAAAGTTTTTTTTTTTAATTATGCTCTTTTAAAGATCATTATTTTGTGCATTTTGTGTAACAATATGTTGACATGCATTCATGTAAATATACATATTTTTTTTAATACTATGCCCCGCCTCACTCAAACGCTTAGTTTTCTACAAAGTCCCTCCTTCCTACAAGCACAGTCTGCTTTGATTGGCCAATTGGCACAGTGCACTGTGATTAGCCGAACATCACAAGCCTCGACGTAAATGTAACACCCCTTTCCATAATCGCGAGCTTCAGCTTTCAAAATTAAAGACAGTTAATCATTTCCTTAGTTTTATTATCAGTTCAAGCTCGAGAGGGGAACAAAGTCGTGTGACAGACACAGTGATGAAGCTTGTATGTGTTTGCAAACATGCCGCGATTAAGACGATTTCTGACAGGCTGTACACATGGCCTGTGATGTGACCTTGTCTCACTCTCACACACACAGACGCCGCAGTTAAGATGTACTGTGATGTGACCCTCTCTCTCTCTCAGTCACTCACTCACGATGCGCAAAACTGCATTTGAACAGTACATAGCAAATACTTAAACTAATAACGAAACATACATACAGATGCTGATTTAGAAGCGCCCGACTGTCATAGCGAAGTCAGAATAATCTCTTCTCCTAGGTTCACGAAACAGTCTTCCATAAAATGCATTGTGATAACATCTGGGTTGTGCTATTCTGTTATAAGTAATCTTAATGATTCCTAAATGCATCTACTTTCGGAAGGCCAAATAAAACGCTTTTGCTTTCACCTAGAAACACACAGCTTCTCCTTGACAGGGCTGCATCAACACTAGCGTCAACACTACTGCGGTTACTGAAACCACATTTTACGCAAATATTTCCACATCGTGATGTAGACATGTGGGGGCGTGTTTGAATGAGCCGTTTTAGGGGGGCGTGGCAGAGTCTTAATTTTGATAAAGAATATCTCTTTGGTTTTGAGACTTTAGTCTTTGCAACTTCAGGGATCTCATCTATGCACAATCAGCTTGTCACAATCAACACTCCAAAGAGAATGGAAAACTTGAAATTGCATCATATGACCCCCTTAAATCCTACTGAACAAGTCTAAATAAAGTAGAAAATAACTTGAAATTAGGCACCAATTACCTGTGGCTGCTGCTAAACTCTTTATGCATACAATGATCCTCCCTCATTTATCTTACTGTGCTACAAGTTGGTCCCATACAAGTATAACTACGTTAAAACCATTATATACTATCTATAAACAAGCTGTGAAAATTTTTGCTAAAAAGCCAAGGAGTTATCATTACTGCAATATTATTAAAAATTTTAAATTATTGACGTTTGATAATTTTTAGCTGATGTGTGTTTGATGTACAAAATATTTCATGATCTTGCACCACCACCTCTTAAACAATGTGTGACTTTCTGTAAGGATAATATCAGGCAGACTAGGTCATCAGTTAGAGGTGATTGTTCAACTAAATTTAAGAAAACTGTTTTTGGACAATCAGCTTTTTCAGTTAGAGCAGCAGAAAGATGGAATTTAATACCAGTTTATATTAGAGAGTGTGCAACATTTAGTATTTTTAAAACTACGCTTAAAGTATGGCTTAAGAAAAATCAAATGTGTGATCATTGACTTGATTTTTTTTATTTAGATGTGATATATAGTATGTGTTGTATGTATTGTACTGTTTTTTGATTGAACGTGGTAATTTTGTAACAACATCCTGCCCAGGGACTGCAAATTAGCTTCATAGCTAACTCTGGCACAGCAGTTTTGTTGTGCATTGTCCCTGTATAAATAAATAAAATAAATAGTTCCAGACATATTTACTTAAGTAAATAATTTCCCCTCATTACTAAATATTTTTTTCTTATGATGCGATAAATTTCAGAGCACTATGACACACATAATCCTTTCTGTAAAGCGTTCCTGCAGCTCAAATAATTAAACGGCACTAGCAAAGCCAAGGTCATGTATTTGATTCTCAGAGAACAATGCTTGGAGGTTTTTGTCTTAGAAATGAATCTTGTTGGAATGCTAATGCCACAGCGTCACCATGGTAACAGCTGACAATGAATCTAAATATTCAGTTTCCAGCTTTAGCCCTATTGACACCTCCACACCTCCACAGATCCCTAATCCTGACTGATTAATTTGATAGCAGCAATCCAGTGTTATTTCAGGACTCTTCTGATGTGTGCATTCAAGATGTCATTATAGTGCTCTGAAACGTAATAAATGTATCTGAAGACAAGTCAGTGGCATTACTCTGTCTGGCTTATAAAAGCAGTGAATATTCCTGCATGTTCTGTTAATTACAGGCTGGACTGTAGGCTAAAGCATTATGGGTTTAATCCAATCACTCAGACCTCACACTGTCCCTTTTCTTCCTTAGCTGTGTCAGATAATGCTTATCAATGTTCAGTGGTTCCTTTATTTAGTACACCTGTATGTTTAGCTGGGGATACTAACATCTCATCAGCCAATGATGTGTCCAAAGCAATCCTATGGACCACTTTAACACTTTTAAATAACTTTTAATGTACATTTATAACTCTATAGATTGTTAACTTACATAAAACTACTGTTGCTGTGTGAGTATTTCTGACACAAATGCTAAAGGAGAGACAGCAAATTTAATCAATAACATAATCAATCTCTCAGTATTTTTTCCTCGTTTGGAAAGTCATAGAAATACTATCATGGACTGTTTTCTTTTGCTATTGAGGCAAATGAGAGTATACATATACATATATTAGTTCCTGTTCACCCAAAATGTAATAAACTATGATCATTTGAGAACCATGGAAATGTGAAAATGGTCAATGTCTGGTCAAAGTTTTGTGTGCCTAAGGAAACAGGTTTCAGACAAGCTTTTTAGGCCCTATGGCATTAGGTCCGATTATATTCATATACAACATTTCAAGTGCTTGGTAGAAACGGAATCATAGTTAGAAAAATAAAGGACAGAAAAAGTGGCAAGGACAAGAATTTGCCATTAATCATGCTTCAGCGTGTGTATATATACATATATATATATATATATATATATATATATTTACTAGTGGTGGGCGTTATCGGCGTTAACGTGCTGCGTTAACGTGAGACTCTTATCGGCGATAAAAATATCGCGTTAATCTATTCTCAAAGTTGGGTTGGGAGCTGGGTCTATACTACGCAAGGTATGATGACTTTCACCCTGATATTTTAGCGGATGTATACCTAGCCGAATTGCACTGTAGGGGCGAGAACGAGTCTTGAACTAGAGGCTCGCAGTCCGTGATGGACAGAAGGTTAACGGCTGGTCTATGTGGTAATACAATCGGGCAGGACATCCAAACGCTCACCTATCATTCATCAACCTCAAATATGGCTTTTCATCTGAATGATGTATGTAGTAGCAACTTTACATGGCCGCTCAATATGATGTTAACCTAGAGAAATGTGCGCTATTGAAGTGTTTGTGTGTTAGCGCGTTTGCTGCAGGACAGGCTCCGTGCGTTCACTTGCTCTTAAAATCTCCGTCATTTTGGTCATACAGATAAAAGTAGCCTAATACATCTTTCGAATCTGTAAAGACTCTACGTTATTTGTGTGCACTCAGAATAACAACGAACGTTGCGCTTTTAAGCAAACAGGATGCGCTTTAGGTCTCATGTGAACTTGAGAATTCACTCCCGTGTCACCCTCTACTTCGAAACTGTGTGTATGCCTAACGTTACTGTGAAATTACCACATCAAACGTGACGTGCTAACATGGATGCAGCTATGAAGCCGCCGGGTTTGCTTCAGGGAAAACTTTTTAAGAAGCTTCCCAATGGAAACTGTAAACAGTTCATCACGACCTCTTATGTAGGCCTATAGTTCAAAATTCATGTTTAACTGAATAAACAGTTAGTAAACACAAGTACATCTTATTGAACATAGTTTATTTTCATCACCAATTATCATAGTAGAACAGCTTTCTCAAGCAGTTTGTGATGCATTTGATGAGCCCCTGGTCTAATGCGCCACCTGGCTTGAGAAACCCGTTCTCAAAGACATACTTTTAGTCATTATTTGGGTAGCAAACATATTCTGAATGCCTTCGGCAGAATTCAAATGAGCCATTTTAATCTAGATTAATCTAGATTAATTCCAAGATTAATCTAGATTAATCTAGATTAAAAAAATTAATCTATGCCCACCCCTAATATTTACACATTTAAATTTATGCATTTAGCAGATGCTTTCATCCAAAGCAACTTACCGTGCATTCAGCTTATACATTTTTTTGTCAGTATGTGTGTTCCCTGGGAATTGAACTCACGACCTTTGCGCTGCTAACGCAATGCTCTACCACTGAGCAACAGGAACACATAACACTATATAAGTATAAGCTAAACACCTGGGCCCGTATTCATAAAGATTCTAAGAATCCTCTCAGAGAGCTCCTAATTTAGCTTAAAAATTTCTAGCTAGGAGTCTTAGCTTAAAAGTGATTCAGGACCAATCTGAGAGCAACTCTGAGCAAGGAAAACACAAAAACTTTTATCTTAGTGAGGAGGCGGACCTGACCCCGTTGCTAGGAATGACACAGTCTTTTGATGACTGTGATTGGTTGGTGGTCCAATAAGGAAATTAAAGAGAGATTTTAAGAGTAAGATCTATTTTAAGCCTTCACATTGAAATTGCAGGCATCATTTTTTTTCTGTTTTACCTTACTCTCTCTCTCTCTCACACACACACATTATGTGTATATATATTCTTTATTTTTTACTTACCATGCTGTTAATTTCCTACTTAACGTATTTTACATTTACATTTAATCATTTAGCAGACGCTTTTATCCAAAGCGACTTACAAATGAGGACAATAGAAGTAATAAAAACCAACAAAAGAGCAACAACATGCAAGTGTTATGACAAGTCTCGGTTAGCCTAACACAGTACATTTTTTTTTTTTTAGAAAACGAGTAGATAGAATAGAAAAAAGCTAGTTTTAGTTTTTCTCTAATAAGATCTCTCACAAACACGATCCCTGCACGATCTAATCTGTAGCGTCTTATTAATTCACTGTCATCCATTATCTGCAACACTTAGTATTTGCCATTTTCTCCGCTGCTAAAGAAACTCTTAAGCCTCTTAAAAGTCCTCGTCTCTATTTCGGACCTTAAGACCTCTTTTAAGGGTTAAGATGCTTTCTGAATTACTTTTTTCTTTACTAGGATCTTTTCTTTAAATTTAAGAGGAAACACCCACATTTCTAAGAATTTTCTTAGAATTTTGTTACTAGGAGCAACTCTTAGCATTAAGATTTTTCATGAATACGGGCCCTGGAGTTTATTAAATTACAGAATATAATTAATTTATATTTACCCTTTTATGTTTAATTGTTTTTCTCTTGCATATGAAGAGCTCATTTCCAAAACGCTATGAATCCATTTTAATAGTTTTCATGAAAATGACATTTTTTTACCTAGACCCATACATTTAGTTAATATTCAATTTATCCTGTTAAAATGGTCTGTTGGCTCAGTCTGAACATGTTAAACAATGATTGATAAATGAAACAACAATATAGTTGATTATAAATGCAAAGGTTTGTTTTTTGTTTTTAAACGCTACAAATTCATCCTTTTTTTTATGTTGGTTTATGTCAAAAAAAAGAAAAAAAAAGAAAAGAGAACATGCAACATATAATATCAGGGACTCATACTATAAACCGGTCGCACCAGCCTTGTGTTGATGTAACCCCCCCGGGTCCGCACCATCACACCGAGCAGGTCTCGAACCCGGGTTTCCGGCGTGGGAGACAGGCGCTCTAACAAGGAATGTCAAAGACTACAGCCTCTTGTGTCAGTCACTAGAGCGCCTCTTTTTGAGGTCAGGAGAGTGAGGTTTACACACCGCCTTTACTGGCATACACATCTGTTACATTGACATCCCACAGTGGGTAATAACGCGCCACCTGAGTGACAAACCACCTGAGTGACGAACCACCTGAGTGAGTGCATATCGCATTTAGGCTAAAAACAGGTTCTGCGCTTATAGCGGTTTGGAAAAGAACTGCATCTTGCAGTACATTTTAAACAAGGAAATATAGCGATTTGGCATGAAACATTGATGGAGCAGTGAATAGGTTCAGTACACATCAAAATGGCATGACGAACTCATTTTTTTAAATTTGGCGTTTATCGCGTTTTGGAAAAGAGCTCTTCATATATACATATTTACCGTTATTACCACTATGTTCTTCAGCGCCAACTCTACTTACTGTACTTGTGCTTTACACGTTTAAGCAAATATGCTGTGCATTCCAATTATCAAATATGTAAATGATTTGCAATCACTGTCAAATGCTCTGTCTTTTCTTTTCCACAGATTTCTTTTGTCCATTAATTCAGTCACAGTGTATGCTTTAAGATCAATGCAGCCTCACTTTCTCTCCATGAGAGCCAATCAAGCAAAAAGCTGAATATAAAGTGGCTTTTAATAATCTCTTCACTCCATACATATTCATCTCTCTCCTGATCTGGGAAAATCTATTATTTCTTAAGTGACAACAATCTATGATAGAGAAGTCTCATTGGCTGTCATTTATATGCTACCTCTATCACCACCCGGGAGGAATTAGGGCCTACTTACTTTCACAAGGAGTATTGGATAAAGCAGCTATGCACTTAGTGTGATTTGTTGATTATGTGACTTGTGAATATATGTGTGCACTTGCTTCCATCAAGGTAAATATTTAACCAGGAGAAAATGAAAAATCATTCTTGTCTAGGGCTGCAACAACTAATCGATAAAATTGATTATTATCGATTATGAAAATCATCGACAACGATTCTCATTATCGATTAGTCGGATCTGCCCACAGTGCACGTCTAACTTCAGCCGTTTGCTCAAATTACAGCAAATAATTGATATTTTTTCCAATCAGCCACCGGTCGAATCAACAGTTTCTGATTGAGTCTTTGGAACATATGACCCTCTTGGTTTCACACTACAGATGTCAGTGGCACATTTTTTTAATTTGGTGCAAGTTAAAAAAAATATAGTATTTACAGAAGCTTTTAGACATAATACTGTCACTTACTTTGTCTATTTTTGCTGTGCTAAAGAAAATGGTTCCAAGGAAAACCAAAGCAGGATCGACCATTTATTGCAGCACGCAGTAGTCTATGTTCATAAACGAATCATTAAAAACAAAATGTTTTAATTTTTCTTAAAAAAAGCTTGTAGGAAAAAATCTTGAATTTGGTATAACAATTTTTTTTTTAAAATGCTTCATGTCTTAATCCTTATCTTTTTGTTATACTGGGATAAATCATATCGGGATATATGCTAAATATTTTGGATGTGGTGCCCCAACTTGAAAATTTGCCACCAGCCGCCACTGCTCAAAAGGTCTGTTCTACCAGATCAGAAGAATCTTTCTAGGTAGAAATCGTGATTGTTTTCCTGGTTCCTTCACAGGCCTCAAATTTAGGCCCTAGAAAAGGCACGTGTCCGACAGCTTAGCAGAATTACCAGCCCCAATCAGATTATACTATTTAAGCTATTAAAATAGTTCAGTTTTCTTTGTAATGGCAAAATTATTGTATTTTGTTTAGTTTTTTTATTAAGTTAATTTAGAAAAATGTTTGTAGCATTTTTTTAATTTGTTCGTTAAATACATTTTTTCTTTCTTAAAGTAACAACCAAGTGGCCAAGCGGCAGACCGGCAGGCTGATCATAGCCATGTTTGATCAATTTAGCCTTCTCAAATCATCACGACTTGCCTAAAATAAAATCTATAGATTTACTAAAACAGTTCAAGCATATAACAATGTTTAAATTTAAAACTAGACAAATGAAGATAAAAAAGGCCCGAGGCCCGGCCCGCATCTGAACTATGACCCCCCCACACGGCGCCCCTGCTCCTCATTACAAAGCTTACCAACTCATTGTCAGCAGAATGGCCTTCATAACGTAAAGTTGCAAATACACTAAATATTTTCATTTAGAGATTAAACATTGAATTTCTGATTTGTATCTATTGTCATTAGGGATGCACAATATGAAAAGTTTTAACCGATACCGAAAACCGATAATTAAGTCCTTCACACGGCCGATTCCGATAACCAATAATTTCATATTTGTATATGATCATTTTCATATAATCTGCAGTTTGTGCACCCAGGAGAATACAAAATCTAAGATGCACTGATGAAACTGAAATTTAGTAGCTCTATCCTAACTATAATAGAAAACATCTGTCCTGCATCTTCAAATGTTTTTTTTTGTGTAAGGCACCACAATACATAGTAACATAAATGGTTTAACAGAACTATGACATAACTATGGTTTATCTGCAATTAACAACTCATTAAAAACGAATTTATATTCACGTATTTCATGCATAAATAAAAATATATATAAAATATATATAAAAAATAAAATAAATAAAAAATAAACATAAAAATCATTAAGCAACCATAAACAAGACATTCAGTCATTTATTTAAATACAAATGATGGATAATAATTACATTGTTCTCTTCACATATCTTTAGTCTCAGTGCTACCTGAGGTGCTGAAGCGAACGGCAGACATATATTTATACAAACGAAAACAATTGTTACAATTATCTTAAGTTTAAAACATAATCAACACAGATTAAATGAAAGGCTAATGGTAGAATCGTATACTGATGGAATTAAACGGTATATAACATAAAACGCAACATTTTAACTACATTCTCTGTCACGTTGTAACGATTACGGCAAAGCGTCCCAGGTTACGTATGTAACCCTGGTTCCCCGAGGGAACGAGACGCTGCGTCGAAACGCTAGGGGAACGCCATCAGCGTTGTCCAGCTCTGAATCATGTGTAATCAGTCAAAATTGACGGCCAGACGTCAGGTGCGGTGACGTCATGACCAGGATGCTTAAAAGCACGTGATGTGCAGCCGGCGCCAGCTTCCAGGAATGAAGCATAGCTCTAGTAGGGATGCCGGAAGTATGGCCCTGCGACGCAGCGTCTCGTTCCCTCGGGGAACCAGGGTTACATACGTAACCTGGGACGTTCCCCTCCGGGAACATCGAGCTGCGTCGAAACGCTAGGGGAACGAGATATCCACGCCGCCATACTTGCAAATCCCTGCTTAGTGTATGGAATGCACAGCTATGGCAAGGGAAAAGACAAGCCAGGGGTGGCTCGCAGAGCCAGGTCGTAGAACCTGGAAAGTTAGGGGCATAGACCACCCACCAGCGTCACAGATGTCCTGCACAGGTACACCTGCCAGAAGGCCATACCTTAAGTAGAGTGAGCCTTGATTCCCAAAGGCGAGGGGAGATCAGAGGACTCGAGGTCATAGGAGAGCACCACTACTTAGCATAAGCACCCTGGCCTCCACCGGAGGAAACGATAAAGAGAGTTTTGCCTACTGAAAGGCCACCAAGAGAGGGCGTGGTAGGTGCTATAGCCGCCACGTAGCCCTTCAGGGTGGAGTGGGCTAACTCTGCGGAGAAACGGGCCTGCAAGAACTCCAGCACTGTCCCAGCAGGCAGTTAACTGGATCAAGCTGGCGGTCTCCGCACCGAGTCTCAACTTCAGGGCGTACAGTTTCCTTATTGAGGGAGCTCTAGATTGGAGGATGGTCTCAGCAACCTCAGTTGAGAGACCAGAGGTTATGAGTTGTGCCCCTCGAGTCACACCCATAGTTTACACAACTCCGAGCGGGTTAAAGATCATGCCCGCTGCCAGTGAGAGGAGATCCCTCCTGGCGGGAATCCCCATGGAGAGCCATCGAGGAGAGAAATCGGGTCAGAGAACTACTCGGCCCGGCCAGAACAGGGTTTTCAATAGAAGGACCCTGTCCTTGCGCACTCTCTAGAACTTCCCTGCCACGAAGGGAAGAACCTGATATTAATACGCTTTGCCCCCAAAGCACATTTCAGGAACTTCCTGTGATGGGGAAGGAGTATGCATCTTTAGATCGCTCGTGACCACCAGTCCTCGGATCTGGTGTGAGACACGTGCTTGAAGAGAGCTTTCTGAACTTCAGTCGTGTGACTGAGCGGTTCAGTTAGCTTAGATCTAAGACGGACGCAACCCCTTTCCCCGGAACAATGAAGTACGGCTGCAGAACCCGGACTCTTGTCTAGAGCAGGGACCACCTCGATGGTCTCCTCCCTCAGAGTGCTCACTTCTTGTTCCATTACCAGAGCCTGCCCATGAGACACATTTGGCAGTAGTTTTCATGCTGCGAATAGTCTACTAAGGGAACCAGTCTCTCGAGACTGGTCTCTGGAATGTGCTAGGCGCACTGGCTCGGTGCCCTGGAGGCGGAGGACCGGCAGGGGCGGCCGATCCTGCTCTAGGGACCCCGAAGGTGGCGAGCCTCCCAGCTCCGCTACATTTCTGGGCGGAAGAGACTGGAGGCTCGCTGGAAACCGCTGCGCCCTGGAACACTGGCAGGGTTAGCAGACTGATCTCCTGAGGGCACTGAGGAGAGGCAGGCACCGTGTGTCACGGTGTAAACTGCTCTTCCCCAGAGGGGCCTGCCCTCATAAGTCCTGGGATGTAGCATCAGGACTGCCTTAGAAGTCTCCTATTGGAAGCAGCGGTCCTCAGACCCACGTCATCTCTTAGGAAGACTAAGGAACCAAGTCTGCACAGGCAGGACCCAATAAGACACGCATGGCAAGGGCTCCCACACACGCCAGATGACTTACTAAGGGAACCAGTCTCTCGAGACTGGCCTCTGAGTGTACTCAAACTAGCTCGGTGCCCTGGAATGGAGGACCGGCAGGGGCGGCCTATCTAGCTGCTCTAGAGACCCCGAAGATGGCGGGCTTCCCAGCTCCGCTACATTTCTGGGCGGAAGAGAGACTGAGAGAAAGCTCGCTGGAGCTGCGCCCTGGAACACTGGCAGGGTTAGCAGACTGATCTCCTGAGGCACTGAGGAGGCAGGCACCGTGTGTCACGGTGTACACCGCTCTTCCCCAGAGGGGCCTGCCCTCACCAGTCCTGGGCCTTGGCATCAGGACTGCCTCAAGCCTTCTATTGGAAATGGCGGTCCTCAGACCCACGTCATCTCTAAGGAAGACTAGGAACCAGAAGTCTGCTTAAGGCAGATCCCAATGAGACACGCAGCAGGGACTCCCAAGCCGCCGGGTGGCCTACTAAGGGAACCAGCCTCTTGAGACTGGCCTCTGGTGTACTTAGAGCGGCTAGCTCTGTGCCCTGGAACGGAGGCCGGCAGGGGACGGCCGATCTAGCTGCTCTAGAGACCCCCGAAGGGGTGGCGAGCCTCCCAGCTCCGCAACATTTCTGGGTGGAAGAGACTGAGAGAAACGCTCGCTGGAGACCGCTGCGCCCTGGAACACTGGCAGGGTTAGCAGACTGATCTCCTGAGGGCACTGAGGAGAGACGGGCACCGTGTAATGCGGTGTACACCGCTCTTCCCCAGAGGGGCCTGCCCTCACCAGTCCTGGGCCTTGGCATCAGGACTGCCTCAGAAGCCTCCTATTGGAAATGACGGTCCTCAGACCTACGTCATCTCTAAGGAAGACTAGGAACCAGAGTTTGCTCAGGCAGATCCCAATAAGACACGCTTGGCAAGGGCTCCCACACCGCCAGGTGACTTACTAAGGGAACCAGTCTCTTGAGACTGGCCTCTGGTGTACTTAGAGCGGCTAGCTCGGTGCCCTGGAACGGAGGACCGGCAGGGGACGGCCAATCTAGCTGCTCTAGGGACCCCCGAAGACTATCGATCCGCAGATCCGTCTTCGGCCCGGGCGCGTCACTCTGACTCCGATTCTGGCGAGTTCGAGAAGTGACATTCCCCGAATAAGGAGCTGGAACACAATTGGGGCTGCTCCGCCCAGCAGCCCAAGCTGACCATTTCAACCTCCTTGGAGGAAGAGAGGTAAACATTGTGCTCTCACTTGAGAAGTATCCCAAGAGGCTCCTGTATGTCATATACAATATATAATTGTATATATTTCTCTACAATATATATATATATATATATATATATATATATATATCTAACTTTCATAGTCGGATAAAATGCATAGTTAATTATTCAAAATTAAATGCAGTCAAACACCCAGACAAGTAAACACGGTCTGAAAGTGCATAAATGAACCGAGGATCACCATAATGCCTCGGCAACACGCGAGCCGCTCGGAACAAAACAAATAAATCTTCTTGGAGAGAAACTGCTGCAGATTAGCGCACTCTCACTCAAGGGGGAAGAACTACAGCTTAGGCTTCCGCCCCGAGAGAGCGCTAGACCTGGGGAATACAGGTGGAAATAGGGCGAACCCGTCTCCAACCCGTCCGCCAGATCTATGTGCGATCCCCGTGATCTCACTCGCCGCGGTGCCTCAGCAGCAGCGGGACCGCGAGATCATAGGCGCGGACACACTCCTCGGAGCGTGCCCGGCGGGAGCACAATGCATTGCAGCGGACGCTGGATCTGATGGGAAAAGAAGACAGGGGATCACCCGTCTTAATCTTCCCATCTAATCCATCTGCGAGCACAGCCACTGCTCCGCCTCAGCGGCAGCGTGGCAGGTGCTGCGAGGACGCAGGTGAAAACTCCCTCCTCAAAGAGAGTTTTCGTCTCCAGCCAGATCATCGCAAAAACTGTGTGTATCCCGAGAGAGCGCTAGACCTGGGGAATACAGGTGGAAATAGGGCGAACCCGTCTCCAACCCATCCGCCAGATCTATGTGCGATCCCCGTGATCTCACTCGCCGCGGTGCCTCAGCAGCAGCGGGACTGTGAGATCATAGGCGCGACACACTCCTCGGAGCGCACGGCGGAGCACAATGCATTGCAGCGGACGCTGGATCCGATGGGAAAGGAAGAAGATAGGGGATCACCCATCTTAATCCTTCCATCTAATCCATCTGCGAGCACAGCCACTGCTCCGCCTCAGCAGCAGCGTGGCAGGTGCTGCGAGGCGCAGGTGAAAACTCCCTCCTCAAAGAGAGTTTTCGCCTCCAGCCAGAGAGGAACACACAGTCTGTAACGGTGATCTACTTTCGCCCTCATTGGCCTTGATATGTCTGCTTCTAGTCTTTCTTTGCCTATCTTTTAAGAATAAACTTTCTTATTTCCTATCTTGATAGTAACAGACTCACAGAGCATTCGACTGACACACACAGAGAGCTTTGCTGAATGACAAAAAGCTGGCGCCGGCTGCACATCACGTGCTTTTAAGCATCCTGGTCATGGCGTCACCGCACCTGACGTCTGGCCGTCAATTTTGACTGATTACACATATGATTCAGAGCTGGACAACGCTGATGGCGTTCCCCTAGCGTTTCGACGCAGCTCGATGTTCCCGGAGGGGAACAGCTGTTCTCCTGTAGTAGACGGTTACAGAGCGCCACAAAGTAGCAGCTGAAGTAGCGAACATGCAATATGATGTTGGAATGCCATTACCGTTCCAACAGTGGAGGCTGCTTAAAGTCCCTTAATACAGTTTCTCCGCGATGACGACCTTTCAAGTGAGATATAAGGTTTGTTGTGTTAAAACTTGACGCCTTTTTTCCTACTCTCGGAATCATTTCTGAACATGCGGTGCAAATAGCAATGACATTGTCCTCCTCTGCCACCAAGAAAAACTTCCAGACCGGCAAAGACATGTTCACAGATGATGATGTAATGAGCGCAACACAAGCTGAGAGTCACTGCAATTTAAAGCTGCAGTTACTTGCACTTGGAAAGGAGATGAATCTCAGATAAAGCAGACTGATTGATTGATTGATTTACCAGCAAGCGTACTTTATCGTATCTAGATATCGGATTTCATGTATTTAATCGGAGTAATAAAAATGATGTCATTTTCACCCATATTGGTTGATAATTATTCTGTCCGATAAATATCGTGAATCCCTAAATGTCATGATTTGCTGCTGGAGTGCTGCTTACGAGACAGAGAGAAACTTCATCTTGTAACAGTGCAAGACTAGACATAACTATTTGTGGAGCTCCGCTGAGGTACACACCCTTGGGTGGATGCTCATTTGGGGTCTTGACAAGATGGCAGCTCAACTGTTGAGAGCTGCAGGGAAAAGCTGGTCTTTATTCTAGAATCCACTGCTGTTTTGGAGAAAGTCCCAGTGGACGTGATTGCTATTAAGCTCAGTGCCTGAGGAGCGGGGTTTTGGGTATAAGAGAAAGACATGGGGCACTGAGACAGATGTGCCTTGAATATTACACTGCTGTACTATGTTAAAGCTGGATAAAACAATAAACAGATGATTAATGTAAGCAAAAAAGTAAAGTTTACTCTCAAAGGAAACACATTTTTGGTATTTGGTATATTGCAAGAATATTCATTTTAATATGTAAAATGAACAACAGGGCCCAAATATGCATGTTGATAGCTATTTATTTAACAAAAACAATTCTGATGGTTCATATTAATTATTTGTTCCTGAATCAGACTTCAGTGGTCACATTATGTATTTGTTTTTGCATGCAGCTCTCAAGGGCAACCAAACATTTGTGCCATTATTTTACAATAAACTGAATTTTATCTCATCACAGTCAATCCAGACTGGAAAATACTTGCTGTGAGACTTTCAACTCGCAGTGTGACGCATATAAAAATATCCACACTTTTAGAAACAACATTGAGATCTCAATGAAGATCAAATCAGAGAAAACAGTATTTCTACCCATCCCAAGTAAATACCGATAATCATTTTGCTTTGATTTATTCTTTTAAAATAATACAGTTACTATTTATTTTTATGATCTTAAGGAGCATATACTGTATGTCAGTGCTGGGATGTATGATTTAGTGTATATGTCCCTGCCCACTTGCTATCGTTTAATATCTTCTCCCCGTGTGCTCATCCATCATCCATCACCTCTACTCTCCCGTAGTGCTGGGTCACATGAATCCTGCACTCTTTTTGACATATCATTAAAGAATTAATTCCACAGAGAAGACCGTGTACTCCTCAATTTGGAACGAGTTAAGTTTGACATGGGTGTAATTGGACAGCAATTAATAAATGGCATAAATTAATCTCGTCAAGGTGCCATCACCTTCATCAAGGCTAAAACATATGGTATCCTTCCTTTAGAAGAGAGCTCATGTTTAAAACTTTTCATAGATTTCATCCTAAAAGTGTACATACGCATAAAGCTAGATTTTGCGTTCGCACAAAAGTTTTCAGATTTATAAAATAATCTGTACGCCAGAACCTTTCGCAAAAATCCCTTTATAAATCCCAGTAAGGGGAAGATTGTGTGTATGTGCATTACCACCCCGTCTCCTCCCAGAAATCAACATATATGGAGCTTACAATGCCTAGTTTTATGATGCATAGCCTCATCTGCATATAATTTGCATGCATATTCTCATGCACGTGACACCCGTTTAACACCGTCAAAGGTACAAAACATTAAGGAAATATGAGATATGGACTCAATGCCATTTGTGCCACATCAAATTTTATTGCCAAAATCATCTAGTATGTTTTAGAATAAATCTCAAAATGTCCATACAAAATTGTTCCCAGATAAATAGACTATTTTAGATAGTTGCCCTAATTATTTTCCACTGGCCAAATAGTATTTCAATGTTTTTAAACAATTCAAATCCAATTAAATGTATGCAGTTTTTCTGAAACAGAGAAAATATTTTAGCTATTTTCTTAGTGGAAACGGATAAGCATATATGTATTGCAGTGTACATACAATTGTCTGATTTGGCACATCACAAGTATTTTAAAAAGGAAACGCAAATCTTACCGTTTTTTCAAGCTGCATACTTTAAATACAGTGGTATTTTTCATAATGTTGTAAATATGCCTTGACATGCAATCAACACCTCTGTGCAACCCTCTACAATGAGAGAAAATCATTCGGATATGTGACTAAATTTCACTCTGGGCGACTAAATGATGTTTAATATTAGCCAATGGCTAATAAATTCTCAGATTTTATTTGCCAGTGAGTGAATTGGAGGCTAAGTATAAGTTTAGCACAGATATATTCACTCGCGGAACACTGACTGAGCACTTCAGAGCTTCACTCTCTGTCAAGCTATCTGTGCTGTTTTTAAGTTCATCTCAATGGATGCGCAGCGCACCTGTTTTTGACGTGCCGTGAACTCTATGCGCATGACTCACCGTCACTTTGGTGAGAGCAGAGAGACTTATTATGGAGAGTTATCATCCCTGTTTTGATTTCAGTGAATCTGTTAGAGTGAACGCAAACTACCTGATTAAATATTCATGAATCCAGCACCTTGTTAATCCTTAGTGCGTTTTATACGGTTCTTCTTAACAGAATTCATATTATTATTCTTATTATCTTCTTATCAAAATTATTGTTAGTTTTCACCATTTTTTTAACGGAAACAATGAATAACCAAAAAAAAAGCACCACCACCAGTCCTAAATTCAGGTATTTAGTTAAAATGTCTATGCATTCATACATGGTTACTAAGTTTTAATTTGAATTACTTTAATTCTAATTATCATAATGCTTGACTGACTGATGTTAAGAGTGTACTTTCAGATATTTAAAAGTTGTACCATTATACAAACATATACAATATATTACAGAGTATAGGTATATATAACATATACATACATACATACCTACATATATATATATATATATATATATATATATATATATATATATGTAATGATAACATATAATATATATATTGTTATAAGGAAACAGGTCAATTTAGCTCAAAGGGAATCATTAATGATTTTATAGGAATTTGAACAGACTCACTGTTTCACGGCGATTCACCGAACAAGCCGTATAACAAACTCTGCACTGGATATTAAAATCCCAAAATATAGTGAAAACACTATTAAATAGCACGGTAACAAAATCGACAGATTAAGGCATTAACTTATGAGCACAAAACACAAGATATTTCTCTTTTCAATATAAACAAGACTTTATTTATATAAATCTAAGACATGGAAACTAATCTACATGAACACAAGCATTCACACATTCACGTTGCAGAAAGAGAGAAAGTGAGGAAAGGATTAGATTAAGAGAATGAGAGTTTGATATCCCACGTTTACAGCAATATGTGCAATTGCATAAACCTGAACAACCATCAATCACTGATTTAACACTCGCATTGAGTTTTCAATGAGGCTAAAATCTATTTTCAATATTACACCAGGCAGCAAAAGTCTGGGGTTTGTACTATGTAGCTTTTGTGTTTAAAGGATTCCCTTTGTTCTCCGTCTTTTCAGGAAAGGGTTTTTCTCAAGTCGCTGATTGGCTTAGAGTTCAGGAGTCGTGAAGTGGGCGTTGGCTGGTTTTGCAGAGTCTTGGGCTTGTTTCCGCTGGCAAACGTAACTTAGCACACGAACTCACGGAAAGAAAATAAACTAAAGTCAAAGAATAAAAGGATGTAAAGACTAGGTGGCTTTTCTTCTCATCATGGTAGCAACTGGCTGGGTGTGGTCAGAGCACATGACTGAAGAGAGAGTTCATTTTTCCGGAGAGAGAGAGAGAGTTCCAAGGAGAAGTTAAGAGAGGCTGAAGAGCGCGGATTCAAGAGGATGGTTTCAAGGGGGTGTCCTAGTATTTATTCTCGGCCTTTTAGGGACCTCCCAATGGTTGTCTTGACCAATTAGATCCCATGCTGGCTCTTTTGTTTCTTCACCCACTCAATAGAAACATGTCATGTTCAGTCACATTGCTCGAATCTTTACATTCTCTTGCAAAATATCCTTTTGAATGTGATTTCTATAACCAGAATATGATGCATTTGACAGGAAATCCATCAAAAGAAATGATTAAAGCTATACTTATGACACTCATACATACCAAACATGACATTAACCCTTAAGGCTTAGCTAGTCAATACTAATTAAAAGCACGATAAACACAATGATTAAAACAAGGATATTCCAAATTTGTGGGTCACATACATAATATGCAGTTATGCATGGAAATGATTAGTTTCATTAACAATGAGCATGAAAGTATTTTTAAGATGATTTTACAGTCTGTAGCTGTGATTTCTATCACATATTTACATGTAATGGTCACATGTTGCATCTCTTTGACCATCAATATTTATTCCTCAAATGTATTACCAAATTCCTGCATTGGAATTATCATTAAGTGTTCCTTTGGTTTTGCAGGCTGTATTCAGACGGGCTGGCGCTTAGGGGTCTGATTTATGACTTCCTGCTGTTGTCTTGTGGAATTCGGCTTCTCATGTTTCAACCATGCTTCGATCGAATCTTGATTTGCCAATTATTCGGTCCTTGATATTCTACACACCCCTCTTCGTTCGGCGAGGTGTTTTAGCAGAAGACATCGTCGAGCGCTGGAAAAACAAGGGCAGAAGAAGCAGACAAAACACAGCAAACAACAAGACAACACCTCCATGACAGTTACTGTACTGGTGCCGGGCATTAGGTTATTCAATTTTGGAAATTATTGTTTTAGTTCTTCGATCAACTTTGACTAGATTTGTGTGTTTCTTCTAAGTTGTCTTAACTTAAGAATGTTCACATTTAGTTTCTAGTGAACTAATTTGTGGTAAAATGAATCGACCTATCGTGCATGGAGCTCTCTGGCTTTCCTTCAGTCTAGAGTGGCTGGATATTAGGTGTAGCGAGTCAATCCTAATATCAGACCTTTGACCCTTGCAGGGTGTCTAGGTGTTTCACCTACTAAAGAAAGAGGGAAGGAAAAGGATAGGTAAAAGAAGAACAAAACAAAACAAAGCTGCTGTGGTTTTCCTAGCATGATTTGCAACTACTGTTGAGCTAGGATGTCATGTGCAGCTAGGGGCCATGCACCTTAACTTCGTGTCAGGTGTTCTAACTCTTGTGAGGATAGCTATATGTTTCTTCATGGTGGTGTATGTAACTGTGTTGTGCTAAAGTTGGATATTCTACTTGTGGGAAGAATATGTTTGTTGAATGTGTTATCAGTAGATGTGGTTACCTCTGGGTGTAGGTAATGTTGTGTGTGTTAATGGTGTAGTGTATGTGTGGTCAGATCTGTTCCAGTCTGTGTCGTCTCCCCCCTTTTCAGGTATGTTACATAAGACTGGCTCTCTTCATCCTTGGCTTGGATGTGGGCATGTCCATGATCTAATGGGGATCAGTCCAGAAAGGCAGGAAGTTCTTTAGCAGACAGTCGGAGGTAGTTTGGCATGGCTGTGTGAAGCTGGGCTGCAAACTTTGTCTCCTTTGTTGCATTCCTCTTGTGCTACCTTCTGGATGTGGCAGACTTTCTGACCTTCTGTGCTTTGGTGGTTGCTGTTGCACAGACAGGAATGTGGTTCTAGGAGTTGGAGTTCATTTAGCAGTTTGCTAGTGAGTGATGGGTGAGTGAGGTGATGTTCTCTGGTACCTCAGTTTTCATCAACGGTTGGCCGTGAGAGACTTGCTTGTCCTGTGTGGTTGTTGAACAGGTGCTTGTCATCTCGGATATGGTGGTGTACCATGCGATCGTCGGCCTTCCATTCTGTCGCTGGTCACAGCGAGCATGACTCAATTTCGTAGTCATCCGTGTTCAGCTTATCTTGAAGGAACTCGTTCAGTTGGCTCATGACTTGTTCCATGTCTTCTGACGGTAAGCTGTATGGTTCTGGAGCATACTCAGCACTGTGCATGTCTGAGTAATGCTGAGGTGGGTTTCGTTGTCGCTAACCCTACGAGATGCTCTTGGATGAGTCAGGCGATTACCTTTGGATGTCTGGTTAGGTTTCCAGTTGTTGCTATCTTTTGCGTTTCTTGAGAAGCGTGGCTGGTCCCATGGATTTTTCCAGAAGTTGGGCTGATAGCTTTGTGGACATGGGGATCACGTTCTCTGTGCTCTTGATGGAGGACTCTGGTTTTGTGATGCATCTGGGTGTCGTCCAGTGCAAGGCTTGAGTCTTTGTTGACAGAGTTCAAGAGTGTGGATGTTTTGTCACCTTTCTTTGAGGCCATCTTTCTGCTTGTTGTGGCCTTCTGTGTTAGGTCACGCAACTGTTGGATGGTCATGGAGCGTGGACAGGCCATGACGCCTAGATGGTGGCTGACTCCAGGGTGCAGATTTCTTAGGAAGAGGCTTTTGAAGTTCACATCCTCTTCAAGGTCAGGTTCATTGTGTGCACCAAAGTAGGCTTGTCGGAGTCGGTTGTAGTAAGCTTGTGGAGCCTCTTGTCGACCTTGTTTGGTTTCTAAGGCAGTTAACAGTCCATGTTCGGAGTCAGGGTCGGTAAACTCTTTAATCAGGACCTCACAGTAGCTGGTAGTCTGACTTCGTTCGACTGGGCTGTCGATCTAGGAAGTTTCGCACTCGGAACTGGACGTGGCTCTAAGGAGGTATAACCTGTCTCTGTCAGTCACATGAGGTCTCATTTCTAGATAGAAGTCGATATCTTGAAGGTGGGCCTGGATGGTGTGGCCCCTGTGGAGTTCGGGTTGAACTTGCTGATGTTTTAGACAGCTTGTCGAGGTCTTTGATGGTCATCCCAGGTGCAGCTCCAAGGTCTGCTTGGATGGGAGGTTTTCTTTCGTTGACAGGAAAGAGTTCTGTGGCGAAGGCAGGTGAGGTTTTGGGTTGTGGCCCTTCGCTTCTTTCGCTGTATACGAGTTCTTGGACATGGGACTCTGCTCTGCTCAGCAGTGGTGAGGCTGAGGGTGGTTTCTCTCGCTTTGGCTCTTGCTTCTGCGCATAAGCATGTTTGAGTCCTCTTCTGACCATGTAGAGCTGATCATTGGTATCGTCTAGTTGTGGGGTCAGATTGTCCATTTCAACTCTGTACCTTTCAAGGTGGTCCTTCAGGGCACTTATTTCAGCATTCTTGTTGCTGATGTCATGCTTGGCTTTCTCTAGTAGCTGGTTGGCATACTGAAGTCTGTTTACCAGGTCTTCCTGGGCAGCCTTTGCATGTTGTTGGTCGAGCTGAGCTGCTGTCAGGGCTGCTTGGAGCTCCTTAACTTGTTCCGTTGTTTCCTGCTCGCTCTCGTTGGGTGCTTTGAGTTGATCTTGAACTTTCACTTCCAGCTTGTCTATGACGTTGAGCACATGTCAGTTCCTCTTGAAGGTGGGTGATGTGCTTGTCGCTCAGTTTCAGCTGGGTCGTGAAAGGCATAGCTTAGGGAGCTGGCAATTTTGACTAGCTCCTCATGGTTGTTATTCTGGCTTGAATCTTGTGTCAGGAATCTTCTCAGACCTAGGATTATTATTAAAAATAATAACAGTTCAAACGTCTTGGGGGTGAGGCTGTCTGTCGTGCCTCTCAGCCAAGTGTTCACATCTTCCCTTTGCCAGGGGGTCTGCAGTCTGCGGCATGTTGGCACGCTGGGAGAAGAGAGACTGACACAGATCTGTGTGGAGTGGAAGCTTATGTGGGTGTGACAACTAAGTGTTATGTCAGTGATTCTGAACCACTGGTGAAGTGTGGTGATCACTGTGTTGGTCTCAGAGTATCTAGGTAGACTAGCGATGTGAAGACTTCGTCACTCTAATGAGGAAGAGGGAAAAGAGACAAAAAGGTGAAAAACAAATTTAATAAAAAACAATTCCTTTTCTATTTTTTTTCAAATGAAGAAAATTCTTTCCTTTTTTATTATTAAATGTTGTTATCAAGGAGGCAAACAATATTATTAAATTTTGTCTTAGACAAATGAATATAATAATAATTCTGATATCTCTTTTCTTAGTCTGACAGAATTGACAACACCTTACAGTTGGACCGCTCACCAGGAGGCTGCGAAGGCGACAGTTGCTCAACACTTATCTCTATTAAAATTGATCTCAGCGTTGCATGAGTTGTTCAAATTTGGATTGCGTTTTAAATATAGGGAGGTTAAGAAGAACAAAAGTAGGTTTGATTGCAATCAAATTCGTAAGGATGATTCGCCTTTTGACAGGATTGCATCTCTCATACACTTAGAATTGATTGATGGTTCTTACAGGTCCCTACAAATGTGAAAAGTGAAGAGGAAAGAAAGGAGGATAGAACAGGAGGGAAGAGAAAGAGACAGTAAGTTGAGTGGATCGGTCCACTAGCAAGCAGTTATGCCCGACTACGCATATAGTGTTGTTTTCAGTTGCTACACAACTATCAACAAAAATAAATTTTGGGTAAAAGAGATTTGTCTCTCTAATTTATTTGAACTCGTAGCGAGGATAACAATGCGTCCTATTAAGGCTCAGGTGGGTCGTTCCCAAGCTAGGATACACAGAGGAAAGGAAATGGTAAGACAAAGTAAAATTGTAAAGTAATAAACAGGCAAAATAAGCAAATATGAAATTAAGTAAATGAGGAAATAAGTAAATAAAATAGTGGTTATGTTTATAACCAAAACAGGAAGAATTAGGGTAAAACGCAATAAAGTAATGAGTGAGTATAAGTCTGAATAGAATCTACTTAAATGGGTAATAAATCAATTAGGTAGAATAAGTTTACTTAAACTTTTAAAGTTCAATACTTATTTGTACCTAAAATGATTATGCCCAAAAGGGAATACTAGAAGGAAGGATCATATTAATAATATGAGGGGGAAAATTAGAATGATTCCAAATAAATTTAATGTTTTAATTAAATTTGAATTTGGCACAATTAATAATTCTGAACTAGTATTTTCCTTTCTAGTAGAACTACAAATAAGTGGTAAAAAGGGAGAAATAGGGAAGAGAAAGACCAACAAGTATATTAGTTTAAATGTTTGAAGGGTTAAACCACTTTAGCTTTTCAAAACACACACTTTATTCAACCATTGGAGGTTAATGCTAACTTCTAACCTTTGAGGCTAATGGCTTTAGCATAGACTTCAATGTAAACACCACCGTGCCATTAGCAACAGCATGGAGCTTGTTTACAAAAGCATCGATGTACTGCGGCGTGCGCAGTTCAAAGTTGCTCCGAAGTATGTTACATTAAATGTTGGCGCATCTCAACACTGTACAAATAACAACACCGCTTGTTCTGCGATGTGGCGCTTAAACTTTCAGTTCGTTCAGAGTTAAACTTAAACCTTATTCAAATAATAGCTTCGTGCTACGGTTGAGGAAACAGTGAATCACAAGCCCGTGTCCGTTTATATGGACATAAACACAACAGGGTTTCTTCGCTGTTGGTTCAAAGGTAAACTTTACTTGATAAAGCTTTTAAAGCTCCCATTCAAATCACTCTCGGACACGCGCGGTGTTTCGCGAGATATAATTAACTTTGTGAGCAGTGTACACAAACAGGCAAGCATTATCCTCTAATGTTTAACCCGGGGAGTCATAGCATATATGATCTGACAATGGAACACGCACTGACGATCAAACTATGAATAATAAGGCTTTGATAAATAGAATTGAGGAACACGCTCAAAACTATTCTTTATCCACTGATTTATTTCCCTTTTAATTACTGCAGTTTAGCTTCGTGCGGCTAACAGTTACTGAGATTATGGAGTAAGTTATAGCTATTAGATGACCTGGAACACGCAGGAAATTAATTCAGCTATAAAACAAGGCATTACAAGAAGAGAGGAACACGCTCATCTCCAACCTCATTCTCCGATCTCAAATGTTAACTTTGAGTTCCCTTACTGCAGTTAAACAAAGGCGAGGCTGACTCGAGTTACAGCCTTCTCTGTGCTCATTCATTCAAGGAGGCGCGCGCTGCTGACGTCACTCACACATACGCACACACACACCAGTCTCGATCTCAGATCTCATCCGTAAGAATATAAAAGATTAAATAACTTGGTTTATGCTCATAATTTAGATTAATCTGCCCGCTGCATCCTCCACCAATATGTAATGATAACATATAATATATATATTGTTATAAGGGAAACAGGTCAATTTAGCTCAAAGGGAATCATTAATGATTTTATAGGGAATTTGAACAGACTCACTGTTTCACGGCGATTCACCGAACAAGCCGTATAACAAACTCTGCACTGGATATTAAAATCCCAAAATATAGTGAAAACACTATTAAATAGCACGGTAACAAAATCGACAGATTAAGGCATTAACTTATGAGCACAAAACACAAGATATTTCTCTTTTCAATATAAACAAGACTTTATTTATATAAATCTAAGACATGGAAACTAATCTACATGAACACAAGCATTCACACATTCACGCGTTGCAGAAAGAGAGAAAGTGAGGAAAGGATTAGATTAAGAGAATGAGAGTTTGATATCCCACGTTTACAGCAATATGTGTAATTGCATAAACCTGAACAACCATCAATCACTGATTTAACACTCGCATTGAGTTTTCAATGAGGCTAAAATCTATTTTCAATATTACACCAGGCACAGCAAAGTCTGGGGTTTGTACTTGCGTAGCTTTTGTGTTTAAAGGATTCCCTTTTGTTCTCCTTTTTCAGGAAAGGGTTTTTCCGAAGTCGCTGATTGGCTTAGAGTTCAGGAGTCGTGGAAGTGGGCGTTGGCTGGTTTTGCAGAGTCTTGGGCTTGTTTCCTTGGCAAACGTAACTTAGCACACGAACTCACGGAAAGAAAATAAACTAAAGTCAAAGAATAAAAGGATGTAAAGACTAGGTGGCTTTTCTTCTCATCATGGTAGCAACTGGCTGGGTGTGGTCAGAGCACATGACTGAAGAGAGAGTTCATTTTCCGGAGAGAGAGAGAGAGTTCCAAGGAGAAGTTAAGAGAGGCTGAAGAGCTGGATTCAAGAGGATGGTTTCAAGGGGGTGTCCTAGTATTTATTCTCGGCCTTTTAGGGACCTCCCAATGGTTGTCTTGACCAATTAGATCCCATGCTGGCTCTTTGTTTCTTCACCCACTCAATAGATCAACATGTCATGTTCAGTCACATTGCTCGAATCTTACATTCTCTTGCAAAATATCCTTTTGAATGTGATTTCTATAACCAGAATATGATGCATTTGACAGGAAATCCATCAAAAGAAATGATTAAATACTTATGACACTCATACATACCAAACATGACATTAACCCTTAAGGCTTAGCTAGTCAATACTAATTAAAAGCACGATAAACACAATGATTAAAACAAGGATATTCAAATTTGTGGGTCACATACATAATATGCAGCTATGCATGGAAATGATTAGTTTCATTAACAATGAGCATGAAAGTATTTTAAGATGATTTTACAGTCTGTAGCTGTGATTTCTATCACATGTAATGGTCACATGTTGCATCTCTTTGACCATCAATATTTATTCCTCAAATGTATTACCAAATTCCTGCATTGGAATTATCATTAAGTGTTCCTTTGGTTTTGCAGGCTGTATTCAGACGGGCTGGCGCTAGGGGTCTGATTTATGACTTCCTGCTGTTGTCTTGTGGAATTCGGCTTCTCATGTTTCAACCATGCTTCGATCGAATCTTGATTTGCCAATTATTCGGTCCTTGATATTCTACAATATATATATATATGCCTAGTATATCAGTCTGGTGATTAAACAAAAATGTTTACTAGCCAATGGCGATTCAATTGCCAAGGTGTCCGTAGAGCATTGCCTCCGTGGCACTGAAATCAAAACAGGGATGATAACAGGTGAGCTCCAGCCAATGAGATTGCTGTTCACCCAGGGGTCTCATTTATACAATTTTCTGTAGATTTAATCCTAAAAGTGTACTACATGATTTTTTTCTGATTTATAAAACCATTGCGCAGATCCTGTGCAAAAGGGAAAATGTGCGTATGTGCTTCTCCACCCTGACTCCTCCCAGAAATAACCATATATGGAGCTCACAACGCCTGGTTTTACTATGCATAACCTCATCTGTATATCATTCCCATGCATATTACCATCCACGTGACACCATGTTTAACACCGTCAATGGTACAAAACAATAAGGAAATATGAGATCCTGGCTGTAATTCAATTTGGACCATAGCCTACAAATGAATATGAATTGCTAAAAATTATCCAATATCCTTGTTGCGTTTTATAATATCTATTTATGAAAATATCCATAAAAAACGGTTTAAAATAGTTGATCTCATTCTTTTTTTACACTGGTCATATAGTATTTCAATTGTTTTAAACAATTCAAATAAAATTATATTTATGCAGTTTAGCTGATAAGGTGAATATAAGCTGAACATCAATTTTTGTGGAAACAGCTGATTGTCAGAATCAGAAACAACAGGTAAGTGGATAATCAGGTTATTTATTGACAGGAATGAATGAAGATCACGAGGGGTAAATGGCAGGTGAGATTATGGTAGAAGAGACAGTTCAATGAGCTTAGCTGAATGCTGATGGTGGTTAGTCTTTGCAGGAATTAAGGAGAGCGGGGACCAGGAACTGAGGAGAATATGCTGGAGAGTAGAGGAACGAAGGTTTGGAGACCAAAAGGGTAAGTATACACAGAGGGGTACATACGAGGTCTGGGAACTGTTCAGGGTAACGAACGGTAGACCGGACAGTGAGTGACTGGATGGAGCGTGCTTTTGAATGGTGTCTTTGTGTTAGTCACAAAGTCTATTCCCATGTGAGACCAGGGCCGGTGAGGAATCGGAAGAGGCACAAGCTTGCCCACCAGAAAGTGATGAGGAGTTGAAGACATGGCACAGACTGAGCAACTGCAGACGTACCTGATGACATCACGAGACATACTGGGCAACCAGTATCGAGCTTGGAGGAGCGAGGAGGTCCGTTGGATTCCTGGTTGCCCAGAGCCTGGTACACTATGAACTGAGTCCAGAAGGGACTGCCGTTGGGAAGGAGGAACAAATGTTTTCCCTTCTGGGCCTCCCATCAGAGCATGTTTGGTGAGAGTGGCGGCTCTCATCTCCTTGTTGATGTTCCAGATTATAGGGTTTACAATGAGGGCTGGAGGGAGAATCGGCTTGAGATCTTATGGTGAATCTAGGGAATGAAGGCGTGATAAGACATCAGCTTTGCAATTGCGATTTCCTGGGCGATAAGTGATGGTGAAATGGAACCGGGTAAAAAACAAAGACCAGCGGGCTTGGCAGGGATTGAGTCTCTTGGTTTCATGGAGGTATTGAATGTTTTTATGGTCTGTGATGACAGTGAATGGGTGGTTAAGCTCCCTCCAGCCAATGCCAACACTTTTCCAAAGCCAGCTTGATGGCGAGTATCTCACGATTTTTTATTTCATAATTCTTCTCCGCTGGGGTCAGATTATTAGAGTATTATGCGCAAGGCTGGAGGCTCACCAAATTGCTGGGACAGCATGGCTCCGACTCCGGTGGTGGAGGCATCCACTTCCACCATGAATAGAACATTGGGTTCTGGATGGCGAAGGATGGGAGCCGTGCTGAAGGCAGTCTTGAGTTTCTTGAAGGCTTCGTGGGCATTGGTGTTCCAGGACAGAGACTTGGGTTTTTCTCGGAGTATTGACGTCAGCGGGGCTGTATGTAAGCTGAAATCTTTGATGAAGCGTCGATAGAAATGAGCAAATCCCAGGAATCTCTGAAGTTCCTTGACTGACTGGGGAATGGGCCACTCCGTGACGGCGGTCACCTTCCCCTGGTCCATCTGAATCCCTTCTTGACCGATGATATAACCAAGGAACTGCACAGTGGGGTGATTGAACTCGCACTTCTCCAGCTTGAGGTACAGATGTTACTGGCGGAGCCTCTGAAGGACCTGCGTAACGTGGTGGCAATGGTCAACCAGGTTCTGGAGGTAGATCAGTATATCATCAATGTAGACAATGACGAAGGAGTGGAGGAACTTCCGGAACACCTCGTTCATTAATTCCTGGAAGATGGAGGGGGCATTGGCAAAACCATGTGGCATAACGAGGTACTCATAGAGACCAGTGGGAGTAATGAATGCCGTCTTCCATTCATCGCCTTCCCGGATTCTAACAAGGTTATACGTGCTCCGCAGGTCCAGCTTGGAGAAGATGCGTGCCCCACAGAGTTCCTCGAGTGCAGCAGGGACCAGGGGAAGTGGATAAGGGAGTTTCACCATCTGGGAAGTTCAGCATGCGGTAGTCAATACAGGGCTTCTTTCCCACAAAGAAGAACCTCAAGGCTGCCAATGAGCTGGATGGTTGGATGAATCCTTGGTTAAGAGCCTCCTGGATGTATTCCTCCATAACCTTGCACTCCGGGATGGACAGCGGGTATACTCTACCCATAGGGAGTTTATTTCCAGGCAGCAAGTCGAAGACCTTCCTGCCTGCTTGCTGAAGACATCCGGGAACGCCACATAATGAGATGAGACCGAGGGAGTGATACTGGACTCAGGGCTCTCAATCCATGTGGAAGCGATCTGGAGTTCTGTGAGGCAGTGTTGACGGCAGAATTTGCTCCAGTGGATCCCATCAAATCTCTGGAGAATGGAGGGTGAGCCAGGGGCGTCCTAGGATGATGTCCACAGCAGGTTCCTCCAGTAGAAGGAATGTGATCTCTTCATCATGCAATGTACCGATCTTCAGCTTCACAGGAGGGATCTCATACCTCATATGCCCACGTCCAAGCGATTTTCCTTGGATCGTTTCAACTTGGAGATCCTGGGCATGATGGCGGCGAGGCAGATGTAAGCGACTCAGCAGATCCTCTGAGATGAAGTTGGAGCCCAACTCCCGAGGAGCCCATGTCGACAAGGGCGGAGGCTGTAATGGAATGGACTGGAGTGAATAGTTGTACTGAGAGCATGGAAAGCGGGGAAATTACAGGTTCCGACTGATTAGTACTCACCGCTGGACATGGGGGTCTGATAGGGCAGGTCCCCAAATAGTAGTCGGTAGCTGCACAATACAGGCAGAGTCCAGCCGCCAGTCGGCATGCACGTTCCTCGCAAGAAAGCCTGGCAGAATCCACTTGCATAGGTTCTAGTTCTGGAAGACCGGTGGCGGGTGAGACAGACTGGTGAGCGGCTTCAGAGGCGTGGCAGACTGATAAGCGCCAGGAAATCTGGTTGGCCTTCTGCATTAAGCTCTCCAATCCAACGGAAACATCAAAGATAGCCATCTGGACACGGATACGGGGATCCAGTCCTTGCCTGTAAGCACTGAGAAGAGCTACCTCATTCTATCCACTAGTCACCGCCAGAGTGCGGAACTGCAAGGTGTAGTCGTCGGTGGAAGAAGCACATTGACGAAGCCGCAGCAGCTGGTCTGAAATTGAAAGCACTCCAGTGGCCTAGCCAAACACCTCTGAGAAATGTTTTGAGAATGCTTGATAGGAGTTTATTATGGCTGTGTCGGCATTTCATATGGCCTTGGCCCATAACAGCTCTCGACCTGAAAGGAGAGAGATCAAGAAGGCCACCTTAGAGCGCTCTGTCAGAAGCTTCTGCCGCTGCATCTCTTGATACAGCACGACTTGTAGGAGGAAGCCACCACACTCCCCCGCTTGGGCAACAGGCATAGCAATGGGACTAGCAGAGGCAGATTGAGGGTTTGCTGTTGGCATGAGCGAGATCCGAAGAGTGTTGACCAGCTCCCCATGATACAGCAGGAGAGGGAGACAAGGGATCCATGGGAGTGTCTGTGTAGGTCCGGTCTTCTTCCATAAACTGAGCTGGAAACAACAGGTTAGTGGATAATCAGGTTATTTATTGACAGGAATGAATGAAGATTGTGAGGAGCAAACGGCAGGTGAGAATATGGTAGAGGAGACCGTTCAATGAGCTTAGCTGGATGCTGATGGTGGTTAGTCTTTGCAGGAATGAAGGAGAGTGGGGACCAGGAACTGAAGAGGCTATGCTGAAGAGTAGCGGAATGAAGGTTTGGAGTCCAAAAGGGCAAGTATACACAAAGGGGTGCATACGAGGTCTGGGAACTGTTCAAGATAGCAAACGGTAGACTGGACAGTGAGTGACATGATGGAGCGTTTTTTAATGGTGTCTTGATTGCAGGTGACAGGTGCGGGGAATCAGAACTCAGGTGATTGTGATCGGGTGATTGTGGTGGCTGACGTGAATCCCTGACACTGATATAATAGGCCTATATTTTGTTGCAGTGTAAATACAATTGTCTGACTCCGCAAATTGCTGAAAGTATTTTAAAAAGGATATGTGCAAATCTTCTACCGTTTTTCTTTAATGGTATCCTTCAAATACAGTGGTATTTTTTATAAAGTTTTGGAGATGCCTTTACATGACATCAACACGTCCTTGCAGCTGTGGTTGTACTGTAAGATGTTATCATTGGTCCTATTCAAACCGGACAATGGACTGACCGTTTGACCACCGTATCCAGCTGTGTCCGCCATAATATAGAAGTAAGTGCACATCATGATCATTGTTCTCAAAAAAATTTAAAAATAAAAATTCCTTGTGACATGAAATCTGCAGTTTAGTTGATAAATTAATTGTGCACCTCTAGCACTCCTTGCTTAAAACATAAGATGCATGAAAAGTGATCAAATGCATCCACTCACTATATGTCTAAATTTAATTTTGTTTAACTTCTGCACAATTAATTTTCGTAATTTAAATGCTTAATGAGAGTGGAACATGTATTGTAAATGCATATAGAAATGAAAACAGTTAAAAATAATTTACTTCATTACTCACTCAAAAAGACGCATGGTCTAGAATGTCTGTACATATTTACGCTAAGTTTATTTTTTTATAAATCCACATTATAATTAATATAATGTGTGTGGAAAGAGACCCCTGTTCTTTAGTCATAGGATTTCAGGTTGAAATAGAAACAAGCTTATTACATAGTCCTATAACTTTTCCTGTCTTTTATTATCTGTTATTGCAATTCCAGTTCTCCAAACTGACTGACCTGACGGATACTTCAAGCAAAAGTATATAAGCAGTAGCAGGGCAAGAAGTGGTCTTCAAGTACGAAAAATATGTGGAAACCAATACATTTTTTTTTATACCAAACAATGTACAGAGTAGCAGGCAAGGGTGTCATTAGACAGCCATATTAAGTAGATTGCACACAGCATGTTGCGGTTCCCCACTGTGGGTCAATAAAAGAGGCGAGATGGTGTTACAAACAACAGTTGTTTGAAATACATAACTGACACATTGAAAGGGGAGGATGTGTGCACATGTAAAGGGTTTAACAGTGTTTAACACTGACTACGCTCTGGTGATGAAGCTTTAGCTCAAACATGATGGTGGAGGCAGTGACATGTTAGCTTGTAATGAAAGCCAAAGGACATTGGCAAGGACAGGTAAAAATACTCTTGGATTGACAGTCACATATCGGGATGCTATGATGTCAGGCCTGTTTTTTTGGATGTTTGGTTAAGGTGCACTAATGAAACCTGTAATATTCACATATCAGCGGCATTAGAAGGGATTAAGAACCACTGATATAATTCTTGTGTGCACTCTTAAAAATAAAGGAGCTTCACGATGCCATAGAATAACTTTTTTGTCTAAATGGTTCCATAAAGAACCTTTAACATCTGAAAAACCTTTCTGTTTCACAAAAGGTCCTTTGTGGTGAAAGAATGTTCTTCAGATTATAAACGGTAAGAAAGAGACAGTTTTATAAAGAACCTTTGACTGAATGGTTCTTTGTGGAACCAAAAATGGTTCTTCTGTGGCATCGCTTGAATAACCTTTTGAAGCACCTTTATTGTTAAGATGTAGGTGAAATTTTATTTAAAAAGGGATACATATAATCAGTGAGTATTTCTGGAGGTACACTGCTGTTCAAAAGTTTGAGGCCAGTGAGATAAAAAAAATATATATATTCAGCAAGGATGCGTTACATTGATCAATGGTGACGGTTAAGGCTTTTAAGACATTCTGTTCATAAAAGTTAAGTTTCCACAAAAATATCAGGCAACACAGCTATTTTCAACATTGATAATAATATACAATATTTATTGGGAAGTGAATCAGTAAATTAGAATGATCTCTGAAGGATCACATTACAATATAGACTGGAGTAATGATGCTGAAATTTCAGCTTTTCCCTTACAAGAATGATTTTTTAAATATATATATTAAAAGAGAAAACAGTTCAAAGTTATTGAGCATACAATATTACGAAAGGTAGTGTATATAAACATTTTCTGAATTTCTTGTGTGACTGAATCATATAATATTCTGTTCAGCCATTTAAACAAACTATGTTTGTATACTGTTAAGTAATGAGAATCTTTATCTAAAAATACAACTTTGGCATAAGCATGTTATGTGCTTCTAACCCTATGTGCATGTTATCCCTTTCAGCTTTAGCTTTTACACACTATAGCTGTATAACCCAAACTGCTACGTGACCCTATTAGAGAGAAAACCTCTTCAGTTTACATTTTTGTCTACCTTCATCTTAGATGAAATTACAGTTCTTCAATATTGGCAACACCAGCAATGTATCATGATATAAATATGAGAAATAGCTATTGTTAATATTGTACATATTGATAGCGCTATCCAGAATGCAGCTTGCCAAAGGCTTCGTTAAAGGGGTGCAGTGATAAATAAAGTGAATATGAAAAACAAGGTTGAATTTGCATTTGAATCTGATATAGAGTACCCTATGGTAACCAAGTGAGTTTTAAGAGACAGCCACATTTCAACTTGCATAATAAAAACAAAGAAACATATGGACACTGGCCTGTATATTACTCCATACTTCATTTTACTTTCTATTCCAAACATATGGATACATGGTGTCATTTGATGAGATGATCAAGTGGTTACACACAATAATTAAAAAAGGGTTTCATCTCACTGTTAAAGCCCAAAACAACAGAAATAACAATGAAAATGTCAACGGTACCCCAGACACAAAGGTGATGTGGGTCTGGTTGTGAAAAGGGCTATTCTGATTAAAATGTCAGTCACTTAACAAATCCAGTGCTTTTACTTTTTAACTCATGCATACACATTTAAACTGGCCAGCTTACACATATATATTTCATAAATACCAATGACTCGAAGATATGGATTGTTGTATCATCTCTCATAATGCATAGTAGGGCATTTAAGTTTGGGGTTATTTGGTGCAATGTAATAATTCATTCGGTTTACAGTAAAAAGAACGGTGTCTTTAAGTTTCTGTCTTTGACTTTCAAGCCTGACCCACTTGCATATTTGAACAGTCGTAAAATTGTACAATAAATCAAACTATATTGTAAAAGCTACACTGTCATCTGTCAAAAAAAGCACGTCCTGCCTGCAGTCACACTCTTTTTATGAAAGTCGATCAGAAAGAGAGGTCATGAAAAATACCTTCAGCATTGTCATATTGGCCACACTGCAAAAAAGGCTTTTCTTGCTTATATTTTTTTGTCTTGTTTCCAGCCAAAATATTTAGAAATTCTTAAATCAAGAAGGATTTTCTAGATAAGTGAAAATTATTGTCTTGTTTTCAGAAAAAAACATGTCAAAATTAAGTTTGTTTTTGCTTGAAACAAGCAAAATAATCTGTCAATGCGGTAAACAAAATAATCTTGTTTTCTGTTTGAAATAATATTATTTTGCTTACCCCATTGGCAGATTATTTTGCTTGTTCTTTCTTTTTTTTAGAAATTTAAGGTTTTATTCCGTAAGGGTGCATTACATTAATTAAAGATGACTGTAAAACCTTTTACATAAAACTAAAAATATATTTATAATAAATGCTGTTTTGAACTTTGTTTATCAGAACATTTATTTTCACAAAAATATTAAGCACAACTGTTTTAAATTTTAATACAACAAATTTGTTGAGCATCAAATCGGCATACGAATGGTTTCTGAAGGATTGTGTGAACTCTGGAGTAACTTTAAAAAAATGTGTCTTTGCATCACAAAAAAATATATAAATAAATACAGTAAAATAATTTTTTCTTCAAAACATTCCAGATTTTATTTTATTTTTGATCAAACAAGTGCAGTTTGGTGAATTTTTTTTTATAAAACCATTAAAACATTTGAACAGTTGAGTATCTAAAATGTAAAAGTACTTAGGTATACACAGCTTTACAAACATACATTTGTATAATAAATACATATACCTTTTACTATTATATAGATACTCGATATTATGATACATTTTATAGACAAAGGGATGGAAATCATAAAAAATTTGAATTGTGTAGCTCTAAATACAAATAATGCTGCACTTTTCATTTTTTTGTTGCCAATTTAAAACTCTTTATTAGGCTACTGATATGACTGGAGTCTCCAAGTGTGTACACAGTGTTGGGGGTAACGAATTACAAGCAATGCAGGTTATGTAATCAGATTTTTTTTTATCACTTTTTTCAAGTAACTAGTGAAGCAACATTACTTTTTAATTTAGAAGGAAATATAAAAGGAGTTACTTTTTCAAACAAGTAACGCTAGTAACTAAGTTACGCTAGTAACACTGTTTCCCATGTCTTGACTGACAGCTCTTGTGTTGCCATGTTGAGAGAAATCAGTAAGTGCAGAAGCGTTGTGTGTGCTCTGCACTGTGTAAACTAGGAATGCATCGATCCGATACCCAGGATCGGTATCGGCTCCGATCCGGTCATTTTCTTCAGATAGGGTATCCATCAGATGAGACCGATCCAAATCCGATGTTGTGCGTATACTATTCTGTGTTGTTTTTAAGCCCCACAAAAGCGACAAAAACATAATAAAGCACCATAACGTTTTTGTACACTGCATTCCAAGTGTTCTGAAGCTGTTCCATAATTTAATCTGAGGTACAGATTAATATTTAAGTCGTTATATTAAAGTTCACGTAAACTCCTCTCCGTTGCGGCTGTCTGTCATCCTCCGTTCATCTTTCAAACTGCGCGTTGCATTCAGTTACTAAGTTTTATGTACACTTCCTTTTTTTATCGTACACTTAGGTTTTTATAAAATTATTGTGCACCCATGATTTTTCTATCACTGTGATTCCGTGCTGTTTCAAGTGCATAATTTTGCACACGGGATGTGCTTTGTGATCAAATCGCTCTGATAATCCATATAATCTAGCTTTATATAATTTATGCGTAATCTGTTTTTCTCTTCTGTGAGCTCTGCTACACTTGTCCCTCATCTGCACGCCTTTTGAAGATAAAATAACAGCCTCTTTGTGCTGCTCCAACTGTCTGTGGCTGCTCTCTGATCGTCAGAATGTCAAAAACAAAAATAGTTCATCCACACTGCACTGTAATAATCTCAAATCAAATCTCTTTGGCACACATCATGCACAAGTGTACTGATGGTGAAATTCTTAGGTACAAGATTCTGTGCCACGGCAGTACAAGCAGCAAGATATGAAATGTACAATATACATAAACAACAATATACACACTTTACACAATGTAAGCAATTTTGAGCTATTATTTCAGCTCTTGGGGAATCATTTATTAAAGATTCGATATTAATTTGATTGAATTTATATTAATCCAAAAGCAACTTTTAAAATCAGTATATCTTTAACAATTTTGTTTCTTACTTCGTGGCCAACGATAAAACAAACAAAATAGTACTTTATCAAATGTTGAGCTAGGTAACGCGATCTTTGGCAAATAGTTTCAAACATGAAAATCACACAGCACAAGACACCATTCTTTATAAATGAAACAAGGTTTATTTGCTAACTGTTATTCTACAATACATGGACTAAACGTACTAAAACACATTTACACATACGCACACACAGCACAGGAGTTTTGCGGTTTGAAGAAAGTTTAAGTCTAGCACTCTTTTGCTATCCCGCAACTTTAACTGTAGGTGGATCACAAGCAGAGACTTCGCTATATTTACTGCATATAGATCAACTCACCAGGTTCAAGCAACAATAGAGATTTGTTTTACTTGCGCGTTCACGTTAAATTGCTCTGATCTCCGTTTCTTTCCCTTTTGCTGGTTGGAAACCTCCGGGCTGCTGACCTCGTTGCGTGATGTCACTGGGCAAACCCCTCCTGTGATTGGTGGTTTCCTGGTTCCTTGAGAGAGGCGACTCTTGAAGTTCTTCTCAGAGTTTCTTTCGCGTAGCTTCAGGCTTTTAAGGGTTTCTTCAGGAGTTTGACAAAGTATTTGTCAAATGGTCGGCCTGAGGGTAAAGGCAGTGAGCGCTTCGCAGCGTGATCAGTGACAACACCAAAATTGTAATATATACACACATATATATATACACACATATATATATATATACACACACACACATATATATACACACACACATATATATACACACACACATATATATACACACACACATATATATACACACACACATATATATACACACACACATATATATACACACACACATATATATACACACACATATATATACACACACATATATACACACATATATATACACACACACACACACATACACACTAATTTAATCTATTACTGTAATGAGAGGAGTCAGTGGAAGATCCAAATGCAGCTTTAATGAACAACAAGGCAAACAGGCAGGGTCAGAGGCACAACAGGTGTCACGTAGGCAAGGCAGAATCAGCAACAGGGGCAATGCAAAGGTCGGGGCAGGCAGCAGACAGAGAGGATATCGAAAGGCAGGCAGAGTCAAAAAGGCAGGCGGCAAACGGTCAGAGTATATAGGCAGTCCAGGGAAACCGCTCAGAATGTCAGCCAGGGCAAAACAAGACTTCGCCACGTGTGTAGGGAAGTGTGCTGCTTATAAGTGGGTGAGTGAATGAGGTGCAGGTGTGGTGAGACAATCAAGGCTAATGAGTGAATGGTGACAGCTGTGTGATTGGTGTAATGGTGGACGGGAATGTGTGAGTGCAGTGCATGATGGGATATGTAGTCCATGGGTGATGTGCAGTTGTAGAGTGGTGAGAGGCGACCAGATTCATGACAATTACATAGGTTAAGGCATATATTAAAAATATCCTAAATTCTAAATAACCACACCAAGCCTATAAAAGACATAAGGTACAACATTAATATATAGATTGTCTCTTGAGCATAGCTTTAATAGCAGCATATAAACGAACATCTTTTATTAAAATTCCTCTATGCCAGCTTGAGTTTCTTTGTTCTGTCAAAGAAGAGTAAAAAAATGCTAATTTCTCTTGTAATACATGGAGAACGAAAGGGCTTTCCGGGGCTCAGGAGGTCAATCTGGGTGTGCATCTGTGGAGCTTCAAACTCGGACGTCTCATCATAAAACAGTCTTCCCTTGTTGATAAAAATATTTTAATTATGCGTTAAACGGTCACGAGATTCCAGGAGTATCTGTGCTGGAAAGTGTCCAGATCCAACGCTCTTTGTACTGATGTTTATTCAAGTTTATTTATGGTAAGCCAGTCAGGAATAACATTGAAGTTCCATTCTTAAATACATCCAGATGTTCTCCTCTGTTAAATAACATGAATCAGTGGGGTGCGATATTGACCAAAAAAATTATATCTTGATATTTTCTGGGATTTTATCGATAACGATAATTAGATTATATTTTTCGGAGTGCTTTATTGTGCTGGTTTCTTAAAGATTACAGTGGAGAACTGACTCCTGAATTATTTTTTTATATTCTTTATATTCTGTGTGGTCCACAGCAGAAATGAATCTTTTCCAATACGTTTTATGGGTATGTTTACCTTTAAAAATGGTTTAAAAGCTGAAAAGTTTTTTATTTTATAAAATAATTTTGTGAAAACTTGTATCTTAACTGTAAATTATGCTTTTTACAGTCATTTTACAGTTTATTATGGTACTATAGACCATGCCCTACCCCACGGTCATGATATTCATTTTATTTGTGCATGTCTTAAAAAAGGTCTTAAAAAGTCTTACATTTGATCTTAAAAATCTTGCAAAAACCCTGACATACATAAATAACTGCAATAGACTGAATTAGCATGTGGTTCAAGAGTCATTTGTGAATGTGTGTGATGTTTATTTATTCTTTCAGGGTAAGGTAATGGGTAATTTCAGTGTGGAAAATGTCTCATTCAAAGCAAATCCTGTTAGAACTTTTTTATATTGTTTTTTATTCTTATTATACTTTAAGATAATAGTTTACCTACATTTTTTTTTTTTTGCTGAAAATATAATCACCCTCAGGTCATAAAATATGTAGATTTGTTTTAGAACACATCTGATAAATGTATTATTGCATTCATTTCTCACCACTGAATCCTCTACAGTGAATGGGTGCTGTCAGAATGAGCGTTCAAACTGTTGATAAAAATATAATAATCCAAGTAATGAACACAACCCCAGTCCATCAGTTAATTTCTTGTGAAGTAAGAAGCTGCCTGTTTGTAAGAATCAAATCCGTCATTACAAAATTTTACTTAAACCTGTCTCTTTTTGGACAAAATATGAGTCTATAATTCATAATAACACATCATTGAAAAAGTCCATCCCCTGTTGTTCTCTCACATCGAAATCCACTGACATATTTGTTTAGAAGTGTTTTGGACTTATAATCGGTTTCTTGATGTGTATATTTCTCTCCTGATTCCGATGAGATGGCTTTTTAACTTGAGAAAGCAATATTATGGACAACATTTTTATGATGAATTTGTTTATTACAAAAATGCTAATTCACAAAATCATATCCTCTGATTCTCAAACGGAAAAACAGTATGTCCAGCTATAGACAGGCTCTAAAAGCTGCCAGGATCGAGCATATCCGCAAACTCATAGATAATAACCAAAACACAGTGGCTAGATTAACAAATAAACAGATGTCACCAGATCTAAATATTCCCTTACAGTTTAACAGTAACAAAGTTATGAATTTCATTACTGAAAAATTAGATAACATCAGAAATACAACAACAAATATAGATTCTACAGTGTCTAGTACTTCAGCTTCATTCATTGCACCCAAAGAAAAACTGTATTGCTTTACAACTATAGGACAGGATGAGCTAAATAAACGTATCACTGCATCTAAACCAACAACATGTTTATTAGACCTTGTACCCACTAAATTATTGAAAGAGTTGTTACCTGTAGCAGAAGAAACGCTTCTCATTATTATTAACTTCTCGTTATATTTAGGTCACATAAGATCCTTGTGAACTGGCAAATTACAGGCCCATTTCAAATCTTCTGTTTATGTCAATTTTTTTTTAAAAAGTTGTGTCTGCTCAATTGTGCTCCTTCTTGCAAACAAATTATATCTATGAATAATTTCAGTCATGTTTTATGCCCTGATATAGCACAGAAACTGCACTTGTTAAAAATGACAAATGACTTGCTTCTTGCATCAGACCAAAGCTGCATCTCATTGCTAGTTTTACTTGATCTTAGTGCTGCGTTTGATAATATAGATCATGACATACTCATAGATCGATTACAAAACTATTCAGGTATTCAAGGGCATTCTTTAAGATGGTTTAGATCCTACCTGTCCGATCGCTACCACTTTGTTTATTTAAACGGGGAGGCATCTCAATTATCACCAGTAAAGTATGGAGTACCACAAGGATCTGTCCTAGGTCCTCTGCTATTTTCATTATACATGTTGCCCCTTGGTAATATTATTAGAAAAAACGTGATTAGTTTCCATTTTTATGCTGATGACACTCAACTATATATATCTCAACAAGACCAGATGAAACTTCTAAACTATCTAAGCTAATGGATTGTGTTAAAAAAAAAAAAAGATTGGATGACCAATCATTTTCTCCTATTAAATTAAGATAAGACAGAGATATTACTTATTGGACCAAAAAATCAGTACACAGAATCTCTTGGATCACAATTTGCAACTAAACGGATGTCCTGCTACTTCCTCTACAGTCAAAAATCTGGGTGTTTTATTAGACCGCAACCTATCTTTTGAAAATCATATTTCCCATGTTACAAAAACGGCATTCTTCCATCTTAGAAACATTGCCAAGCTACGGAACATGTAACTTTTTCTGATGCAGAAAAGTTAGTTCATGCAATTATGACCTCTAGACTGGACTATTGTAATGCACTGCTAGGTGGTTGTCCTGCATCTTCAATAAACAAGCTACAGATAGTACAAAATGCTGCGGCTAGAGTCCTTACCAGGTCAAGAAAATAGGATCATATTACTCCAATTTTACAGTCTCTGCACTGAATACCTATTAAGTTCCGTATCAGTTACAACATATTATGACTTGCCTATAAGGCCCTAAATGATTTAGCTCCTGTGTACCTAACTAATCTTCTATCACACTACAATCAAACCCGCTCCCTAAGGTCACAAAACTCTGGACTTTGGTAGTACCTAGGATAGCAAAGTCCACTAAAGGAGGTAGAACTTTTTCATATTTGGCTCCCAAACTCTGGAATAGCCTTCCTGATAACGTTCAGGGTTCAGACACACTCTCTCTGTTTAAATCTAGATTAAAGACACATATCTTTTGCCAAGCATTCATATAATGCATCTCACAATCTTATACTGCCGGTATATCTGATCAAACGCACATTATTGTGCTTTAGCTTGGGTTGAACATATAATTTCATCCAGGGTTGTTCCTGGATGGAATAACTGCTACGCTAATTGTCTCTATTTGTTTCTCTGTTTCTGTTAGGAATTACACAAGCTTCAGTCTGGATCCAACCCTTAAATGATCTGAGATGACTGAACACCTGAGAAGAGATGATGACAACCCCTCAGAGGAACTCAGAGGAAGCCAACCACTTAATTTTCTGTGAAGTTGCTTTGCAACGATTGTATCGTAAAAAGCGCTATACAAATAATCTTGAATTGAAATTTAATTGAATTTTGAGACTTTTCAAAAGTTTAGGGACAAATACAAATGCATCTCAATAAATTAGAATGTCGTGGAAAAGTTCATTTATTTCAGTAATTCAACTCAAATTGTGAAACTCGTGTATTAAATAAATTAAATGCACACAGACTGAAGTTGTTTAAGTCTTTGGTTCTTTTAATTGTGATGATTTTGGCTCACATTTAACAAAAACCCACCAATTCACAATCTCAACAAATTAGAATACTTCATAAGACCAATAATAATAATAAAAAACATTTTTAGTGAATTGTTGGCCTTCTGGAAAGTATGTTCATTTACTGTATATGTACTCAATACTTGGTAGGGCTCCTTTTGTTTTAATATCTGCCTCAATTCGGCATGGCATGGAGGGGATCGGTTTGTGGCACTGCTGAGGTGGTATGGAAGCCCCGGGTTCTTTGACAGTGGCCTTCAGCTCATCTGCATTTTTTGGTCTCTTTTTTCTCATTTTCTTCTTGACAATACCCCATAGATTATCTATGCAGTTAAGGTCTGGCGAGTTTGCTGTCCAATCAAGCACACCAACACCATGGTCATTTAACCAACTTTTGGTGCTTTTGGCAGTGTGGGTAGGTGCCAAATCATGCTGGAAAATGAAGTCAACATCTTTAAAAAGCTGGTCAGCAGAAGGAAGCATTAAGCGCTCCAAAATTTCTTGTTAAACAGGTGCAGTGGCGTTGATTTTCAAAAAACACAATGGACCAACACCAGCAGATGACATTGCACCCCAAATCAATCACAGACTGTGGAAACTTAACACTGGACTTCAAGCAAATTGTGCTATGAGCTTCTCCACCCTTCCTCCAGACTATAGGACCTTGGTTTCAAAATGAAATACAAAACTTGTTCATCTGAAAAGAGGGCTTTTGACCACTGGGCAACAGTCCAGTTCTTCTTCTCCTTAGCCCAGGTAAGACGCCTCTGACGACAACTGTAACCAAATTCCTTGACATGTCTGTGTGTGGTGGCTCTTAATGCCTTGACCCCAGCCTCAGCCCATTCCTTGTGAAGTTCACCCAAATTCTTGAATCGATTTTGCTTGACAATCATCATAAGGCTGCGGTTCTCTCGGTTGGTTGTGCATATTTTTCTGCCACACTTTTGTTTTCCACTCAACTTTCTGTTAACATGCTTGGATACAGCACTCTGTGAACAGCCAGCTTCTTTGGCAATGAATGTTTGTGGCTTACCCTCCTTGTGAAGGGTGTCAATGATTGTCTTCTGGAAAACTGTCAGATCAGCAGTCTTCCCCATAATTGTGTCGAATTTATTTAATACACAAGTTTCACAATTTGAGTTGAATTACTGAAATAAAAAAAATGTTCCTCGACATTTTTATTTATGGAGATGCACCTGTAAATAATAACATGGCATGTGAGGACTGTCTTTATTGTGCAATTTTACTTGCGTCACTCTGGGCTTCCAACCACACAATTTTGTAATGCTGTTTGCACATTTCTATTGGAGCTATGGATTCAGGAATCAACAAAATGTTGAACAATTTGGCTAACATTTAGCGACACATAGCTGGCCTGCAGTAGTATGTGGTGATACAGTGTTTCAGATGGTAGTAATTTGATTAATCCTCCACAAAGCAGATTGATTTTGTTGCACTGTTTTCTGATCTGGATATTTAATTTATGCTAAAATGCTAAAACAGCACTATTAGTCAATTCCCATTAGTCTTTTGTCTAAAGGTGTGCAGTCCAGAAGAAATTACTCTGAATTTATTCACATCCCCAAGTTCACATATTTGATATTTTCTATTATCTATTGGATGCACCTGTAATCCCGTAAAGGCCTAAGCCAATAAGGCTTTTTTCTTGAAACACTTTTAGTTAAAGAAAAGACGCAGGATTTAATGTATGCAAGTCAGGTGCACTCTTTGTCAGAAAAAATATGCTTATTTTAATAAACCCCTACATGAAAATTATTTTAAAATCTGTATACACTATTTGTGTGTGTTCTATATAATCTGCATATGATTTGTATTCAGGTGTGTTGTGTGAAAACTTTATGAAAGTTTGAAATGTCAATATGCCATTTGTTAAAGCTGAACATTTATGAATTACTGCTGTTGTGATTAGGGAAGCTGATTATTCATTGTGTATTTATTTAAAGCGACATTCAAATGCTCATCTGTGCTAACATGAAGCTGTCATTAGGGATGTTTTCATTTTTTCTTTCTTTCTTAACTGGTGGGCTGGAGAGCTTGCGATGAGCCTGTCAAGTGACTAATGACTACAGAACAGCCAAAGAGGAGCAAAACAGTTAGTCCCACAATTAATTAAAGACATGGAGGCATAAGCATTTACTACTAACAGCTATTTTAACCCCAGCGCCTAACTGCTACCTGCACATAATTTGTTCAATTATCTCAAATGTCTGGAAAACATGGCACAACTAACCCAGGGGTCCTTTCATACTTACTGGCGGATGATATAAAGTGGCACGTTGTCTTTTTTAGTTGAGTTTGTGTCTATGAGTTCTGGAAAATCTTCAATGCCATGCCACACAGGAAAACATTTGCTTTTAGCTGAATAATTTATTAAACATGTACATAATACTAACACAAGGACACACACACACACACACACACACACACACACACACACACACACACACACACACACACACACACACACACACACACACACACACACACACACACACACACACAGACAGACACACACACACACACACACACACACACACACACACAGAAAGCTATAAAACATCCATTGAGGCAGGATTGCTGGCTTTTCAAGCGTATACACAACATAGAAAAAAACTATTTTATATGATTAAGTTTGCTTATTTAAGCTTAAGGATTAAAAAAATCAGCAAAAACATCTGGAAAATCAAAAATACAAAAATCATGCTTATATTTCCAAGAACCAAAAAGAACATTCAGGCCAGACTGCTCAGATAAATAGCAGGCTTGAATTGCTCCAAAGGATTGCCTGCAGTCTATTTTAAGTATAATATCTCAAAGCGTTTCTCTGAATACAACTTTGATCATTATGTTCTGAAAGTATTGAGAGTAACTGCAATATTTGCTAAATTTGACCTACCTTCGAGATCTTAAATGGATAGTTCACCCCAAAAAATTTATTCTGAAATAAAATGAAAAAAGTAAATAAAAATCCAGTATTGTTATTGTTAACTAAAACTATTTAGCCAAAACAAAAAATATTAAAATAAATTTAAAACACTAACATAAAATAAAAATATAAATATTGATAAAAAGTGTAAGTGTAAGTGTAAGTGTAAGTACGACTGAAATAAAAATAAAGCTAAATAGAAGCATTGATGTAAAAATGAATTAAAATAAAAAGCTAAATAGAAATGTTAAATAAACAACTCCAATTGAAATAATCAAATAATACAATTACTAAAATTAAAATAAATACGTAAAATATAAAAATCATTTTTTCAGTAGTGACACATATTAATAAGTGCTTAAATAATATATAAAAAACATTAAAATAACACTTGTGAAAACATATTTAATCACATTCAATATAGTTACAGGTTCTAAACTTGTGAACATACCACACCACCTGTTGAAATCAAGCTTGTGTCAGAGCATTTGCTTCTAAAACTCGTAATCCTGTGAGTCAGTGCTGAGACCAGCCCTCATTGTTTGTCAAGCAGAGATGCCCTTTCTATTCATTGTCCTCTCCTCCCTCTCTATTATTCAGCCCTACAGGATTCTACCATCATCAACAAGTGACAAACAATTATGCAGATCACCCCCAATACCTGCAGGCCTTGAGTGGCTCCGTGAATCAGATCTGAGAGTACATGCAGAGGAGGTATCTCATTTCTCCTGCAATACACTTGCTTAGTGAGACATGAAAACAGAGCACAAGACTGACTCATCTGGACAGAGGAAGAAGCCGGTCTGCCAACCAGCAACATATCTTCAATAGACACAGACGCACTTATATGTGACTTTTGTGACATCATATTTTGTTTTTATCCCACATATAAATGTTTCAACCATATGTTCAACTTATATTCAACATATAAGATGTCTCTGATAATTGATTTTAAAATGAGTTCTTATTATAAAATACTGTTTCCTTTTACTTAATTTGGAGCATTTGATTCAGATCTTGTGTTTTCTTCTTGGATTTTGATCCCTAGAATACAATCTGGTCCAGTAGACAAAAGAAAAAAAAACAATATCCCTTTTGGTCTCTCAGTGAGATAAGTTGATAGGTGATAGATATGTTGATTTCCATAAGCCAACCTTAATGGATCTTTGGAGATAAAATCTGTGAGTCAGCTTGTCACTGTAACTTTTCCTCTAAAAACAAGATTTTCAATGACTCTTCTTTGAAACAGGTGCATGGCAATATTCTTTTCCAGACTCAGTCTTGATTCCCCCTCAAAACAATACAGAAATGATTGTGATTAACATAAAGAAACTCACAATAAATCAAAGTAATTTTTGTCTTTCTGTTCAAATGTTTGAGTTTGAATATTAAAATGTTGAAATGTCTCATATGCTCAAAAATACAGTAAAAGCAGTAATAGTGTGACTTACAAATTTAAATTAACTGTTTAATTTGAATATATTTAAAACAAAATGTATTCCTGTGATAGCAAGGCTGAATCTTCAGCAGCCATTACTCTAGTCTTCAGCTTCACATGAGTATTATAAATATAATGTTTAAATTATAATTAAAATATAATGTTAGTATTTGTTAAGCAATTAAATGCAAAAAAAGACTAATGTAATTATTTCTTTCTTTTAAATAAATACATAAAAAATAAATAAATACATAAATAATAATAATAATACATAACAAATACAGTATTTTTAAATTATATTTTATAAAACAAAAAACAGAAAATGCACAATAAACCAATAAATAGATTACAAAAAAATCTGAAATACATGTTGGGAACCATACAGAGGACGTTTTTTCATGGCTCTTGCACACTTTTGTCAGCAGTAATAGGAGTGCGTCATTGGCAAAAAATTCTAGAATAGGGGTGCAACCAGCCAAGTATAGTTATTAGAGCATTTGAGTACATGATTTAGAGTTTCTCATGGCTGCTCAGGCAGGTAGGAGAGCACCAGCTTTTAAATTCTACCACAATATTAACTGTACTGTGCTATTATAGGTTGGATGTGTTTGAAAATGACTAAAAGCAGTAATGGGTTCTCTTTCACTGTGAATCTAATATATTTTTTCTTCCTGTGCCACAATGTCATTTGGAAGAAGTGGATCACCAGACTCCAAAGCTGAAGTATTGCATTTACATCACCGCCAGTCCCTTTCTTTCACAGTTCAGCTGCACAATATGTAATGCATATGCCTTTGGTAGAATCTTTCATCCAAAGGCAGTTCAAGTGTATCCAATGCATCCATTTTATCAGTACATGTGTTCCCAGGGAAATAAACTCATGATCTCGATCTTGCTAGATTCAGCTACTCTACAATGGACTATATGAGAAAGATGCACTTTTCCTAATAGGGAATTAACATTAATATTTTTTTTATCTCACTGTGGATTTTTACATCGACTAAGTCATTTCATTGTTCTGCAAGCGCGCTTCCTTTCTATTTCAGACTCTACAATTACATCTGCTTGCATTAGAGGTGGCCCTATTGATTCTGACAGTGTGTCAGATTATGGTGGAAAGGGGTTGGAAGCCGGGCTGGGATGGGGAGACTGTCATCGAGCATCCAGGCATATGCAACAACATTCTGTCACACAGCTACTGCATCTGGTCTGCATGTTTTCTTCAGAAATACTCACTCTCAAATACACATAAACAAAAACACAATTATAAGGACTGTTCACACAGAATGCATTTTTGCATTCCACTTCACTGCTTTTCTGTTGTTTTCTATGTAAATGTACTGGGATTTAATGTTAAACGAGACTCTAAATTAATCTCTAGACCTTGTTCTTTTTAATTCCACTGTGAAGCATCTCACGGTTTAAACGTAAGTTCTGTGTGAACAGACTGTTTTGTTACCCATAATGTAACAAAGTAAAGTAAAGTAACGGGCCGTAAGGTCTGTCTAAGTGTTACGTTAACAAGACACAATATTTTTCCTTTGTGTTTTTTATACATTTTTTTTGCCTACAGAAGACAACATTGTCAAACTAATCCATGAAAACAACTAAAAAGCTGTATAATTCATGCCAGGCCAGTATTTACATTTACATTTAGTCATTTTGCAGACGCTTTTATACAAAGCGACTTACAATTAGTATTTTTCAATGTCCCTTTTTTTAAAGAAACACTGCAATACCTATAGACTGAACATCACGTGATTTTCAGAGTCACCATTTTAAGAAATTCACATTTTTTACATGAAGACGATACTGGTATCATTTTCGAAAGTGTGCATTTCAGGCCCCCAAAGCGCTGTTGCCCTGTAAATGTCCAGTGGACTATTGTAATAGTGGACTATTGTAATGCTCTTTTGGCAGGCCTTCTTGCATGTACTCTCAAGCCTCTGCAACTGATCCAGAATTCAGAAGTGAGAGTGGTCCCGCTGACACGGTCTCTCGGAGCCTGGCAAAACTAATGCTCCCCAGTCCGCCTCGGTGGCTCCTGCGGACCATCAGACTCGGCTATGCGATATGAGGTCAGGGTTTGTCAGCCCTTATTTTATTGTTCCCAAGAAAAGCGGTGGGTTATCTGCGAGTTTTGATCCGAGCGCTTTACAAGCTGCCATTCAAGATGTTGATGCAGAAAGGAATTTTCGAGTGCGTCCGTCCCTTAGATTGGTTTGCAGTGATCGACCTGAAAGATGCACGCTTTCATATCTCAATCCTCCCCCGCCAGGGCATCCCTGCGATTCGCGTTCGAGGGTCGGGTATGTCAGTACAAGCTCCTGCCATTCGGGCGCCTCAGCCAGCTGGGTTTTCGGGTCGATAGGGGAAAGATAGGGGAAAGAGCAAACTCGTGCCAATGCAGAGGATCTCTTTTCTCGGCATGGGGTTAGATTTGGTCAGCCAGACAGCAGGCCTCACCCAGGAACGTGCTCGGTTGGTGCTGAACTGCCTCAAGATTTTATCAGGCAGGACGGCGGTCCCACTGAGACTCTTTCAGAGGCCCCTGGGGCATGTGGCTGCAACAGCGGTGATCGTTCCGCTAGGCTGCTCCATATGAGACCGTCTCAGCACTGGCTCTATGGAGACTTCATCCCCAGGCAGTCCAGCTGATTGCAGTCGGTTCGGAGTGGCTCAGGTAAACCTGCTTGCATCTCCAGAAACCACCCATTGCCAGTGGTTCTACCCCCTATCCGAGGCATGCTCGGCTTGTATGCACTGGCACACAGCTGGCCCCAGGGCCTGCACAAATATGTGTTCCCACAATGAGCCTACTAGCATAAACACTGTGCAAAATCAGGGAGGAAGAGGAGGAGGTCCTGTTAGTGGCTTCATATTGGCCCAGCAGGACCCGGTTCCCGGAAACTCATGCTCCTCAGGACAGCCCCTAAATCCGCCTAGGCCTTCCTCCCTACCCTCTTGGGATTTTGTATTGATGTTAAGAGCCCTATAGACTGCCCCTTGCAGTCATTTGAGTTGAAGTTTCTCTCTATGAAAACCCTACTCCTGACTGCGGTGACCTCGATCAAGAGGTAGTGGGACCTGCAGGCATTTTCGGTCGATGAGTTGTGCCATGAGTTTGGGCCGGCTGACTCCAGTGCAACACTGAGGCCCCGGCCCGGCTATGGGCCCAAGGTTCCTACCACTCCCTTCAGGGACCAGAAAGTCAACCTGCAAGCGTTGCCCCTGGAGGAGGCAGACTCAGCCCTAGCTTTACTCTGTCCTGTACGCGCACTGCGACAGTACGTGGATAGAACTCAGAGCTTCAGGACCTCAGAACAGCTCTTTTGGCGCTTTTCCACTGCATGGTACGGTACGGTACGGTTCGGTACGGTTCACTATTGGGGGGTTTTCCACTGCGTACCGTACCTAGTACCTGGTACTTTTTTAGTACCACTTCGGTCGAGGTTCCATGCAAGCAGTACCGTTACCAAAACGTGACGTGTAAACTCTGCTGATCACCGATTGGCCGGAGAAAATCGCCATTACTGCGTCACTGAACTTGCGACACTAGTCCCAACAATAGACCCGCTAGATTTAAATCAGCACAGCCAGCGAAGGATCGGACGCAACTTTTCTTTGAACAAACGCAACTTTTCAACAAAGAAATGGCTGTTTCGTGGTCTGTTGAGGAAGTACAGACGTTCCTCTCGTTGATCGCCGAGGAGCGGATCCAGCAAGAGCTTGATGGTGCGACGCGGAATGAAAAAGTTTTTCAGGAGGTCGCTAAGCTCTTGGCCGCACACGGCTACCGCCGGACATACAAACAGTGTAGGGACAAGTTAAAAAAACTGAAGAGCGACTACAGAAGCATAAAGGACCACAACAGCCGGAGTGGTTCAAACAGACGATCGTGGAAGTGGTTCGACCAAATGGACGCAATCTATGGAGGTAGACCAACGAGTGTTGGGAGGGAGGGTGCCCTGGACTCGGCCACGCCAATGTTGGAGAACACGATCGAAGATGGTACGTTGTGTTATGTTATCTAAATATAATGCTATAAATCTTAACTGTAATGGTTTTATTGACCGTAAATTCCTATTTTATTTCACTGTAACGTTAAACTCTTGGCGTAATGAAGCACAATGTCATAGTTGCTAACAGTTATTCACGGTCGTGCTATTGTTCAGGAGTTGTTGTTGTTGCCTTTGTGTGATGCAGTATTTTGTGCATTCCCAACTAATTAGACAAACTTTGCGTTTCAGAACCATTGTCCACGATCGATTCACTTGCACTTTCTCCGTGGAACAACGACTCCTCTTCCCAACCGGTGCTAGCAGCGTCTCCACCTCGACCATCAACTTCCAGCTACACGACGACACCGCAGCGTGTGGTAACCGGTATAAAACACATTTGATATATTTATACTTATGATATTATACTTCACGAAAATTTTACCATTCACTGTAGTACTGGACAATGATTAAATAAACCTTGTGGGTTGTATCAGCCGGCTCAATTTTGTTTATTAAATTTTGTCTCATATTAAGTATTATGATGTGCATAGTGTTATGCATAAACCCCATTGTAAAGGCATATTAAAATATTCACTATATAATAAATGAAGAGCTCTTTTCCAAAACGCGATAAACACCAAATAAATAAAAAAATGAGTTTGTCATGCCATTTTGCTGTGTACTGAACCTATTCACTGCTCCATCAATGTTTCATGCCAAATCGCTATATTTCCTTGTTTAAAATGTACCTCACTCTCCTGACCTCACAAGTATATATATATATATATTTAATTAATGACACATGATATACTATATATATATATTAATTCCAAGATTAATCTAGATTAAAAAAATGAATCTATGCCCACCTCTAATATATATATATATATATATATATATACTAAAAATATATATATATATACACATACATAATCACAATTAAAGCTCATTTCATAATTACTCCCATTTTCAACATTATGTTCTTCGTTTTGGACCAGGAAAGAGGAAGCGGAGCCTGCAGCATCAGGAACATATTGCGGTTTTAAGAGACATGCAGGTGGCAGACATTCAGCAGCAGGAGCAGAACCGTACCCAGAGGGAGCGCCACTTTCAGATGACACTTGAAGAGGCCAGACAAGCAAGGGAGCAGGAAGAGGCCTTGAGGGTAGAGGAACACTCTCAAACGGCTGCTTTCAATCAAGCGTTCCTCGATGTTATGGGGATGCTTGTCCAGGCAATGAGTGGCCGACGGGAATAAAACTCTCCTCGACTAATGCAATAGGCATTTGTTTTTTGTTATTTACTTTGAAAATGTTGGCACTGCATGTTTGCACAGTTAACAGTTTATTCTGTTTACCTTTTTTGTTGGTATATCCGTGGTTTAATTTTTTTTACATTTAAAATTTACATTTTATTTATATCTGCCAATTATGTACAGTTCTTGCACAAGGTACATTTGCACATTGTTTTAAGTTTGCTCTTTTTTTGTAATATACACTTCCTTTTATGCCTTATGTATATACCTTTTGCACTTTGTATTTTTAGAGTATGTTTTGTTTGTATTTGTGTTTTGCTTCAATAAAAACAATCTGATTGAATACGTGTACCTCCAGACTATATTAAAAATGTATTATTGTATGAGCAGGTAATGAACCTCTTGATAAAGACATATGATTAATGCCATAATGATACAAGCCAACACAAACAAAAAAAACAAGGGATACATTGTAAACTTTGAAATATTGTACAAAAGTTTATTGATAATTCACTTTACAGAACATGCTACTTGAATAGTTAACTATTCAAGTAACGCATCAGACCTGCACGAACATCCCTGCCCTCTTCTTCTGCAGCCTGTGGCACTGCCACCACAGTCTCTGCTGCTGGGGGTAAATCCCAAGCATTCTCATAGACCTCCCCATGACTCTCACAAAGGTTATGTAGAGCACAACATGTCAGCACCATGGACTTCACAAGGTTGACAGCACAGTCATTTCTTTTCATAAGGCATCGCCATCTTCCTTTTAATCGACCAAATGCATTTTCTACAACTACACGTGCTCTGCAGATTTTCATGTTGTAGACCTGCTGTTCTGCTGTCAGGTGTCCAGTGTCAATGAATGGTTTTAAGAGCCAGTTCTGCAAGGGATAGGCAGAGTCTCCTAGGATGTAGTAACCAGCAGTCGCCCCACCTATGTTTCTGGTGTTAGCTGGTATGTGGTTTCCCCGGCTTGCCAACTCCCACAGTGTTGACAGTCTCAAAACCCGAGCATCATGCAGGCTTCCAGGCAGTCCTGTGAAAACATTCCAGAAAAGTCCCTTTCCATCCACAAGACCTTGAAGGATGATGGAGTGCCAGCCTTTACGGTTGAAATAGTCACAGTGATATTCCTCTGGTGCTATGATGGGGATGTGCGATCCATCAATAGCACCGATACAGTGTGGGACCCCCCACCTGTTCTCAATATAGGCAGCCATTTCTTTAAACTTTTCTTGATCTGGATAACGAATTTGCTCTGGTACTAACATGGTTTCTGCTGCTGCACAGAACTCCTGAACACACCGACACACACTTGTTATGCTTACACCAAAAAGATGGCCCACACTTCTGTACTCAGCGCCAGTTGCAAGCTTCCACAGTGCGATGGCTATTCTTTTCTTTAGAGATACACACACGCGGAAGTTTGTGTCCCGTCTCTCCATCGCTGGACGCAGTTTGTTGCATAAGTGGATGAATGTTTCTTCGGACATTCTAAAGTTCTCCAGCCACTGAGTGTTTGTAAAACCGGGAACAATCACATCCTACCACTCTGAAGCACGGTTAAATGTCCAAACAGATGGTCTGTTGCGGCGACTTAATTGTGAAATGTGGAAGACCTGTAATATACAGAATACGCATTTGTTATACTGAGAGTTAAGTTCATTATATGCGAGAAAGAGATAAAAGTTAGTTAGCTTACCCTTTCGCGCCGTCGAGCAAACCAAGTAACGTTATTGTCGTTGTCTGCCTGTTGTTGTAAGAGTTCCCAAACTCTCTTTTCTTTTTTAGCTGTGTTTTGTTTGGCTGCCATCAGCCTCTTTTGAAACAAACTCCTTCGTCTTGCTGTTAAAAACATCCACAAGCCGAGAATGAAGAACACCATTCCGTCGATACGCTCCATTTTCATGTGTTTGTTTGTGGCGCGTTTACGATGATGTCACCGCAGTAGAGGCGGCGCCACTATAACGATGCGTGAATAATCCCGCCCACTCTAAAGCGGTACTAAACTGCAGTGGAAATGCAAACCGACCCGAACTGAGCCGTACCGTACCGTACCGAGCCATGCCGAACCGTACCGTACCATGCAGTGGAAAAGCGCCATTTGTCTGTTACGGTGGACAGCAAAAAGGGAAGGCTGTCTCCAAGCAGGGGATGGCCCACTGGATAGTGGATGCTATTACCTTGGCCTATGAAGCACAAGGTGCGCCCTGCCCGCTCAGGCTGCGTGCTCACTCCACTAGGGGTGTCGCATCGTCCTGGGGGCTGGCTCGTGGTGCCTCGCTAGCAGACATCTGTAGAGATACGGGTTGGGCGGCTCAACAAGTTCGCTAGGTTTTATAGCCTACCTGTCGAACCGGTTTTCTCCTGTGTTCTCACCTCAAACGGGCAGGGGCACTGAGAGGCCCTGTTCAGAGTCGGCTTGCGGCGTCCTTAACGCCTAATTCTCCAGAGGGTTCCTTAACCAGGCAAACCCTGTCGAGTCCTCCAGGAGCGTCCACCGCCAGGCCTTTCAGCCAATTAATTCTTGAAATCTGGTGTGAGGTTAGTGCCCATATGAGTGAACCTGTTGGGATCCTATATGTGTTTTCCACAGTATTCCTACTAGAGCTGTGTTTCCCCTGGCGGACCACGTTCTGCCGTCTCTAATGATGCAGCCTGAGCAATCTCAGAGACTTCCATGTGCAATGGAGCCCTATGGGGTTACTTCACATGAGTAATGCCACTAACCCCCTCTGGGAGGAGGTGACTCCACAGTGGGAACGAGGGTTACATAGGTAACGTTTCCATTTTTAGTCGAAAAAAGGTGTAGTGTAAAGTTTGTATTCATGTTTTATGTTCATGTTTTCATGTTTTCAGTTCAGATTTATATAGTCATCTTCTTTGGTTCATTAGGCTTGTTCCACTTCATGCGGCGCTACAAAGATAGGCTGCCACCTGAAAAAAGCATTCTGGTTAGAAAATTTGTCCGACTTTGATTGGCGCTGCAGCTGCTTAGGATTACATGTGCCATCAAAGTACAACGAGAGCAAAACGAGACCAGCCACCTAGGTTATAGGTCATAAAATTCTGTGAAGACAAACATGTGTTGCGTGTTTTTCTTAGACAATTTCCTATCACCTTTGCTGTCCATAAGATCTAAGATGGCACTGATGGCAGCTAAAGTGCGTGGCTCTTCAGTGTTTGTTTTGTCTTTGTTAGTTTTTTCAGTTTTTTGTTTCTCAAACACGATCAGTTTTACCAGGGATGAACTGCTGAACATTTGGCAGAACACGTCCCTGAAGTGGGAAAATCACATACACTCCATTGTAAAAAAGGCCCAGCAGAGGTTGTACTTCCTTCGCCAGCTGAGGAATTACAACCTGCCGCAGGAGCTGCTGAAAAAACTATATTCTGCCATCATTGAATCCGTCCTCTGCACATCAATAACTGTCTGGTTCAGCTCAGCTACCAAATTTGACCTCAGAAGACTACAGAGGGTAGTCCAGACTGCTGAGCGAATCATTGGTATACCCTTCCCCACTCTCCAATAATTGTACTTATTCAGAGTGAGCAAAAGGGCTGGCAAAATCACTCTGGACCCTTCACATCCAGCACACTCCCTCTTTGAACTGTTGGCATCTGGTCGATGCTACAGGGCTCTGAGCACCAGAACGGCTAGAAAAAGAAACAGTTTCTTCCCTCAGGCAATCAATCTCATGAAAACTTGACAATAATTATGGTACACACACACTATTTATACACTTATACACTTATTTATCTAAAACACATACTTAGTCTACACTTCAATTGCACATAATATACCAAAACAAACAAAACTGTCAATTGTTATATACCTGTACATACAATTGTCAATTTGTATACTGTTATTCCTTATTTACTTGTTCTTTTTCATTCTTCTTTTTATTATCTGTGTTTTTTTTGTTCTGTCACTGTCATTCTGTTGCACTGCGGTAGCTTCTGTCATGGAAACTAATTCCTTCTATGTGTAAACATACCTGGCAATAAAGCTGATTCTGAAAAAAACATATAGACAGATGTGACAGTATACGATGCTTGCTTGATTATTATTTTTTTTTTTTACTTTTCATGGTTAGCTACGTTATTTTTTACATAAACGGTGCAGCCATTTGTAACTTGAATGCACAAGGCTTCATGTATCATTTTCTTCAAATTATATAAAATCCTATTGATTTTGTTTACCATACCTTAACTTACATAATTAGGCACATGATCTTCCATTACTTTGTCTCGAGGGGTGAGAACCAGAAAGGCGTAAGTGACGTTTCACCAACTTTGCAGGAGAGCCAAAACTAAAATGTCACCATAGTTTGATCTGATTTTGTGTACTGATTTAAATTGTTTATAAAAAAAAAAATATACACTCATGGATGACAGTAGTTTTGCCAGTGGTAAGAACTCATTAAGAGCTTTCATTTGATACAAATATCTCCATTTCACCAAAAAATGTCACAAATTTCACAAATGTCTGGTTCTCACCCATTGTTTTTGCATTGTCAATAAAAATAATTCCAAACAAATCTACAGCAGATAAACATTTCCATGCAACACACTTCAGTGGCATTGGACTGAATCAGTATTTTGATCAAATCAGTAGAACAAATAATTAATTGACTCACTCGTGAAGATGCTCGTAACTTGACACCACCTGCTGGCGTACCTGTGTAACCACTTATTCATGCTATCCTGTTGTATTACAAAATGTTATAGCTTTGTATATATATATAAAAAAAATCGTATATTGGTCTTATTTCCTGGAACTGGATGACATAATTTTATGATTTTTTTTGCATTACCTTTCCGAAAGAGTCAAATTCATTCGACCTGGAAAGCTTTTAGTTAATAAGCTGATGTAAATGAATTCCTCTGAGGTACAGGAACAGGTGTATGCTCAAGGAATATCACACCACCTTTCTTTGCTTAATACATTTCTACAAACAGATGTAAAGCCTGGCTTCTTCACTCATAATGACGCCTTCCAGTCATGTCTCTGTGTTCAGCATGCTGTGGCAATCTGTGGCAGAGGGGAAGAAAGGAAAGATAAAACATATTTAAATTAACCTGTGTTATGTGCTCCATATTACCCTTAAGGATTGAGGCACCTATCTAAAAGAAACGGAAAATACCGGGACCAGGGTAATAGACATCATGTGATGCCTCTCCATCTGTCTTTCACCTGTTGTCTAAATCACCTTAGTCATGCCGCATCTTTTTCTGCTTTGATTGCTGATATGTTTGGCCTGCTTCTTTACAACTGCTCATGAAGCAACAGTGTAAGTGTGTTGCAAATGTTGTTGAGAAAGGCAAACACAAAAGTTGAACAAACATATAAACAAAAGGTTTCTTGATTGCATTTTTCTAAGTAGCAGTGAGATTTTATATATGCTGTGCAGCATTACCCCCCCCCCCCCCATAATAACAAACACAAGAACGTCTCCCCGATGGAGGGAACAGAGACTTTATGTCATAACGACATTAGGGGATTCACTTGGGAGCACCAATAATCTCTGATTTAAGAGAATATGGCAATGAATATTGGCTAGTGGATTTTGCATACCTGAGCCACTCCCCGTGCACCAGAGCATGTGAACGGAGCGATCATATTTACTTCAGAGCGGAGAGCGTCTTTCTGAAGATTGCGCTCCCCTCCTTTAATAAGCTCAGTGCCTCTCACTCAGCCCAAAATGTCCTTTGTTAATTTGCTAGTTCCAGAATCTGTGGAATAGGCTAAGCAATAGTTTGTCTAAGCCAATGTTTCAAAAACCAAATTCTAAAATCCTGTGAAGATTGAAAGATTTATTATACCGCATTTCCCCACAGTTTTGGTCTATTTCAATTTTAGAAAGTGTGTTTCTTTTATTAACAAAATAATTCATTAAGTGCTTTTCATCTTGTGTGTGCTTTTATGGGCCTGATAAGCAAGGTGTATTTTGTGAAATTCTATATCTGCATTTCATCTTGTGTGCGTGTTTTGAATGAGTGCACAATAAATGGAAAAGTTCACTTTTTTAGTTATTACATTTTTTTACGAAAGTTTGCTAAGTTGCTTCAAAAACAAGACACGTTTTTAAATTAATAATTTAAATTTAATACATTTAAATTAATAACATCACGCTGAAACATAACCATTACTTATCGGACTACTGCTTTAATTGAGACATTTATTCAATAATTTCATTATAAACGGGGGAAAAATAGGCCTACTGGAGACATTTAATGTCAGAGCGTGATCTTAGCGGGATTTGGTTTACTGGTGAGCGTGAGAACATTAGCAGAGCGTTAGCTTTGTCCGTGAGCGACTGAGAGGAGCGCTCGCCCACAAAGCGGAATATTGAGCTGAGCGTCACACCGCTCCGCTTCACTCACATCCTCTGCCGTGCACACAGGTATAAATAGGTGACAGGTGCATCCACTCATCAGGGTTTACGCTGAAGAGCCAAAAACATGTCCCTGGCACCCAGCAATGGTTTCAAGATTGTGGCATGGGGACATTCCGAAATTCCATGCAAAGGTCATAACCTTCCCACCGTCCCAGGACAAATTCGCTGACCTTGGTATCTGCAGAGACCACAGGTGAGTACATCGCTGCTGGAGATAGCCCAGCCGCTGTTCCTTTCACCACAGAAATTGGAAGGGATTTTGACCTTCAATCGAAAGATTTGTTTCACGTCTTTCCTATTAGCTGTTACAGCTCAGCAGTAACGATGGGGAAGTGAGCCTTCTGTAGAAGGGTGCTACAGAGGCCACATCCTGCCCTAAGGGAGGTGAAATGTGGAGACACTGATATGGACTGACCCAGGCTTTGGGCTGTACTACATGCAACTGGACTCTGGGGCAGATCCTACCTAGGCATCGGGAGGAGAGCTGCCAGCAAAGTCTGACAGAGTACTCTGTCAAAGGGAAGACATGGGTTTACCGTAAGGGAAACCTTACCATTGAAGAATACACATTTGGGATTACCCGAAGGGAATCAGGCCATACGGACACCTAGCACAGCTCAGGGGCTGACCGGAGACCCATGCGAGCTAACACCAGTACTGCTCCGCCCAGTCTGACTGTCGGGGGGGCTGGAGGAATTCCACCAGGGTTCGCAGTTCAGGGAAATTTACTGGGTGAGGAAAAAGGCAATCACATCCCCGGGTGAGGGGGAATGGCGCAGTAAGTGTGACACCGGCTAGATCTTCCCACCAATTACCTGTTACCCAACACAGGAATATACTGGCTCAACGCGGACACTGTAAAATATTGCAAAGGTGTTTGGTGTCACCCAACCCGCAGCTCTGGTTTAAAAGAGTGATACAGCTGTGTGTCATCAGCGTAGCAATGGTAGGAGAAGCCATGTGCCTGTATGATGGGACCTAGTGATGTAGTGTATGTGGAGAAGAGGAGGGGTCCAAGAACCGATCCCTGTGGAACCCCAGTGACCAATTGATGTGCTTTGGACACCTCCCCTCCCCAGGCCACACTGAAAGATCAACCAGGGAGATAGGATTCAAACCAGCGAAGTGGAATCCCAGTGATGTCCAGTGATGAGAGTGTGGACAGGAGGATCTGATGATTGACAGTGTCAAAATCAGCAGATAGATCCAGCAGAATGAGGACTGATGATTTGGAATCGGCTTTTGCAATTCACAGGGCTTCAATGACTGAGAGTAGTGCAGTCTCAGTTGAATGGCCACTCCTAAAACCTAACTGTTTAGCATCCAGTTTGTTGTTCTGTGAAAGAAACAATGAGACCTGGTTGAAGACAACTTGTTCAAGTGTTTTCGCTATGAATGGAAGAAGAGAGACAGGTCTGTAGTTTTATATAAGAGAAGTGTTTAATGTAGGTTTTTTGAGCAGTGGGGTTACCCGAGCCTGCTTGAACGCAGTGGGGAAGATGCCTGTGAGGAGAGATGTGTTGATAATGCGTGTGAGTGCTGGTAAGAGTGTGGGAGAGATTGCTTGGAAAATGTGCGAGGGGATTGGTTCTAAAGGACATGTTGAAGGATGGCTGGAGAGGAGAAGTTTGGATACCTCCGCCTCAGTGAGCGGACAGAAGGAGAAGATGGGAGTTTGAGTAGTGGATGTGGTTGGTTGGAGGTCCTGTGTGTGTGTAGGTGAAAAATGACTACTGATTGTTCTAGTTTTGTCTGTGAAAAAAGTGGCAAAGTCATCAGCTGTTATAGAAGTGGTGGGAGGTGGTGAAGGGGGACAAAATTAAATGTTCTGAAGAGACTACGCATATCTAGAGCGCTGTTGATCTTGTTGTGGAAATGTGAGGATTTGGCAGCGTGGACTTCAGCGAGTCCAGTGGCTCAAAGGGGTCCCTCTGAAGTCCAGGCAAGGATTATAGAGAGGTCCCAAGAGGGCATAAGGCATGACCTAGAGGCATTCATCCTCCTGGCACCCTTCAGGAACCTCACGATGAGATAATGCTTTCCCAGGGGCCGGCCGTCCACTGCATCGTGATGGGCCACGATAGCGGCCACATACACTTTCAAGGTGGAGGATGACAGCCTTCACTCGAACCTTTCTAGCAGGAAAGAAAGCACTACTCCAATCATGCATCTTCGGGGGTCTTCTCAACGAGAAGTATGCCAGTTCGTGAACAGACTCCACTTCAGTGCATAGGTTTGCCTTGTTGAAGGAGCTCTAGCCTGAGTGATGGTCTCTACCACTGCCAGTGGTAGAGTGCTCATGTCTGCCACGTCCCATCCAGGAGCCACACATGGAGGTTCCACAGATCTGGACGCGGGTGGCGTATGGTGCTGAGACCCTGAGAGAGGAGGTCCTTCCTCAGAAGAATTCGCTAGGGAGGGGCTGTCGAGAGGGAAAGTAGTTCGGGAAACCCGGTCTGGGTGGGCCAGTGCAGTGCGACCAGCAGGACCTGCTCCTCGTCCTCCCTGAGCTTGCACAGTGTCTGTGCGAGTAGGCTCACTGGGGGAAATGCATACTTGCGTAAAGCCTGAGGCAAGGTGTGTGCCAGTGCGTCCGTGCCGAGGGGGCCCTCAGTCAGGGACAAATACAGCTGGCAGTGGGAGGACTCGTGGGAAGAAAACAGGTCCACCTGAGCTTCCACGAATTGACTCTAGAGTCGCCATTCTCTGTGAAAAGCGAGCTGTCGTGAGAGCGCATCGGCCGCACGATTGAGCTTCCCCGGGATGTGGACAGCGCGCAGTGATTTGAGCTGTGTGTGACTCCAGAGGTGTAGATGGCGGGCGAGCTGTGACATGCGATGTGATCGAATACCTTCCAACCGGTTGATGTACGAGACAGCCGCAGTGTTGTCTGTACGGACTAGCACGTGCTTGCCCAACAGCAGTGGCCGGAACTGGAGTAAGGCTAGATGCACAGCCCACAGCTCTAGGCAATTGATGTGCCAAAGCAGTCGGGGCCCCGTCCAGAGCCCCGAGGCTGCCTGCCCATTGCATGTAGCGCCACTTCACACACTTCTCATCCATTCGGCTCCAAAGCAAAAATCAGTGGATGCACCTGTCGCCCTTTTATACCCGTATGCACGGGGAGTGGCTCAAATATGCAAATTCCACTAGCCAATATTCATTGGCGTTTTCTCTTAAAGTCAGAGATGATTGGGGATTCCAAGTAAATCCCCTATGTTGTCACGACATAATTTGTAGTGACCGACAGATAGGGAACTTGAAATACACATGTATTCCGGTCACACACATGCATCAAGAGGACAGGTGCGATGTGCATTTCACTTTCATCTGCAATCAGTGTGTAAAGCAATGTATTTATTTAAATGAAAGTATACATACACAACAGCAAAGAGAGAACTAGATGTTCATTCCACTCAGAGGTTAAACACGCAGCTCTCAGCACACTGACAGGTGCTATGGAATGAGATGAAACAGAATGTTAGCCTTTCATTATGTTCAGGATTCATTTTGGCAAGGATAGTTGGTGAGAAATATTCACAGTGTTAAAAAGATTCAATTTTTAGAGTAAAATAGTCCATGTGACATCAGGGGTTGAACTGTAATTTTACGAAGCTATGAGAATATTTTTTTTGTACAAAAATAACGACTTTATGCAACAATTATTCTCCTCTTCATGCAATCTGCTGTTGCACTCTGCCATTGTGGAGAGTATTATAACACATATGGGCTTGCATCTGGTTATGGGCATGGTGCTGCTGCTTATGTTAACACGCATGTGTCGTTTACATGAAGTGGAAGCAAGCACACGCATTGCGATACTTTCCATAATCGCAGTGCGCAACAGCAGACAGGATGAGAAGAAGAATTGTTGACTAAAGTCATTATTTTTGTATTCTTTGCACACAAAAAGTATTCTCATGGCCTCACAAAATTATGGTTGAACCCCTGATGTCACGTGGACTATTTTACAGATGTGGGACCATTGCAGTTGTGTTGCTGCCTATGCATGGTCTGAAAGCTTTCGGATTGCATCAAAAATATCTAAATTTGTGTTCTGAAGATGAACGAAGGTTTTGATGGTTTGGAACGACATAAGGGCGAGTAATTAATGACATAATTTTCATTTTTAGGTGAACTATCCCTTTAACTACAGTTGGAAATTATGAGAGTAATTGCAATGATTTTATTCTGCTGACAGCACTTGCTACTGTATCTGCATATTGTTTTGTGGAAGAAACCCTTATTTTTTTGTAATATGCATGCAAGTAATTTCTTAATTTCTTAATTTTTATGATTTTTTATTGAAGTGTTATTTTATTTTATTTTTTTAAGGTTACATTTTACTTGAAATGGTGGGCATAAGACTGACATGACACCTTCATAATCAAGACATGACACATGTCATGAATATGAAAGTTTTTTATGCATGTTTATGACAACTGTCATTAAGTGTCATTCGCTCAGTTATGTAATTTTTTATGCAAATATGACATTGTTTGAGATGCCTTTGTTATGAACTAGGGTTAGGGGTAAGAGTATGGTGGGGTTAGGTTAGAGTTAGGTCAAATAATGTCACCTTTGCATTAAAAATGACATTTAAATTTCAAAATTATTTTTTTTTATTACATTTTGCTTTAGTGCAGTAAAAAAGAGAATATGAGAATATATAAATATCTTTGTTTTGGGAAGAAGTTCTCATGTAAGAAGATTATCATATTTTGTGGCCTGTCATATCAAAAAATGTACCCCTAAATAAAAATAATTAGCATAAATACAAATCTAGTTAATATGCAAAATATAAGCCATTGGTATGTAATTTTGAGCAGCATGATACAGCAACACTGGCTCTACCATTGACATTAGTTTTGGGGTGGGTCTAATTATTTGGCTAGCCAATGTCAGACAAGGGGAGTGTTACGAAAACCTGTTTGAAAACTGTCGTTATTTTAGCAGTTTCATTTGGTGACACTAGTGGTGCAGAATTTACACACCTGAGCTATGTTGCAGACTGAGCACATCTGCAGATGAAAATGGGCATGTATCTATTTTTGTTCACTTATATCTCTTTTTAGAGCTGCTTTTAAGGCAACTCTCTGTGGCAACATGTGCGTCTTAGTCTTAGCGCTTAGAATGTCTCCAGTTAAGTCAATTACCTTTCCCTGTAATGTGCATTCTCAGACTTTGGTCGCAAAATTTTCCATGTAGTGTAGCTGGTTTTAAACCAAAGATTTCCATGTAGCTGGTTTTAATCCAAGCAGAATGCAAGTGTGCTGATGAGGGTGGGCTATTGATGAGGTTATCACATAAATAACAAACCAAGAGCAACTCAGAGTCAAAGCATCTCATCCGCTAACAGCTGAAATGCTTTTGTAACAGTTCAGCACAACTTTCCACACAAATGCAGCCTCTGGGACTAATGCTGTCAATCAAATTGTTAATTAAATATTTACAAATATGTGAAAAACCTACTTTTGTGAACTAGTCTCTGTTTTTTTACTCAATCTCGTACAGTACCAATCTCTAGACTCTCTAGACTCTCTAGATCAATAATTATCGAAAAAATTGAATTTTGTCCTTTGGTTAGCTATAATTAGCTCATTCAAAAAGGGAGCCTGGCCACATATAACCAAAGGCCTATAAAACCTAAACAAAAACTTGAGACTTTACTAAACTCAGTGAAAACATGTGTCAGACGACTCTTAACAAGCATACATAGTTTCACGGAGATTGTACCATAGGTGGCGCTATAATAATTAAAAAGGCCTCAAAAACACAATATTTCTGTATAAAATGAACTCAAATTGTAGAACATGTTCATATAATCACACAAACACTATATCTTCATATCATATGATAGATCTCCTCATTCGGAACAACTTTGCCTCTGTGAGTAATGCTGTGCATCAAATCATTCATTAATAATTCACAAATATGTTAAAAACCTACTTTTGCGAACTAGTCCTAGGTTTTTCGCTCAGTCTCGATCAAACCACTGCAGTGCAATTCTATGGACTTTCTAGATCAGTAATTATAAGAATGGAACATTTATGGAAATTTGTCCTCTGGTTAGCTATAACTGGTCATTTAGAAAAGGGGGAGTGGCCACATATACCCAAAAGCTTATAAAACCCAAACGAAAACTCAAAACTATACGAAACTGGGTGAAAACATGTGACAGACAACTCTTAACAAGCATGCAAAGTTTCATAGAGATCAGACCATAGGTGGCGCTATACAAGCTAAAAAGGTTTAAAAAACACAAGATTTCTATGGTAAATGGACTCAAATAGCTAAAAATTGTGTATATATTCATAAATACACTGTATCTTCACATCATAGGACAGATCTTCTCATTCTGATCAACTTTGCCTCCAAGATCACCGCTGTCATTCAAACTGTTCTTTAATTAAGTATTTGAGATTATCTAAAAAACATGCCTTTGTCAACTAGCCTTCAGTTTTTAACTAAAAAGCAATAAAATCAGCGGAGTACTGTTCTCTAGACTCTCTAGGTCAATACTTATCAAAAAACTGTTGAACATTTTCATTTGGACAACTATAAACCGGTCCTTTTATAACACATTCATAATATAGTGTACCCAAAGGCCTATGAATCCTAAAACAAAGCCCAAACATTTTCAACATTGTGTAAAATGATGCATTATATAATTCTAAACAAGCATGCAAAATTTAAGCGAGAAAAAATAACACTATAATATTTATAAACACAGTGTTGAATGATAAATTGCTATTTATAACTACTAGATGGCAGCGGAAGACCCTAATGAACTTATTAAACATTAAAACAGTACTGTTCATATTCTGATAATGGAGATGTTATAAAATCACTGTTATAACATTTAAAATCACATTTAGTTAAAGTTTACAATTTTGTTCATACAAATGTCAGTTTTTGCAATTTTGCCATATAATCACAGAGAAACCTGAAATGACTACAGAAAGTCTTAATAAGAGACTTGCAAAAAATATTATCACCTGTCATTTATTTCAAATATTTATATCTGCAACAAAATATGTGTGCATGTATGTGTGTGTGTAAGCATGATTACTGATTATTAATATGACAGTTTAACCATTTCTTTTCTGTGTGTCCGTGTCTTTGTGTTTGTGAGCCTATTGTCCATTTTTGATGTGTTTCACAGTCAGCTATACATCCAGGTTGGCCTAGACCCTAAAAGCATAACAACTTAAAGGTCTTTAAATGCAAGAACCCCGGTTATTGCTGCTAGCAGCTATATTTTATATTTCAATTTGTATAGTCCCTGGTGAAACATGCTGATGTGTCCCGTTATTGTTTGCCCATTGTCTCACTGGGTTCTAATGAACCAGTTCATTTAATAAGCATTTGTTGATTGAGGAAGTTAACTTCTTGTTTTTATGAACAGATGGGTAATATGGCATAGGCTAATTTTGTGGTTATAGTAAGATGAGTTTATTTCTTTATTAGTTAGCGCTTATGAATATATGCTTTATGGACCTTATTGAGGCTAGATGTCACATTTTATGAATGAAAATTAGGAATGTGTGAGATGGCAGTGTAGTCAATTTTGTAGGTTGTACTGTTTGTAACTTCATATGAGGTCAGTAAAACATGAAATGTCTTTCTTAAATGTTTTCATTGAATAAAAAAGAAAGAGCCTATGAAAACTAGATGAGGTGTAGAAACATAAGACCTTTTTTGGGGTTTCGTTTGTATTTACAAGTAATTCATTGTTTAAAAATCTGACAGCTGCTTGGCAGACTTTACTCCAAAAATATAGAGATTAAATTATTACAGGATGACAATTTGGTGAAATTGTGGCTGAAGATAACTTCTAAAGTTCTCCTAACTGACAACTTTAATATTTGAGCAATCACAAGTCAAATCAGTCAATACAATTCTAAATTTTAAGTTGTGATAACTAATAACAATATATATATATATATATATATATATATATATATATTTTTTTTTTACAGTATAATTCATTTAAAAAAAAAAATATAACAGTATTTTACTGTAAAAGCATATTTATGGTCTGCTAAATGTAATATAAAACCTGTCTGTAAATTTGTAAATAAACAACTTTTTAAAATGATTTTTGCTTGGATATATATAAAAAATATATATATTTATAGAAAATGTCATTGCATTTGTTAATTATATTCCTCACCGTATTACTGTTAATATGGTGTCCTCCCTGACTAAAATCTTTTATTTTTTAATTATCGTTTGTTATTTTCTTAATCAAATGTACCAAAACAACACTGGCACAATTTAAAAACAAATTATGGGGGAAAAAAAATCAATATTGAAACTAAACAGGAAAATAATTTATGTACGAACACCAAAAGAGAGTATGGAGCTGAGCAGGCTGGCGGAGGCTCCTGATTATTTGTGTTTTGATGTGGCAGCATTTGCAGTAAATTGATTTAGCATTTCTGGCAGCCTGTGGAAGAACAGAGTTATCAATTGGCTTTACAGCTCCGAGCATCCATCTCAAACAGATACGATGTAATCCAATCTATTTCCAAGAATAAACAAAGGATGCCATTTATTAAATGGGAGACTGACAAATGCTCTGTGACTGTTTCCAACACTGCTGCACCGATCTCTCATTTTTAACTTGCTTTGAATAATTGAGGTGGTGTAACAAGGCCTGATGGATTATAAGGTTTGTTAGAGATGCTGAAGTGGCCAATCTGTCTGATCCTGGATCAGGTGGATGCGTCTCCATATCTTTGCACGGCCTGCTAAGACTGATTTGGAGATGGATTACAGAAGCTGCATCTTGAAAGATCCATTTTTCACCTCTGGGTTACGTCTCCATTTGAAAGCGAAGGGTGACGGTAGATTTGTGTATTGCTATATGCTTGATGTATTATGGCATTGCCAGGAAGTACCAGGCTTGAATGTGTTGTGTTTGATTCGGGGTCAGCAAAGGTCGCCTAAAGGTGGGTCCATTTTTGCTCCCTTCCATTAGGCTAGCTATTTGTCTGGGAGACTTTATTGTGGGATTTCTCCTCTCTATCACTCTCTTTTGCACTACTTTTCTATCCCTCTCACACTTTCAACTCTCTCGTTCTTTCCCCCCTCTTTTCTCTCTCTCTTTCCATCAGACAAAGACAGATGCACAACTTTAGCAATTGCCTTCAAAGTGCACTGGTTGCCTTGGGCAACTGTATAGTGCTATGTGCCTATTTATATTTCTTTGCAAAGCTGACTCTTTGTCCCACGATCAAAGGGAGGCACAGGGGGGCTGGAGGACATTTAAGATTACAAGCACTCTGGGAGATGATCTAAGCCTCATCCTGCAGTCAATGTGAAGGATTAATAGTCTGCCATAGCAGCCCAGCCATGTGGCGCTGTCTTAGATTAGTTCATTCTCCACAGTTGTATTTAAAGTTTGCAACCCACAACATCGCACTGTTTTCTGATTTTACTCACTTAATCTTGTGTTGAAGTGGAGTCTGCGTGGGACTTTATGTGCCCTGAAATCTTTGAAGAAAAAGATTTATTTAAAAAAACTTATTTTTGCCTTGTTTTCCAGTCAGAATCATGCAATATTGGGACTTGTTTTCTGGGAACATTGTTAATTTTTATTACCCACTGGTTAATATTTTATGTACACATACATATATATATATATATATATATATATATACATATATATATATATATATATATATATATATATATATATATATACATATATATGAGGGGCCGTTCAAGCCATAATTCATTCTGGCACTCTCACACACATACATTCTCCATTCACATACATATATTTTTGCACTCACACACACATACATTCTCCTTACACATACATACATTCTCCTTTCACACACACATACATTCTCCTTACACACACATACATTCTCCTTACACATACATACATTCTCCTTTCACACACATACATTCTCCTTACACACACATACATTCTCCTTACACATACATACATTCTCCTTTCACACACACATACATTCTCCTTACACACACATACATTCTCCTTACACGCATATACATTCTCCTTACACGCACATACATTCTCCTTACACGCACATACATTCTCCTTGCACGCACATACATTCTCCTTACACGCACATACATTCTCCTTACACGCACATACATTCTCCTTACACGCACATACATTCTCCTTACACACATATACATTCTCCTTGCACGCACATACATTCTCCTTACACGCACATACATTCTCCTTACACACACATACATTCTCCTTACACGCACATACATTCTCCTTACACACACATACATATATATAGAATGTATGTATGTCTTAAGAAAATATATGTATGTAAGAGAAGAATGTATGTATGTGTGAGAGAGTATAGTGGAAACGGAAGGCGTATAGTGGAAACGGAAGGCAGATCAGGCGCGATCAGGGTCACCGGGACAGATCCTGATCAGCATGGCTGAGGCAGATAAGGTGGCCGCTGGAGCACTTCAGCAAGCTATTGGAGTTTTAAGAAATATTTGTTCATCTCCTGAAACGGTTAACTCTTTGGCCTCGTCCCTTGAGCGACCTACAGGCTCATCTGACAAGCCAGCCGCAGTTCAGAAAAAAACGGTCAAGCCAGCCGCGATTGAAATTTTAGTGCGCGCGTATTACTATGATTACGGTAATCACCGGAACAACACAGAGGGAACGCTTTTCATTCTAGACGCCCAGAACTGAGATATAATTACATTTTTCGTTATTTTTGTTTTGTTTGTTATTTGTGTTATTTATTGGTGTCTGACGTTTCTGTATTAGGCCTACTATATTCTTCTACCTCCATTTCATTGCAAGATTTGTAGAAAAGGAGATATGGGACATTATTCGATTTAGAGGGGTATAAAGACACCATTTCTAATAAATTTTATAGTCCTACACATTTAATAGTGTCCCATATCTCAAAAACTCTGCAGTAAAATGGTTTCATATGAGGTGTGCATATAGTATGGGACATCCCATATAGGAACTGACAATTAATTTCTTGTACTTATTAGAAATGGGGTCTTTATAGTCCTAAAAATTGAATAATGTCCCATATCTCAAAAATGCTGCAGTAAAATGGTTTTATATGAGGTGTGCTTATAGTATGGGGTGTCCAAAATAAGAACTGACCATTAATGTGCGTGTAAGGAGAATGTATGTGCGTGTAAGGAGAATGTATGCGTAAGGAGATGTGCGTGTAAGGAGAATGTATGCGTGTGTAAGGAGAATGTGTGCGTAAGGAGAATGTGCTGCGTGTGGAGAATGTATGTGTGTGGAGAATGTGTGTGTGTGTGAAAGGAGAATATATGTATGTGAATGGAGAATGTATGTGTGTGTGAGTGCCAGAATGAATTATGGCTTGAACGGCCCTCATACATTCTCCTTACACATACATACATTCTCCTTACACATACATACATTCTCCTTTCACACACACATACATTCTCCTTACACACACATACATTCTCCTTACACATACATACATTCTCCTTACACATACATACATTCTCCTTACACACACATACATTCTCCCACACACACATACATTCTCCTTACACACACATACATTCTCCTTACACAGACATACATTCTCCTTACACACATACATTCTCCTTACACACACATACATTCTCCTTACACACACATACATTATACATTCTCCTTACACATACATTCTCCTTGCACACACACAGTACACAAAATTAATGGTCAGTTCTTATTTTGGACACCCCATACTATAAGCACACCTCATATAAAACCATTTTACTGCAGCATTTTTGAGATATGGGACATTGTTCAATTTTTAGGACTATAAAGACCCCATTTCTAATAAGTACAAGAAATTAATTGTCAGTTCCTATATGGGATGTCCCATACTATATGCACACCTCATATGAAACCATTTTACTGCAGAGTTTTTGAGATATGGAACATTATTCGATTTAGAGGGGTATAAAGACACCATTTATATGGGACGTCCCATAAAAGAACTGACCAATAATTTCTTGTACTTATTAGAAATGGTGTCTTTATACCCCTCTAAATCGAATAATGTCCCATATCTTGAAAACGCTGCAGTAAAATGGTCTTATATGAGGTGTGCATATAGTATGGGACGTCCCATATAAGAACTGACCATTCATTTCTTGTACTTATTAGAAATGGTGTCTTTATACCCCTCTAAATCGAATAATGTCCCATATCTTGAAAAAGCTGCAGTAAAATGGTTTTATATGAGGAGTGCATGTAGTATGGGACGTACCATATAAGAACTGACCATTCATTTCTTGTACTTATTAAAAATGGGGTCTTTAAAGTCCTCAAAATGTATTAATGTCCCATATCTCAAAAATGCTGCAGTAAAATGGTTTCATATGAGGTGTGCATATAGTATGGGACATCCCATATAGTAACTGACAATTAATTTATTGTATCTATAAGAAACGGGGTCTTTATAGTCCTACACATTTAATAGTGTCCCATATCTCAAAATTCTGCAGTAAAATGGTTTTATATGAGGTGTGCTTATAGTATGGGGTGTCCAAAATAAGAACTGACCATTCATTTTGTGTACTTATTAGGAATGAGGTCTTTATAGCTCTCTAAAGTGTATTAGTGTCCCATATCTCAAAAATTCTGCAGTAAAATGGTCTTATATGAGGTGTGCATATAGTATGGGACGTCCCATATAAGAACTGACCAAAATTTCTTGTACTTATTAGAAATGGTGTCTTTATACCCCTCTAAATCGAATAATGTCCCATATCTCCTTTTCTACAAATCTTGCAATGAAATGGAGGTAGAAGAATATAGTAGGCCTAATACAGAAACGTCAGACACCAATAAATAACACAAATAACAAACAAAACAAAAATAACGAAAAATGTAATTATATCTCAGTTCTGGGCGTCTAGAATGAAAAGCGCTCTAAAAGCGCGTTCCCTCTGTGTTGTTCCGGTGATTACCGTAATCATAGTAATACGCGACTAAAATTTCAATCGCGGCTGGCTTGACCGTTTTTTTCTGAACTGCGGCTGGCTTGACCGCCGCGGTCAGATGAGCCTGTGGGTCGCTCAAGGGACGAGGGCCAAAGATTTAACCGTTTCAGGAGATGAAAAATATTTCTTAAAACCCCAATAGCTTGCTGAAGTGCTCCAGCGGCCACCTTATCTGCCTCAGCCATGCTGATCAGGATCTGTCCCGGTGACCCTGATCGCGCCTGATCTACCTTCCGCTTTCCACTATACGCCTTCCGTTTCCACTATACTCTCACACATACATACATTCTTCTCTTACATACATATATTTTCTTAAGACATACATACATTCTATAAGGAGAATGTGTGTAAGGAGAATGTGCGTGCAAGGAGAATGTATGTGCGTGTAAGGAGAATGTATGTGTGTGTGAAAGGAGAATGTATGTATGTGTAAGGAGAATGTATGTGTGTGTAAGGAGAATGTATGTGTGTGTGAAAGGAGAATGAATGTATGTGTAAGGAGAATGTATGTGTGTGTGAGTGCAAAAATATATGTATGTGAATGGAGAATGTATGTGTGTGAGAGTGCCAGAATGAATTATGGCTTGAACGGCCCCTCATAAGAATGTATGTATGTGTAAGGAGAATGTATGTCTGTGTAAGGAGAATCAGTGGTGTAGTCTACGTGATACGCAGGTATACGCCGTATACCCACTAGGGAAGGTCAAGGATTTGCATATACCCACTTAAAAAAGTATGCAGATACGTAACAACATCGTTTTGTGACAGACCTTTCACAAGTTCATTCATAAATTCACCCAGTCTGTGTTTCTGATAATCACGCCGTATTTCTCTTGACGACTATTGCTAAGCTTGAAATGAACTAATAAAGGAGATATGAAACGAACTACACCCTTTCAGTGTTTTCGTAAGCCTGCCCCTGAAGCTGCTGCTGCATCGGGTAACACACGTTAAACAGATGACAGGAACGTTAACGTTATAGAAATGACAGAAAATGAGCCAGAAGGCTGATACTATCCTACGCGGTACAGAAAACGAGGCAGATGCTATCGTGACGTTACCTGGTACGTGGTAGAGAGTATACGTTGTCATTAACTTAACTGTAACAGCAGGGGATTGTTGGCATATAAGAACAATGAGTGATTTCAATAAACAAAAAGTTAATATTTAGTGATTTAAATTGTCTGACAATAACAGTATTGCATGATTTTGCTCTATTTCATCAACTAAAAAAGATTCAAATAAACTCACAACTGAGCCGCTGCACATCTCCATTCAAACACAGCATTGTTTCGTTTATGAATGAATCTGTGCTTTAAACGAATCTAGTGAGTCAATTCAATTATTCACTCATAAAGACAGTCAATGTACTGAGTCCCATACTATCCATCCTAAATGTGATATTAGTCATTTTCAATACTATTTGGGGCAGATAGGGTGGATAGTATGCATATGCAGGGACATGCATTTATTTGATCGGTAACCTATTCTTCTTATTGCATTGTTTTAATTAGAAATTTTGAAGAAGAAAAAATGAATTTGACATGAAAGGTAACACTTCAAATAAAGCTAGAAAAAAATGCTCCTGTAAATCACTTTAAGGAGTCCCATATTACTTCGGAATGGGAAGGCTAATTTTAGTTATTGATGAGAAGGTGCTCTTGAATTTTTTTACTGTGCCCCTAATTTTTTTTTAATTAGCAGCACAAGAGCTCCTAAAAATAAAAATAAGCATCGAGCCCTGTTTAGTTAGTGTGTTGGTGCTTATGAGAGGCTGCTCTGGTACAGGAAAAAATCACAGTATACTCACTACAAAAATCTAGACTACACCACTGAGGAGAATGTATGTGTGTGTAAGGAGAATGTATGTGTGTGTAAGGAGAATGTATGTATGTGTAAGGAGAATGTATGTGTGTGTAAGGAGAATGTATGTGTGTGTGAAAGGAGAATGTATGTATGTGTAAGGAGAATGTATGTGTGTGTGAGTGCAAAAATATATGTATGTGAATGGAGAATGTATGTGTGTGAGAGTGCCAGAATGAATTATGGCTTGAACGGCCCCTCATATATATATATATATATATACATACAGTATATACATACATATATATACATACACATATATATATATATATATATATATAAATAATGTTAGCTTACATTTAGGAAAGAAAAAGTATAGAAAACTTAATTTAAGATTAAGATTCGGTCACACTCCAGTTTATTAGCGAGAATAGGACCAATTATCAGTCGTCTAACTATGAATTTTGCCCCAATAAACTCCTAATATGCTGCTTATTAATAGTTAATGAGGTAGTTGTTACGTTTAGGCATGGGGTAGGGTTAAGGGATCTAAAATATGGTCATGCGGAATGTGTTTTTACCATTTTGTACATTGCCTATTTGTATATTTTGTCGTCTGTGTCCTGTCCTGTCACTGTCATTCTGTTGCACTGCGGCGCTTCTGTTACTATAACAAATTCCTTGTATGTGTAAACATACCTGGCCAATAAAGCTTTATTCTGTATGTATGTATGTACATTATTCTGATTCTGATAAGGCATGAATGTATGCTTTATAAGTATACTAAACAGCCAACATGCAAGTAATATGCATGCTGAAAATTGGTCCCTAAACTAAAGTGTTACCCAAGATTCTTATTCTTACACCACTTTGCTTGTTCTTTTTTTAAAAATAGATATTTAGATTTTTTTTTACATAACAGCAAGCATATTTTTGCAGCATATGATAATGTTGGTTTTATTCACAGCATCAAGCAATATTGTGATGCATCAAGTTCTATTGTATACTGTAAGTAAAACTATTTCAGTTTTGTCAAGTTTGTGAAACTCAGAAGAGTAACAAAAAATAACATCCGAGTAAAGAGGATTGAAATGATGCAGTCAATTTAGTCCATTGTGACTTTGTCTGATCTCTCAGTAGCATTTTTAAATGAAGGCACTCAATATCTTGAAGTGCTTTGTTTGTTGGTGTGCCATTTTATTGATTTTTGCTAACAGCCATTTACCAAGATTTTAGTACTATAGAGTAGTAATATAAACTTCATTATTCTTCCTACCGCTTGTTGTCTGAAATGCAAATACAGATGGAAGAGAAACATTTTTGTTAATATTTTTTTTTATGTTCCTCATCAGTAATTTTGTCTTCATTCCACTTATATTCTAACATCATTTATTTGTCTTGCCCTATTGGTGATTTTTTTTCTTGTTTTAAGCATGAGCCTTAATTTAAATATATGCAAACAATGTATCACCAACGGGGTAAACTAATTCAAGATTTATTCTTAGTAAACATGTCTTAATATCTTATGCAATTAAGAATTTAAAGTAAATACATCTTGTTTTAAAGATGTTTAGAATGTTTTACTTAAAATGAGACAAAAATACTGATTAAGAACAGTTGTCTGCAGTCAGTGAATGTCATTTCATGCTATTGTGCCGATTTATTTGGCAAACAATGGCTTTTCCATTATGTATGGGAGGGAGGGATAATTGCCTAGTGGATTTTTGCACAAATATTAAACTTCGCCCAAAAAAATATGAGTATTCTAGCAGATTTAATTCTGGTAAACTTAATGTGTTCCTCTGTAATTATAGATTCACACCCAGTTGACCAGAATTAAATCTAAAACTTTTAAAACCACAGGTTTCCTGTTTACGTTTATCAGTGTTGTTTTAGTATTAATCCCATCCCATTATAGTATTGTTAGTATTTTGAATTGGTTTGCATTTTTATATTTTTATTACATTTTTTGTGGTAGTATTTTTACATAGGAGCCAGTGAATAAGGAGATGAGGAACACTTCTAAACATAGTCTTTATTGATCCAAATAAACACTGAGCACGTAGGAGAAATGGAATGACGAACAAGACCGGACGCTAGAGACAGTGAAATACAGGGCTTAAGTAAGGGAACTAAACAAGGAGTAAATTATATAATTAAAGACATATGCCTGGGGACTAATAAACAAATGACGAGAACAGGAAAACCCAAACAAGGACATGGAAACACAAGAACACATGGACAATAGTCTGACAATTACTCCCCCCTCCCGGAAGGTGTGTCCCGCACCGTGCAACATCCAATGGGCGCTTGGGTGGCCATGGTGGATCCGTGGATTCAGAAGGCCATAGCGGGACCGCCTCCGAGGCCACGGCTTCAGCCCCTCCCCCGGCCTGAATACGGTTTGGAGCCATACTACCCCCCAAAAAATAAATCATTGGGGAAGTAGAGGCTGATTCTGGCTGGTGCTCTGGAGGAGCGAACACTTGAGGGTGCTGTCGAGGAGTAGACACTGGTGGGCACTGTCGAGGAGTGGACACTGGAGGGCACCTATCGAGGAGCAGGCCCCTGAGGGCGCTATCGAGGAGCGGGCTCTGGAGGGCGCTTTCGAAGAGCTGTCACTGGAGGGCGCTCTGAAGGCGCAGGCACAGCAAAGTGCTTTCGAGGGGCTGGTATTGGAGCATGCTCTGGGCTGGAGTGAGCTGCGACCGGCGGGCTTGAGGGAGCCACAGATGACGGCGGGCATGACTTCGGAGCCACGGACGGCAGCAGGCTTGTTCTGGCTTGGGGTAGGACACTCTCCAGACATCGGAGGATCCCTTTCCTCCAGCTCAATTTGTTGGTGTCTGGGAGGTCCACGGGACAATGATAGTTGGCCTCATACCAGAAAAGCGAAAGGATGGTGGCGTAATCGAATGCCGTCGCCACGGTGAGCCGGCAGAACTCCCCCGAATACTCCACGAAGATCTCGTCAGGCAAGACTGATGACTCGTGCGGCGGTTTCTATGCCACGGGAGAAAACAAAACTAAACAAAAAAACTTTCAAAACTGAAAATAAACATGGGAGAGAGGAATCGCCGCTTACTTTCGGTCAGTCACTAGCCGACTGAGGGACAGCTTTTTCCCTCAGGCTATCAGGCTAATGAACAGTCACAAATAACTCACCTACATCACACTCCCACTCACACAACATGCCATGCACTGCACTTTAACACCGTTCAACTGGACTACACGCACACACTGCACTAACACAACCTATCTGCTATCACTGGACACCATACGATGCACATCCACGACACTGCATATGAATAATCTGTTGCACCTTTGCACATCTATCTGCTGCTCAACCAATCTGCTGTTAATTTATAATCTGTTGCACCTCACATTATTACTATGTATAGACCACATTATGTATAGATACTGTACATAATGTAGATGTGCACATGATGTATAATGTGTCGTTGATAATTGAGTATGTCTCTATAGTACACTAAAGCGTACTGAGTATATGTATGTATTTTGCACATTGTCTTCTGTACAGTCTGTAAATATGTACTGTCCATATGTAAATTGCTGTTGTTTTTTGCACTGTCTGTCCATATGTAAATTGTTGTTGTTTTTTTGCACTGTCTGGAGCACTGTAAATGCTCCAGTGCAGTTTTTTTGCACTGTCTGTCCATAGGTAAATTGTTTGTTGTTTTTTTGCACTGTCTGTCCATAGGTAAATTGTTTGTTGTTTTTTTGCACTGTCTGTCCATAGGTAAATTGTTTGTTGTTTTTTTGCACTGTCTGTCCATAGGTAAATTGTTTGTTGTTTTTTTGCACTGTCTGTCCATATGTAAATTGTCTGTTGTTTTTCTGCACTGTCTGGAGCACGCTCATAAGAATTTCACTCACCAAGGCACTTGTGCTGTGGTGATGTGACAATAAAAGTGATTTGTTTAGGGTCCGGTCTTCTGTCACGTTACGTAGGAGCCAAGGAACGATGAGAAGAATACTTTTAATCATACAGTGTTTATTAATTCAAACACAAGAAACACTGAGCATGTAGGAGACATGGAATGACAAACCAGACCGGATGCCAGAGGCAGGGAAACACAGGGCTTAAGTATGGGAACTAAACAAGAAGTACACTAGATAATTAAAGACACACGGCTGGGGACTAATAAACTAATGACGAGGACAGGAAAAAATAAATAAGGACATGGAAACACAGGAAGCACATGGAAACAAGACAGGGACAATAGTTTGACAGCTACTATATATGCTTTTGTTATTGTTTTTTTAATATATATTTCTAATTAGCTTTGATTTTATTTCATTTTTAGTTTTAATAATTTTTGTTCAAGTTTAAGTTTTTCATCTAACATTTTTATTTTATTTTATTGAACCTTAATTTCAGTTACCAAAAACATTGTTAACAGCTTTAGTATCCAAGGATATTCCCAAGTTTTGTTTCATAAAATATCTCTTCCTGTCAGTCCCTCTTTTAGTCAAAATCACTTTTCTCACTGAAAACAGTGTCACACCATCAACGTTTCCATCACACCCACACATTTGCATTTCAGACCTCAAAGCGGGTGTAATTTCCCCAAAGTCACAATAAAGAGAGAGTGAGTTTGAGTGAGAGTGAAAGAGTGAGTGAGAGTGAGAGTGAAAGAGGGAGACTGATTGAAAAAAGAAGGGAAAAAAACACTAAAAATGAAGGGAATGGTGAATGTGCCCCAGCGCTGATAGAAGTGACACACATGCTTTAATTAAACCTTTCACCTCCACTCAAAGTGGCTGAGATGTGTGTGGAGTGCTTCTCGTAATGGCTGCTGAGCTGACTGATTAGATTAAACAGAGCGATAAACCTCAAGAGCAGCTTTAGCTGCTACATGCAGATGATCCCCGGAGGTCTAACGCTGCAGGCTCAGAGAGGCTGTTTGAGAGAGCAAGCTGGAGAGTGCCCAAAGAGGCCCAACTTAAATGCCCTCCAGTGGCGGCTGGTGCAAAAACATTTTTTGGGGGGGGGGGGGCGCAAACAAACTGATAGTATGGGCGATCTGGTCCAAGCTCCTTGATCCTTTTTTTCTTCTTCATCCGAACGCCTTGTGAACGGGTATTTTTGTAAAGATAAAACTGAATTTTCTTTCATCTCGAGATATTGCACTTGCTTCCAAATTAATTAGTACCTGTCTGTCAACTGACGAGCTGCTGCTGAGTGGAATGAGACTCGTTGAGACCGGTCCAATCACATGAGGCCAAACATATAAAAACAATATTGATTCGCTCTAACAACAAAAGTGGGAGGGTTCGGGGCGCAGAGTTTGACTCAAAACTGTTCGAAGCATGCTTTTTGTTTATGTTTGTTGACAGACACCATTAGTGTTTCCCACAGACTTGCACATGCACATTGATTCTCTGCCAGCGGGAGGTGCTGTTGAAGCGGGAGACAGAGCGGTTACCCCAGTAACGGCTGTAATCAAATAAGAGTTCAGCTCACAAATGATTCTTTATCAGACATTACAGGAAAGACGAAATTAAAATAACATTGATGCTTTTCTGAAGAGGGTCGGTTCTTTTCAAAGATACATGCAAATTAAAAACAACCACGTTGAATTTTTATTTTGAAACGTGCAGTGCTCAGTTTATTCAAGGAAGTAACTTTATAAGTTAACTTTAAGCCTTTTGGAAAATCTATTTGTGACATTCGGTTTTGATATTGTGATGGACCGCCACAAATAACTCAATGTATGGGAAAGACTGGACACTATAAGACAAATCATCATAATCAAAGTGATAAAAAAATAAATATATATATATATATATGAAGAGCTCTTTTCCAAAACGCGATAAACGCCAAATTTAAAAAAAATGAGTTCGTCATGCCATTTTGCTGTGTACTGAACCTATTCACTGCTCCATCAATGTTTCATGGCAAATCGCTATATTTCCTTGTTTAAAAGGAAAACAAAATTTACTAATTTTGTGTGTGTTATTGTTGGCCAAATTGTTAAAGATATACTGATGTTAATGGTCGCTAGACAAGTCGTCAATAAGGTATAACTCATAAGTTAAAGATTAATATCACTTCAATCAAAGCAATATTTAATCTTTTATAAAGGATTCCCCAAAGCTGAAATAATAGCTTTAAAATATGTTACACAACATTGATTAGACTTCATTGGTTACAATAAAATATCAATCATATAAAAGACAGAAGGCACATTATTTGTGAATAATTTTGATCTGAGACTCTAACTTATTTTAAATGTTTGTTGTTTGAAAATCGTCATGCAAAGAAAAGACGCGGGTCAGCATGTAGAGAAGAGGAGGGGGAAAAAACACGTGTTTCAGAGTTCAGGGAAGTGTCACGTATAGATCCCGTGTTTGCAGGCCTGATGGCGTCCGTGAAGTATCTTTTTCCAGCGAATATACTAATCTATGCATCGCGACCACAAGGTTTCCTCTGAGGTTGCGAAAGGACTTTTTCAGTTCTTGATACAATAGATCTTTGTTTCCTGATTGAGTTCGTACTTTATTTGATCACAAGGTGCTTCTCCTCAGCCCGTGTTGCAAGAAACGATATATTGTGTTCTCCTGATTACATTAGTTGTATCATCCTTTTCTCAGTAGAATTGAAAAGCGCTGACAGAAAACCACTCAGAATATTGACGTCATAAGATAGTGTGATTAGTTTTAGTCTTCGTGATGAATTTGGTTGGGGGATCTTCAGATTCTTCTTGACTGATTTGATTTGATGGCTCAATATCTCACATGGTGACCTGTCTCACAGTAACTCCTGCCACATTCTCTCAAGTTGTACCCTCCTTTCCCTGCTTGACCAGCCCAGTTCTTTTTCTAGCCGGGACTTGTGGAGGGCTGGAACATGTACTCCCTGTAGCTTGCGCCCTGGGGTCTTAATAAGCACGAGACAGTCCTATATGCATAAATAACCTTCATCATACCAGCCAAGTTAGGAGCAAAAGACAGCATGGGAGGGGTGTCCATGTGACTGCAGACTACAAGCAGATCAGGATAAGGCTTCTAAATCCCTGCTCCCTGAGAACCAATGCTGTTTGATCCTGTTAATCCAACCATTCAGGCCCGATCAATGGCCCACCTCAAGGCATTAGTGTTTGATTGCATAGTGCAGGTGTGTTTTGGAGGGCTCTGGTCCAGTAAAGTTTTTCTTTTTTTCTTGCCTTCTAAAATCTCTCTGCTGTTGAAATTGATTCCGCAAAGCTAGACTGGATGCCTATTCACCCAGCTGGAGAGAGTAACCAGGCTGTCAGCGCATGCTTAGGTGGTGTGAATTGGGCTCTCCTCCACATTGGAGGACAACACGGATGGCCTCCTATAGAGATGCTCTGAATGATTAATTCCTTGGAAAAATCAATAATTCACACTCATTGATCCAAACATTGTTTGCTTTTGGTGCTCTGCGGAGCTTAACTTGTCCATAGCAGACTGTTTAGCCAAGTTTCGAAGTCTTTCAAGTAATCATTAAGATCAGCATTTTGCAAATGTGTTGGTCTCATAATATACCATGGAGGGATTTAAGACTCTTAATTTTAAATAGCAGAGTTTATAGGGCGTCTGGAGACTATATGTGGTCATAAAAACCCAAAACTGTTCACTTTTTATTACTGGTATTACAGGGTGTTTCTTTAACTTTGGGCATTTTATGTCCAAGGGGTTGCTTTTTATAAAAAAAAAAAAAAAAAAAATGTCCCATTCCTTTTTGTCTCATATAAGACTTTTTTTTTTGTATGATCTTACCAGTGTTTGTGTGTTTATTTACCAGGAAGACATGCTTTATTTGACATGTGAGACATCATAAGACAAAACATAAATATCAAGGAAAATGTCACATATTTATGTGCATTATTTCCAAACTGTAATTTCTGTCAAATTGTATTTATGTATATTGCATTATATTTATTTATATTATATTTATTTAAATTTATATTGTGTATTTATATGATATATAAATGCTAGCTATACAATTAGCCTTAAAAGCATTAGTTTAATACAAAAATGTCATGAAATTCTGTCATGAAATAAAGATGTAGACTTTATGAGTAGCCAAATTAAATGAACTATTAAGGACTATACAAATGTTTTCATGTTTTCACATATCGTAGTAAAAAAAAAAACACCCATTAACAAAACCTTTCATTTTATAGTAGCCTATATTTGTAATAACTTTTGAATGACTTAAGATGCTTGAAATTTTGAAGTAAAGAACGTGCCGTGCAAATTACTGACTGAATCTCTGGATGTGTATTTGTGTGATTGTTTGTTTTTGTTGAAGTGCGAGGAAGGTAATTGCGAAGAGATTACATTTGCAAGCGTTGAAGCAGTAAAGAATAAATTCAAGTTCAAGTTGAGCTTTATTGTCATTCCGCTACATGTGTGGACATACAGTGGGACGAGATGTCGTGCCTGACAGGACCACGGTGCTACATGAATACAGATATAAGTAAAGTAAAACAGTATAAACCTATACACAACTAACCTACTGTCAGCTTTGACTATACATATGCTATATATAAAAGTGGTTACCTATACATAAACTAAAAAAATACAAACTGTACAACTGTGCAGATGACTCAAATACTGTACATGTGCAAAAAGAGAGACATTCAAGCAGCTGGCTGGGGAACAGTGTAAGGTGATTTGTGGTGCATGAGCCTGTAAACATACATATATTACAGTCATATATTACTGTCAGGGGATGGTGCTGAAGGACTCAGAAGCAGAGTGCGGAAGAAGGAGAAAACTTTATTCTTTGCCTCAAAACACAAAATAACGTAAACAATATTTAACACCCTCCACGGTTTCCAGACCTGTATGAGTTTCTTTTTATGTTAAACACAAAAGAAGATATTTAAAATAATGATGGCAACCAAACAGTTGAGGGTAGCCATTGAGTTGCATTGTATTTTTTATACTGTGACCTTCCAGTTTATGTTTATCAATTTGGCATGTTTTAGGACAGCATGTCTTGGTGGAATATGGAAGCCTGTTTCCACCCCTGAAAAAAATAATACAAAATAAAAAAGGTAATTGCGACAATTTTATCTCAAATTTTATCTCAAAATTCTGATCGTAACTCCTCCCACTACAATTATTAAGATATATAAGTTAATCCGTACTGCCAAAGTCTGTTGAACATACATCCGCTTAGTCAGCCTTGAGTTATTTTGCACAGACATGCGCTTACCCTCCCCCATCCCCAACTCCTCCTTATGCAGGTACATGATCACTAACTGCTCACCCATGGAGATATATCATCTGTTCAACTCATTCTCTACTTGGAATATACAACTGTCGCATATAAAATATCTACTTTAATTGCTTACGCATGGGTGGGGTGGGGGGGTTTCAAACTTAAGCAAGGTTTACCTGTGGATAAGCTCGGAATCTGAACCCTGCAGAGCGAAGCCTGCTGCCAAATGTAAAGTTCAGGACCTCTACAGTATCCTGACTTGAACAAAGTGGTCCTGACTGAACTGTGTCCTTATTGACAATGCATAGGCAGAGTAGCCTTCTTCCAAGTCATCTCTTCAAAATGATTAAAATCCCTACTTCTATTTTGTTTTAGGTGTCCAGTTTGGTGAAAATGTCACTGCCTGTACAAGTCCCCTCGAGTGCTGAGCAGAAGAGCATATCCTCATGCAGTTTTCCATCAAATGCGTATTTGATGAACGCCGAGCAGAATTAGACACATCAGTAGATTCATCGACTTGCAGTGCATTTTTTTTTCCCATTTATCTGAGTCGACTGTAGTAGGCTTGAGGAGGTTCGTGACATCCTTGTATCATCTCCAGGGCAGCCACTAAGCCTTGTTCGGACTCAGGATCGGCAAACTCTTTAATGAGGGCTTCTAGAAGCAGTTGATAATCAGTCTTTTTGTGAAAAGGCTGCCGGTCAAGGAATCTGCGCACTTCAGGACTGGATGTCATTTGGAGTAAATAGAGTTTATCTTTGTGTGAACATTAGGTCGCATTTCCAGAAGGAATTCGATATCTTGGAGATAAGCTTGGAAATGTTGGCTATTTGGCACGCTGGGGTTGAATTTGCCAATGTTCCTGGCGAGCTTGTCGAGGTCTTTTATGTTCAAGCCGTGCGACGATCTGCGGCTGGCTGCAGCAGGTTCTTTTGGCTTTGTCGTGAGGTAAAGTTCTTCAGAGGGTGTTGATTAGTGTTTCAACACCACTCCCTCCATCTTTTGCTCACGTGTCAGTTCAGGAACAGGTGACCTGGTCCTGCTTGGCAGGGGTGAGATCGGTGCACATCTTGTCCTTGACGGCTCATAGCGTTATTCATAAGCATGCTTGAGTTCCTCTTGGAAACTTTCATATTCCTCTTTGAAGTAGTCCAGCTGTCGTGTTAGGCGGCTGATCTCGTGTCTTGACTCATCCAAGTGAGCTTCAAGGGTTTTGGTTTTGATTCTACAGTTTTTGTCCCTAAAGTCAGCCTTTGTCTTCTCCAGTAGCTGCTCTGCATAATGTAGTTTTTCAGAACGATCAGCGTAGACTTCTTTGATTTGCTCCATTTTCCGGGTAGTAGCTGCTATAGTCTCTTTTAGCCTGTTGATCTGCTCTGACTTGAGTCTTGTCCCATGAGGCTTGTTATGTTGTCATTCAGCTGGTCCTGTGTCTGATGTTTGAGTATTTCAGCAGCCTTAGGGAGGAGGCTGTCTGTCGCCATGTTTCTAGATCCTCCCAGTGACCGACATGTTCTGTTGTGTGAGACATATTCTGGCAGGGTGAGGGAGATCTCGAACCAAACTGACACAGACCTTGAATGGGAAACAAAGCAAAACAAAGCCAAACCAAACCAAACCAAACAAAAACAAAACACAACAGGGGTGTAAATGTGCAAAGTATAGTGTATGCTAATCTTGAGTGTGATTCTCTGCGACTGTGATCTTCTGGTGGGCGTGCTTCTAATTTGTAGCCTCTGTGCGGAAAATTATTGAGCACGCACGCACACAGGTAGCACAGCTGGGAAAAAGAGAAAGAAAAGAACAACATCAACAGAGCAAGTAAAATGGGTAATAATTGGAGGCTTCACCTTTTCCTGTAAGAGAAAGTCTCCTTTTTTTTGGAAGGAGGTCAGTCTAATATGAAGGTGAGGGAGAGGGACAAGAACAAAATATCTCTTTCTGGTAGCAGATTTTCATCTTGTCTCTTTTTTGTGTTAAGTCTGATTTAGAAGGATGCTTCTAGTCAGAGGATTGAAAACAGGTTTTCTCCTTTTGTAATAGGATTGTGATTGCTATTCAAATTTTCTCTTGGGTGGAGGAAAACAATAGCAATTAGCAGTACTGGGCCCTTACTGGCAAAATTGACACCACAACGCTGGTTAGCATGTCTCTCGTGCGTGCTTAAAATTTTGCCGATGCCTATCTTCTCATTGACCTGCTTTAACTTAGAGGGGTAGGATTTCACAATAGAGGAAGGTAAATAGAAAACAGTTTTGAAACGTCGTTCTCAAGTTTCACAAATACCTGAAGAATAGAAGAAAAGTAAGGTGTTACTCCCAAGATTAGGTCTAATAACGAGGATGGCAGCGTGGTGGCGCTGTTGAGTCGATACACTTAGGGGGTTGGTTTTGCTGTTTTACAGGATAAAACAAACTGACCTAAGTTTTGAGGAAACTTTAATTTCCTTTTGGGGTTTTCTAATTGGAAGGTTAACTTCCTTATACCCTGAACTTGGTGAGAAATTACATTGGTTCAGCGGTGCGCAGCAGTAAGGTCCGAGCGCACCAGCTTATGTCGGAATGGGTGACTCGCTGTGACCCACGACGGAGGCAATGTCACTTCACTAACCCAGCACTAGGGGGAGCGCGATCTACTATCAGGTCTAAGTAAAGGGAACCTTATTAAAATTTAGCTGAGTTAATCAGATCACCCAAGGAGATGAAGTAAGGCCTAACAGGTAGAGCCAGACTTGTGTTGCGACTGAAATTAGAATTTCAAATTAGAAATTGTGGTTTCTAATTAAAATGTAATGATGTTATCATTAAAATTGATAGGACATATTAGGATTCGAATTACAAAAGCAATTTACAATTGAGTTGATAAGCCAATGTTGTTGCAATATGTAAACAGGAACTGTAATTCATTATTAAATGTAATTAGAATTTTTTAATTCGAAATTAATTCTGAAATTAAATTACAGATTCCAAATTCCTAATTTCGGATCCCTAGCATAACAAGTTACTCATTCCTCCTTGTGTCATTAACATCATCAGACCAAATTGATCTGTGCCACCCTAATTACTAGTGAATGAAATTGAACATTTCTGGCCCTCTTGATAATGATTAAGATCTTAATGTTGTTGTCAAATTATAAGAGCGCGTATGATTGATCAGTGGCTATTGTTGCTACATGGAAGCAGGAACTGAAATTATTTATGAAATTAAATTAATTTAAAATTTGTAATTAATTATGACATTAAATTAGCAATGACAAATTCCTAACAATAGCAACTTATCCACTGATGTCTTTAAAATTAGGAGAGAAGTTATAATTTAATTAATCACCATATTATGAAGGTAATGAAGTAGTACCGAATTATTTTCTAATAAAACCACCAGCTATTAAACTAATACCTGCTAAAAATAAAACCTTAAACAAATGCATATTAAAATCACCTGTGAGAACGCTAGCTGCTCTGATGATTAGTTACAATCATACAGCCAGTTTATTAACATTGTATTTGTTACAGTCCTTTTAAATGGGAGAGGAGATAGAGAGAGAAGAATACTAAATGAGGGTGAACAAGAAAGAAATGCGGTAGCAAGTCTCAGTGTGAGTCAAAGTTTAAAAGTAACTGGTTCAGTCACTTACATTTCAAAACATACTGTATTCAACCCACAAAATGCAACCACATGATAACCGCTAGCCTTCAATGCTGATAGCCTTGCATATGCTTCAATGCAAGCTCCTTAGTTTCAGTTGGCTTAGCTTTGTGCTAATGCTATTTGTTTACAAAAGCTGAAAATGGCACTGGGAAGTCTCTGTAGACTTCCTGGTTGAGCTGTCACTATGGTGACGCGCACCAGGATGTGAGTTATGCAGTTTCAGCACAAAACCAGCAAGCACTATTTAGATTCTTATCTTTTATAGCACTGACAATCTCACTCGTTTAGGGCAGGATAAATTAATCTACAGATTAATTATTATACATTTTGAGGCCTCAGCAGACCTTATGCTGATGTTTGCCTGTTTAGACAAACAACACACATGGAAAACAATTTAACTTGATCGATCTCAAAATTCTCCCCACAGACCGCGTTTGGCCACTCCTTCTCTGAGCGCTGCCAGTCTTGTCTTGTGCTCACTCGCATAGTGAATCAAAAAGTGTCCGAGAATCATTAATTAGCTAAGTAAATGTTCTCAAGCCGGAAAATGTAATAGCATAGATGAGTTTGGAAGTGGAACATGCACTTCATACTATGATACTATCACTATCATACTATCATACTATACACACAAATCATACTATGAAGGCCTTAAAGAGAGAAATTTGGAATCTGATCATTTGTCTCTCATGTGCTTTTAGAGCGACTTTTTAGAGCGACTTTGTCTTAATAGACAAATATTATTGATTTACTACAGTTCATTTCCTTTAACTACAACTCGCGTTGCACTGTCTTTCATTCAAAACGCACCGTGTTCAAACAAGAATACAGTATCACAAACAAAAGCTGTTTCTCTGTATATAATCTATTGTTCCGGATAAAATAGAACAATACACAAATAGACTCTTATGAATGTGTTATGAATTTTCAAGTCAACTATGCCAGCTTTTTTCCTCCACCACTTCTGTAATAAATTTATAAGCTATTATTTCAGCTTTAGGGATTCATTTATTAAAGATTCAATATTGCTTTGATTGAAGTTATATTAATCTTTAACTTATGATTTATACTTTATTAAATTAAAAGACATCAGTATATCTTTGACAATTTTGTTTATCTTGCTTCGTGGCCAACGATAAAACAAACTAAATTAGCACTTTATCCAATTTGAGCTAGGTAACATGATCTTTGGCAAATAGTTTAAAACTTGAAAATCTCACAGCACAAGACATCATTCTTTATGAATGAAACAAGGTTTATTTTCTAACTGTTATTCTACAATACATGGACTAAACTTCATAAAACACATATACACACATTAACACACGCACACATACATACGCACACCAGTGGCGGCTGCTGGTCTTTCAAAGAGGGGAAGCTCTTTTTCGGGCAACATCATAAAAATTTACCATTTATTTATACGTAAATTCTGCCCAACATTCCTTTTCAAGATAATGCTCTAGCCTACTGTATGTATGAATGAATGAATGAATGAATGAACAAACGATCTAAAAAAAGATATTAAACTCGAAATATGGGAATTAGGTTGAACTGAAACAAGGAATGTGGTGTATAATTGTGTGAAATGTATGATGAAAATTGACTAGCAATTTCACCAAGCAAATACCAAGAAATAGGTTGCAGCAGTGGCGGATGCAGAACGTGACAGATGGGTGGGCCTGGATTAAGTCGAGGTGGGCCTGAATCTATGGGTGTTCAAATCAAGGCTGGGTTTCCCGATAACGTTGTCTCTTAGCGCGCTCTAAGACTCTTAAGGTTAACTTAACTGATGTATTCTGTCAGATGCCATGTCACATAATGTTAAAACTGCTTCTGATTAATTATCCACCCGCACATATAGTTTTGTCTGATTTGATAACCGGACCCGACCCGCACCGATCGTCACATTCAGGGTTCGTATGGACATAAAAAAAAAAAACGGAAAAGTCATGGAATTTTAAAATAGCAATTTCCAAGCCTTTGTCGATTTGAAAAATAAATAAACCCAGAACGTTTTTGAAAAGTCATCATGGAAATCTATTTCACAATCCTCTGTATAATATAGGCCTACTTGTTTAATTATATCCTGAATTTCAGTGGGGTATTGAGCATATATCGCATTACTCATTCCCACAGCTTTCAACTCTAAAATGAGGGAAATTACTGCAAAAAAAAATATTCAATATAGCATATATAGATTAGATGAGTAAATGAATTCACACAAACCATCAGATCAAACCAGTCACTGAAAACAGCGTGAGTGATTAAGCACAGAGTCCTCTCTCTTTGACCGTCTCTCAGGCCCGGTTCTACGGGTGCTAAGCACCCTCAAATAAAATCAAAAGCACCCTCAGTTGAAGCAGTAATTATGGCATTTTATTACAGATTTGGCAAACTATCCAGCGTTTTGGTTTGCGCCTGGAGATCGGTTTCTATTTCAACGTGTTTTGCAGTGTTGAGCATTGTATCAAATCTCTGACATATCTGTTGATTTCTTGAGCCTAACAGTAAATCTGAGGCGTTTAAGATAGAATCCACTAACCACTTAAATTGCCGGAGTTTTTGTTCAGGTGTTCCGAATAACCTCATTACGCCAGAGACGCCGATGTAAATAAGAGATTATCTGTACAGAGAACTTCATTAATTATAACACAAGTTTGAAGAGATCATGGTGAACTAAGATGAATGACTGCCTTTTAGTGATTAGAAAGCGAGTCGTGATGGCAAATGAGTCGGTAATGAGCAATTTTTCCAAAATTATGATTTTTTATTTTCACATTCTGCATTAAAATACCTTCAAAATGATATATGATTGGTTGGAATCGGAAGACAAATGACTGAGCAAATGATGAGTTTGAATGCGATAGAGTCAGCAGAGGAATCTGAGAAATATCGAGTTTATGTTTTCTGAAGAATACAAAGAAAAATCATCAAGTAACTTGATGAATATTTTCCTCCATTTCTTTTCTTTAAAATAATTACTATATAATTGTTAATATAACTATTTTGCTAATAAAAATAGCAAATAAAGAGTAGTTTAATCAAGAGCAACGAGTTAACTTAGTCCTTTTCTTTTAATGTTTGATTAACACTGAAACAACACGTTTTTGCCAATAAATAATATATATATGAGTTTATATCTCGAAATTCTGAGAAAAAACGTCATTGCTAGAAAACAGATCATAATTATGTAGATATAGTAATTCTGAGAAAAAGTCAGACTTGTGAGTTTATATCGACTTTATATCTCGCAATTGCGAGTTTATATCACACAATTGTGAGAAAAAGAAAATCAGAAATTGTGAGATAAAAAGTCACAATAAAATTTGTTATTTTTTAATCAGTGGCGGAAACGAACTTCCATACTATTACCTAATGCACGGATTAAATATAATATTACACATCAGACTTAACCCCCTGCCTGTAGATGAGGTTGGGTAGCAGGTTCCCCCAGAGCTGACAGATCCGACGGTGCAATTAAGTGTAGCAGTGATCGTCGATTAGCCATAGGCAGATCTGCTTGCCGGTTAGCATCAGTGGAGGTCGTCGGTTCGGAGTTAATCTCCGCTCCATTCTCAGAGCCAGCGGTTGTTCCATTACGATCCACAGATTGGTCCTCCAAATAATTATTAATCTCAATACGAGGTTTTTTAACAAAATGAGTGAGAGTAACTTGTTTGGCCATACTAAGAAAAATCAAGATACCGTACACTTCTAGCGAACGTTATAACCGTTGGTTGTTCGCGTCATAGATGGTTCGCGCCAGATTACAATAGAGCGTGCTACGTTTATGTTGCATTGACCAATGAAAACACGTCACCAACACACTTAAATTTTAAAGTTATCAGGCTTACTTATAATTTTACTGTTTTTAACATAACATGTTATAGATGAAATACACCACATAAAGTAGTATCCATGTTTAACAATACAGAGTAGTGTTTTATTTTATTTTTTTATTTCTGATTGGGCGGGCCAGCTGTCAATGTGGGCGGGCCCAGGCCCGTCCAGGCCCGCCCACAGCTCCGCGCCTGGGTTGCAGTAGTTTGTCTTTCGACTACACTTGCAAAATCCGCGATGGGACTGAGCTCGAATAGCTTCAGCGTCAGCGACTTTTATAGTACAAAATCGCTGTCAATCAAAAGGAGATGCAGTCTTTCGACAGACCCTCCAATCATCACGCAGAAGCCCAGAGTCTAGGCCAGCCCACTCCTCCATTCACCCCCAGAGACGCTGAGCGTCCGTGGGCGGACATAATCGCAGCATTTATCCAATGACCGCCTAGTATCGAAGAACTGAAAAAACTGTTCAAATCAGCCCCATTGAAGTCAATGGACGCTAGGCTTCAACAGGGAAGTGCACTGACGCCACGGGAATGTAGGAGAAGCAAATCGAGTCAGCCGAACAGCTATATGTAGCTGATTCTGAACCAACTCGTCTTCGAGATGATCGTGTTCGAACGCATTTTAATTTGAACACAATAGTACATATTTGACCATTAATTGTTTGACATTATAGGGGAAGCCGAGCTTCCCTTGCAGTCTTAAAGAAATCCCCACTGACGCACACACATAAGGAGTTTTGCGGTTTGAAGAAAGTTTAAAGCTAGCACACTTTTGCTATCTCGTATCTTTAACTAGAGGAAGATCACAGCAGAGACTTTGCTATATTTTCTGCATACAGATCAATTCATAAGTTCAGTAAGAATAGAGATTTGTTCGGTCTACTTGCTTTCAGTTCAGTTGGCCGCAGATCTTTCCGCGTCTTTCCTTCAGATGGCTGAGGGAATCCCGGCTGATTGGCTCGTTGCGTGATGTCACTGAGGGAACCCCTCCTGCAATTGGCGGTTGCCTGGTTCTTTGAGAGGCGGCCCTTGAAGTTCTTCTCTGAGTTCCTTCCATGTAGCTTCATGCTTTCAAGGTTTCTTCAGGAGTTTGACTAAGTATTTGTAGTGTTGTTAAATTATAGAACAGATGTTACGGTCATGGGCGCTTCGAAGCGCGATCAGTGAGCCGAAGCCAAAGTCTTTGCAAGTCAGCACGCTTGTTTTAGAGCTCTTACGGCTTTGACAAAGTCTTTGAATTCTTTAGATGGTCAGCCTGATGGTAAGGCGGTGGTCGAGCGCTTCCAGCGCGACCAGTGAAGACGAAGCCGAAGCTTCCAGCAAGTCAGCGAGCAGCGAGTGAGAAGAAAAAGCTAAAGCTAAAGCTAAAATCTTTTGTTGTCCATTTTAAACGGCTCGATTTGGGTCCACCCACGAGCGGCTTTCCCAATCAGATTGTTCTTGTGGGGCGGAGCCCCGCTCCACACGGCTTCTTTCCATGAAAGAAATACCTCTAATAACTTAAAAAAGTATTCATCATTCGTACAATGCTGAGAATCAACATACAGTTCACACCATATTGTTGCATTTATCATGATCATTTCTGAGAAATCAAACTCAGCATATTTCACACATGTTCATAGCTTTTCCTGCTAAAATATAAAAAGGGTTCAGATTAAAGATTAGAAATAACACATCATGCTTAAAGATTTGAAATAACACATCATGCTTACAGAAGACATAAAATACAACCTAAATATATATTGTCTCTTGAGTATATTGCTTTAATAGTAATAGGAATTATTAGTTGTCTTTTATCATAAAGTCCATAACAGTTTGCTCGTTCTTTGTCTGCACAAGAACGAGAGAGAGTGCGCATTCCCTTGGAATGCAACAGAGAAACAGGAGGTGTCTGGGGTCAGGAAGTCACTTTGGGTGTGCATCTGCAGAGTTTCTTAGCTCAGACTTCTGATCGTAAAACAGTCTTGCATTGAATTATTATGTGTTAAACAGTCATCTGGGACCATGTCCAGATAGAGAGTTCTTTTGTCCTGTTTCGGTTGAATTATGGTTAAGTGATAAGAATCAACAGTGAGGTCCTGTTCTGGAATACATCCAGATGTTTCCCTCAAATCTTTCCTAGTTTTTAGAGGTCTCCTGAGATAAGGGGACTTAGGGCAGGAAATCGGCCAGCCAATTAAATGCGGATCGCTCATGTATTAAACTTTTACGACTTGCTGATTGCTGGGAGGGGAAGTTCCTTAGGAATGTGCTGTTTCTCAATCATTTTGTGCATCTTCTATCTGGAGGCTCTACAATATGCTTGGTGTGATAATTTAGAATTTAGGATATTTTTATCTATGCCTTAACCTGTGTAGTATTTATACTGTGTGTGTGCCAAATACTTAATCTTTGGTGTTGAATGAAAGCTGGTTTCATCAGCAATACCTTTGGTGTAATTCTATACAACATGTATAGAAATCTGCTAGGATATTTCCTTGATGGGATAAACTGATTTGCAGATCATCTCTGCCCTATGCAGATAATTTAATTGGAAGGAGCATCTAGTGGGTGGACTGAAATCAGCCTGCTAAAAATGAACACCCAGCTCTGCTCTTTGCTCGCTGCTTGCTAAACTTTGGCTTCACCTCACTGATCACGCTGCAAAGCACTCACAGACTTAACATCATGCTGATCATCCAAAGTCAAACACTTCATAAAAACTTCTTACTGAAGAAGCTATTAGAACTTGAAGCCACAAGAATTTTAAAGAACTTTAAATTGTCGCCACCCTTGCGTCACCAGTAAACTAACCACTCACAGGAGGGCTTCCCCCAGTGACATCACGCAATGAGGACTTTAGCAGCCAGTCAGCAGCCCCGGAGTTTTCCCAAGCAGGAAAGAAAACGAAACCCCAGAGCACATGTCAACTTGAAAAGTAAGTAAACAAACTAGCTCCATAATTTTGCTGGAAACTGGCGAATTGATCTGTATGCAGTCAAGATAGCTAAGTCTCTCCTTGTGATCTGCCTCCGGTTGAATTTACGTAATAGCAAAAGGGTGCTAGACATAAAGTTTTTTCAAATTGCAATAACTAATTTCCTGAATGTTTGTGTGCTTGTGTGTGTGTGTGTGTTTGTGTTTGTTTAGTATTTTATCGTAGATCAGCAAATAAACTTTGTTTTCATTTATAAAGAATATTTTGTCTTGTGTTGTGTAATATTCCATTCAAACTTTGCAGGTCTACCTTGCTCAAAATTTATAATGTAAATTATATTTATAATCTGATTTATTTATAATCTGTGCATGCTTGGATTTCAAGGACATGGGGAGGGTTGCGCATTTGTTCTTACAGCATGTAGCCATTTTTTTTTTCTGTGCACAAAATGCCCAGAGCCATTTAGCATCTTGTTGTATGTGTATATAAGAATGCACTTTATGATGGTGTGGTTGATTTTGATTCTTGATTGATTTTATGATTTTTTATGAGTAAACAAAAAGACACAGGGACATTTCTGAACTAGTTTTTCTCTACATTGCATGCATAGTTTGTTCAATGACTCCAATATAATGACCTTTACCTGATTTTAGAAAAAAAATAAAAATCTTAAACCTGCGATGTGCAAAGTGGTGGATTAACAATTTTCTATTTGCATTTTTTATTTGTTTTATTGAAAGTTCTTTAATGGGTGTTTTTAAATATAAAATATATGCAGTTATTTTGACATTTCTATTAATCTAATGCTGGAATTTTTTTCTAAATTATTAAGCAGCACCTCTGTTTTCAACATTGATAATAAAATTAAGCATTTATTGAATAGAGAATCAGCATATTAGAATGATTTCAGAATGATAATAATAATAATGTTTAATTTGTGTAGCGCCTTTCTCAAGCTCAAGGACGCTTCACAATGACAAAAACAATATAAGCAATCAGCTTTTTTTTTATTTGCTACGTCCAGGACAGGGTGGTTGCTGTTCCAAACCATAGTAATAATACAGATAGTCAAATACGGCAAACAATCAGATTAAAGCATTAAACCGTAACAGTTTAAGAAGAAACAAATAATGACCGATAATATTGCTTGAACAGATACGTTTTAAGTTTGGACTTAAATTTGTGCAGTATGGTTGTTGACCGGAGACACAGGGGCAATGAGTTACCATAATTTAGGAGCCATAACAGAGAAAGATCTCCTCCCATAGATGAAAGGCTAGATCTTGGAACAAAAAGAAGTTCCGCTCCAGATGATTGAAGTAGACGAGAAAGAATATATGGAGAAAGTAGGTCAGAGAGACAAGTAGGTGCAAGACCGTGAAGTGACTTCAATGAAATCAGAAGAATTTTTTTAATTATATGAGAGAACACGGGTAGCCAATGGAGGTAAAAAAAAAATAGGAATGCATGTACTAGTGATTCAGCATCTTTTGGACTCATGAAGGAATGGAGTTTGGCAATACATCGAAGTTGAAAGAATGCAGCTTTTGTTTTTTATAATACCTTTTATGATACCCCCACATACTTATTAAAGTGATTCAGCATGTGCTTACTACATTTATCCTCTTAGATGCCATTAGAACTGTGGATTTTGCATGACTCCCCCCCCCTGCAGAAATAATATTTCACAGTCCTCTAGCTATTGGTCACAGACCCCCAGACATATTGGAGAGCCCCATTATAGTCTTAGTACACTCCATGTTCTCTTTGCATTCAGTTTTATATCACCCTTCTAGAATAACAGGATGTACATGGAAGTGAAAGAACAGAACACTATGTTAAGACTTTTAGATTACATTTATTATTAATGTTCTGTTATTTTCATATCTCAAGGTTAAAAAAAAATATTTAGCTATTTATAGATGTAATTTTTCATTTGGAACAACAAGTTAAGGTCTACAGTCAGGTCCATATATATTTGGATACTGACACAATTTTAATAATGAATAATTTTGTTTGCCAAAATTATGCTCTGTATGCCACTAGAACAGATTTAAAAAAACAAAACAATCAAGGTGAAATTGAAGTGCAGAGTTTAAGCTTTAATTCAAGAGGCTGATCAAAATATAACATTAAAAAGCTAAGGAATTACAATTTTTTTTATATTTTGTCGAGAATACTTTGGAAGCAATGACTGCCTTAAGTCTAGATCTCATGGACATCACCAGAGACTGGTTTTCTACATTTGTGAGGCTTTACCAGGCCCTTACGGCAGCGACAGTTGTTTTTTTGTGGGTCTTTTTGCATTCAGAGAGTGAAATGCATGCTCAGTCTGGTTAAAATCAGGAGACTGACTTGGCCATTGCAGAATATTTCACTTTTTTACCTTCAAAAGCTCCTAGGTGCCTTTTGCTGTATGTTTTGGTTCATCGTCCATTTGTACTATGAAGAGCCGCCCAATCAACTTTGATGATTTGACTGAATCTGGGCAGAGAGTATATCCCTATGCACTTCAAAATTCTTCCGGGTGCTTCTTTCCTCTGTCACATCATCACTAAACAACAGTAACTCAGTGCCACTAGAAGACATGCATGCTCATGGCATCATCCAACACCATGTTTCACAGATGATGTTGTATGCTTTGGATCATGAGCTGTTTCAAGCCTTCTCCATACCTTTTTCCTCCTGTCATTCTGGTACATGTCAATGCCATAGGCGTTCACTAGTGCATTCTTTTTTTCTCAGAATGTACCAAGCTGTTGTTTTGGTCATCCCTAATATTCCTGCTATCTCTCTGAAAGATTTGTTTAGTTTTTGAAGCCTAAAAATGGTCTGTTTCACCTTCTCGGAGAGCGTATATGGTGTAGGTTCACAGCAACAGCTTCCAAATGCAAATGGAATACTTAGAATCTACTCATTTTACCTGCTTAATTGATGTAGAAACAGCACAAGAATAGCCCACGCCTGTCCATCCATGAGAGTCAATTGTCCAATTACTTATGCTCCCTTGAAAAACAAGAGGTTACATATTGAAAAGCTGTAATTCCTTAACCTTTCCTCCAATTATAATTATTCCTCTATGTTAATGTTAGGGTAACATAACACATATTATTCATAACACATTTTAAAGCCATTTTCTGTTATTTCTTTTGTACCTTAATGGTACCTCATGGTGCTTGAAAACATACAGTAAAAAAATAAGTTCTCTAAATTCCACTACTGCCGTAATATTATTTTTATTCACTCCAGACATCATGATATCCTCTGTCCAACCTTTTTGTATTTCTTTAACCAGAGCTCCAAATTATTGTCCAACTCACATGGTGCTGAACAGCTGTGTAAATTTTGGTGCCATGACATTAATTACAGACTAAGCTATCATCTTCCTTCCACTCACGCTTTTCAGATCGACTAACACACGACATCCTGTCTTGCCTTGTGTCTGTATTAAGTGCTGAGGCCACGCATTCTGATAGGTATAGTGCCACGTATAGCCATATTTATCGTGACAGTTAAATTACAACCTTGTAGTGCAGTCATCCTTCACTTTGCACAGCTCCATATCTAGACTCAGGGTTCACACGAGCACATGCATACACTACCTCTCAAGGTGGAGACTTTCCTTGTGATGTAATGCAATGTAATTAACTTTCCAATGCGAGGCACTGTTGTGTAAAGCTATTAAAGTATATTTCTCTTAATCAGTTTTGTTTTCTAGTAAAAGTAATGTAAAATGTAACTATTTTTTTAAATAATTATTGTAACTTTAGATTTCATATATGCAAATGTATACAGGGCTCTAGACTCATTTTTCCCACTGGTCGCACTTTTGCGACTAACTTTCTCAGTTGGTTGCACGAGCACATTATTTGGTCGCATTTCTTTTTTTTTGACACAACATTTGATTAATCAATACATGCTGATTAAATTGTATAATAGTGTATAGTCATATGGTAACGAAAGTTTTCATTAGTCAACTTGTTCTTTTTCATCAGTATTATATGTGATTTAAATTTTCTGAACAGGAATTCCTCTTTTCGTGCACTTTCACTTTCAAATACGCAATCTTGCTGTCAACTTTTATAAGAACAGATACTTGTCTGTTTTGCTTATATCTATACACATTTAACATTTTAAGACTAAAACAAAACATGGATTCATTGTTATTCTTAATTAAAAAGCATAACTACAAGAAAACAGTAGGCTGCAAAGACAAACTGTCTTACATAATGGTCATTAACAAAAACAAATAAGACAAGGCATGACATAGGACACATCACATGCTGTATTATATACCGACTAGTACATTAAGGAATGTTTAGAAAACACTGAGGAATTAAATAAATAATATAAAAAATAAGGAAAGCCTCCATAGCGTAACGTGAGGTAAACAGCAAAGATAACAAGCTTTTCAAAACAAAAATAAAAATAAAACTAAACTGCCCTTACACAAAAGAAGTCTATTCAAGTGTGCTATTAGTGTACTTATTTTAAACTAAAAATAAGAAAGTATGCTTTTAGTTTACTTTTTGTTTACTTCTCAGAAATGGGCTTTATGTACTTCTCAGAAATATACTTAAAATGACATTTAAGTACACTTGACTTATGCTTAGACAAAATATACTTGAACTTTACTGAAGTATATATAATAAAATGAACTTGAAGTATACTACTTTTTTGGTAAGGGTTGCTCTCCTGACAGGATTTGCATGTTTTTTTCCTACATGAATACCAACACGTTCACCTTCTCTGGTTTAAGAAGCGGTCTTTTTAGTTTAGTTTGAAAACCAAATCCTCCGTTGCGCTCCGTTCGCTGCACGCACCTTCACGCTCGTGCTGACACAGCGAGTATGAACCAGGCTCTACACCTGAAGCGCTCGTGCTGAAAGCGCCTCCCTTCAAGTGATCAGTGAAATCTGACTCCTGCTACAGTGTGCCACGGCTCCATGCTTGGAGCAGCGCAGACCATGCACCTCAATTTTTTACTCGCACATTCTCAAAAAATGGTCGCAGTCTAGAGCCCTGTTATATATTGCTATTTCAACTATTTATTGTATTTGGAACTTTATACTTTATCTCAGTGTGCAACTTAAAGCAATGTTTCTCATATAGTGACTTTCTTGCAATTGTGACCTTACTTCTAATATAATGAATAATGTGCAACGTTATATCCCATAATTACGACTGTTTCTTGCATGTGACTCTATACAGTGCATTATTTGTTTTTGCACAATTGCAACTATTTCTCATATTGTTCGACTTTTTTGTACAATTGCATCTTTTCACTTGTGAATTTTCTTCTCACAATTGTGCCTTTTTATAAATAAATTAAAAGATAAAGGATTTTTTTGAGAATACTATTTCTTCAATTTTGTCCTAATAAAATAAGGTAAAATATTTTAAAGATTAAACTTTGCTTTTGCATAATTTTCTTTAATTTGTGCTTAAATTGAAAAGTAAACAAATAATTATAATAAGCTTAGAAAAACACATTATTTAAATATATTTGCTGACAACAAGTCCCTATCTTATGTAATTTTCTACAGTACCTATATCTTGTTTTAAACAAGATGTTTAAAGTCAAAATATGCAAGACTAGTTGACTAAACTTGCTGCTAGCCTGCATTGGAAATACTAGTCATTACGTTATATATTTATTATTTTGCACATTAGATTTTCTTTGTATTTTTATGTACAAAGGCTATATTCAAATTACTTTCATGTTAATATTATGTTTTAAAATGTAAATTTTGAGTGGAAAACAAAATCATTTAATTTTACCTAAGACTCATTTTCTCTGTCACCCGCAGTGGAAATGTCCGCTTGGAAGACGAGCACTATGAACCTTTGAATTCCACCATATTTTTCACTTTTGTCTGTCAGGTTCGCCTAGGCTGATTATATTAGTGGTTGTGAGGCAAAATTACTGGAATTAAATGTACCTGACAATAACAGATTTATACAGGAGAATCAAACATTAATGAAATCAGTCATGATGTGCATCCCTTGCAGGGCTTGAAAACGAAAAAAAAGGTAAATCGGTTCACTCCGAGCAGAATCAATATTTTAACATTTCCGTTCCTGTGTTTCTCTGTATTATTACCGTTTTGAAACCGGTTTGAGTAATAATGTCATAATAATGTTTTTTTTTTATTGTCTTTACGTATAATAATAATGATTATAAAGTACAGTGTTTTCAAAATTTCAGTCAAAATGTATTTCATTTCCGGTTTTCGTTTTCGTTCCTTGAACCAGATCAGAGCCCTGACTTGTAAATATTTTTTTTTACTGAAACAAAACATAAATGTCTTATGACTCTGGCCTTGGCTGTCCAAAGAAGCAGAAGTAAGCTCATGAACCCACTTATCTTCACTCACTCTGTTCTCTCTTTCTGTCATTTCTTACCCCCTTTTAAATTGATTTACTTTCTAATACTATTCTTTCAGAGATGTACTTGTTCTGTACTGGCTCCTCAGAGGGTGGCATTTAATGGCTTATTGTCAGAGTATGCCTCTTAGACCCGCTGCTGATGCCTGAGTTTTAATGAACAAGACTCTGTTACTTACTGCCTCATGACTGATAAGCACCACTGTGGGGAAAAGGGCAGGGGAGAAATGGGCATTACATAGTACAATCTGAAGAACAGTAGTGCACAAAGCATAAACAGGTTAATTAAGTATATAGCAATGTAATGTACACTATTTACTTTAATTAATTTTAAAGAGAAACCATGATAAATGGGTGAATAAAGACTCACAGTCAATGTTTAATGTTCAGAAATTATTATTTTAAGAAATGTAAAGCATTTTGCCTCGTTTGGGCTGTCCCATGCATGTTGCAATTTGTTCATTGTCAAACTACTAAATCAGATTAGTTATCATACAAAAATAAATAAAATCAAATCACTTTTATTGCCACATCAACACAGCACATGTGCCTTGGTGAGTGAAATTCTTGAGAGCGTGCTCCAGACAGGGCAGAAACAATTTACATATAGACAGTACATCCTTATAAAGATGACAATGTGCAAAATACACACACAAATACTCAGTACACACAGCGTACTATTAGACATACTTACAGTTATCAATACACATTATATACCCTATGTACTCATTCTACATTATGCACACATATACACACACAATATGTCTCATCGTTTTCGGTGATCAGGCCTATCACCGTTGTGTCATCAGCAAATTTGACGATGACGTTGGAGCTGTGTGTGGCTGTACAGGCTGTACAGGGAGTACAGCAGTGGGCTGAGGATGTAGCCCTGAGGAGCCCTAGTGTTGAGGGTCAGGGGAGATGAGGTGTTGTTGCCCATTCTGACCACCTGACTTTTGCCTGTCAGGAAGTCCAGGATCCAACTGCACAGAGATCTATTTAGTCCCAGAGTCTGGAGCTTCTTTATCCCCCTGAAACCTGTGATGTTGTTGATGCCCTGCCACATGCTTCTTGCGTTGTTGGTGTTGAATTGCTCTTCAACTTTTTTTAATATTGTCGAAGCTATTGTTCTGATGCTGTCTTTGTTAAAGTACCCCGTAACAACAAACGCTGCATCTGGGTGCGCGTTTTCCTGCTCACTTATATTGCCATACAGTTCCTTGAGTGCCTGGTTTGTGCTGGCTTGAGGGGGAATGTAAACAGCCATGAGTAGGATCGCTGTAAATTCTCTCGGTATTCAGAATGGTCGAAACAGAAGTATATGAAATTCCAGATGAGGGGAACAGAAGGATTTAAAAGATTGTAGGTTCCTTTCATCACATCACAAGTTGTTGATATAGAAAAAGACGCCCCCACCTCTGATTTTCCCTGAGAGCTCTTTCGTTCTGTCCGAGCGATGCACAGAGAACCCCGTGAGCTTGATGGCTGAGTCTGGAATTATTGCAGACATCCAGGCTTCTGTGAGGCAAATAACGCAGCAGTCCCTTGTTTCTCATTGGTATGAGATGCGCGCCTGCAGTTCACAGAGTTTGTTGAACCTTAGCCAGCAAAATGGTTGAGAGAGGGTTACATCCCTCAGAAAGGCACGGCATCTCAGTCTGATGAGGACACCAGCTCTCTTCCCTCTTTTTCGTCTACGTTTTCTTTGTCGCGTTCGTGTGGCCCAGACAAAGGTCTCTGCTGCGGTGTTTGTAAACAAAGCACCGACATTAAGGAACTCAAAGTCCGGTTTCCGATGTGCGACGGAGGAGCCGATTTCTAAAAGTGTGTGTCTGTCGTAGGCAATAAGAGTGTAGACATCAGTACGAAAAACAGCAAAATAATAAGTAAAACACACAAAAAACTGCAAAGTTTGTCAGGAGCTCGTGACACGGCTGCCATGCTCGGCGCCATCTTGGACAGTGGAAAAAATGCCCTTATTGAATTTTAAAAATGGCTTTCATATGGTCATGCTACAGTGTGCCTCTCAGATGTTACCTACGGGGCATGTTGTCACATTTCACTTCCATTTTTTGAGGGCAAATAAAGAAACTCATAAAAACTGAGATTATGAAACAAAGTGACATATTTGTTCTAGACAAGTTTTAAATGTGATAAAAATACTTTGAAACATATGTGGATTAACAGACACACACACACAATATGTAATATAAAAAAAAATATATTAAATGTATTCTACATTCCATAATGAACTTCCATGAATACGTCTGTAAGATAAATATCCACCAATCAAATAATTGTTGTAAATGAACCAAGATGAAACAGGTCAGCAGTCACTGTGTACTCCAATGAAACATTGATTTAATTAATTCATTGAATTAGTTTTTCTGAAAATATCATATAGCTTCTTAAATATTTGTATATAAGTGAATACTTTGCAATAAATGTCAAATATATTCTTTATGTGCACTTGTATAACCAGTCACTATAAATGACCATGATTTATGAGACTATAGCTTCTTCATAAGAGATATCCAAGTCATTCATCTCTGAATTGGTTGGCTTGGGTCATAACTTTGAATTCTTTATGAAAGACTTTCTGAAATTCATATTGAGAAAACGAATGGGAAAATTCTCTCTGTACAGACGCTGATGACAAGTAAGCACACTGTTTCGAAGTGTCCTTTTTAGTAAATTATTGGTTCTCCCATCCATTTAATCATCTAAAGCCATCTCTACACTGTGAAGTTAAGTGTCTTTTGTTTGCATAACAAGTGTTATCAGTTAAATCTTGTTATCTAACTTTTATGTTGTATTTATGTTGTATTTTTCTTTTGAGAAACCAAAGCCTCAAAACTGCATTCAAGTGCAAAGTGACTGCACTGGAGTTTCCTTTGGGAAATGCAATTCTACTTCAGATCTTGGAAGGCAGTCAAATTGGAGCATGCGAAAATTGCTTGGCCAATAAACACCATTCAGATTCTGATTTAATCTGCCCTGTTAAAAGTCTGTAAATCTATTGTGCCTTTTGGATATTCAACTGAACTTCTGTTGACTTGAACTGACACAAATGATCTTGGTTTCTGCCTCTCTCAGCCAAATAAAAATTAAACCAACCAAATAACTTGCCAGGCAACTTTAATGTAAGATGACAAGCCAAATACTCCAAACAAACCCTTTAATTGTAGCCTATTTTCAGGCTTATGGTCTCTTACACATGTTCCTTTACCTTATTGACAATCTGCGTCCGCCCTGAAAATCAAAATACTGGGCTCATTTCTACAAGGTTTAAACCTCAAGGTTTCAACAGCTCTTTCAGTGCAAATGGCACACTACAAGTCAACATTGCAAACTGATGAAAAATGGATGGAGAATCAAGTACTAATAAACTGAAAAGTATTGCAATAGAGATGCAATAAGTACACATACACAATACATAAAAATAAGTGTTACATTTTTAAGATGAGTAATGAAGACATTGAATGGATTATTCTGAAGTGCCTTTTACAGATATCAACAGACTAAGATAGCTGGAGGTCTGTTCGATAGGTATTATTTCTATAGGTATCCATCTTTTGGATTAGACGTTAAACCGAGGTCCTGACTCGCTGAGGTCATTAAAAATCCCAAGGCACTTCTCGTAAAGAGTAGGGGTGTAACCCCGGTGTCCTGGCCAAATTCCCACCACTGGCCCTTGTCAATCGGCCCCCTAATAATCCCCATCCACTTGATTGGCTCTATGACTCTCTCACCTCTCCACCTGTAGCTGGTGTGTGGTGAGCACACTGGCGCCGTTGTTCTGTGGCAGCTGTTGCATCATCCAAGTGGATGCTTCACACTGGTGGTGGTTGAGGAGAGACCCCCCCCCACACAATATTGTAAAGCGCTTTGGGTGTACAGCAATACACAATAAAGCGCTATATACATTCATTCATTCATTCATATTATGCAAACTTAAACCTTCATCCCTGTTAAATCTACATTCAATTCTTGAAAATTAATGGGCCAGTAAAGACTATAACTACTGGGAATGTGTCTCATAAGCATATTGGAAGTGCATTTATGTGTAAGCTCATTGAGGGCTAACTTTAAACATTTCAAATCAAGTCTAAAATGTATAGGAAGCCAAATAAGCGATTTCATGTATAAAAGCTTGATTTCTGCCCTTGTCACATTACCCACTCAATCTGTGTGCTGTTTCTTATCCTTTTTCTTATGTCAAGTGTGGTTCACTTATGCCTGTGTGCAATTGTATTATGTTGTATTATGATTTGAATTGGCAACACTTTTATTCAGATGTTGAATTTAAAAGAGAAATCAAGGAATGTCTTATTTGATTCATGAGATAAAGCAAAAAATAAGTAGACGAGAATTAGAGTTTTCTTATTTTTTACAGGTCCAGGCAAACTGTCCATTTAAACCACAAATCAATGCGTTACATATGTTTGAGAAAGAAGTGTTGACACTTAAGTCCTATTCACACTGAGTTAATATTACCTGGTGTAACACCATGTCAACCTGAAGACACACACAGAGAATTCAACAAAAACACAGACATTAATTATTCCTCAAAATCCCCCTCTCTGGAGAGAGTGAGATGGTTATCTGACCTAGGATACTAACTCCTCAAGGACTAACGTCTCCAGGCGCGCCTCCATGTCTACATTCCAAGCGCATATTTCACCCCTCTCATCCAGCACAAATCGCGCCCTTTTCAACGAGACAGACAAAGAAACGCGATCCACTAGAGGATTCCTGACATTTAGTACACTCACGACTATAAAAGAAAATACTATCTACACAAGAAATATATGGATTAATGTTGTACTCTTTTCTCATATGCTTGGGTAAATACGAATTACCTAAGGAATGTGGGATGACTTTCCTTCGTGTCTTAAGTGTGTAATAGGTGTGTGTGTGTGTGGTAAATGCGATGTTTGGTCTCTTAAAAAAGCTGGCATCATATGTAACAAATTATGTTGATGACCGTTAAACTTTATCATCATGTGTGACTAAACATATATAAAATCTGTAAGTTTGTATCTTCCACGGAATTAATGAAATATTGGATCACTTGGACATCAACCCCAGAAAGCCTGGACATGGGCGGGGCTCCGCCCCATACGGACAATCGGATTCGACAAGCCGCCCGTGGGCAGGGCCAAGTTGGACTGTTGAAAACAACGTGCCAGTCGCAAAACGCTCTCTTGAATCTCTTGTACCTCGCTTGTAACTCTTCCTCGCTCGCCAACGCCGGAAGGACGGCCCGCTGGAATCTCGCCTTAAGACCGGCTGAGATAAATAACACACGCGTGAATCAAAGACTGTGTAAACGCCATAACGTCGCAGAACCAGCAGCGTAACGACGCTACCATCTCAACGCAAAACCAGCATCAAACAATCTCCGAGATTTCAACTCCCCAGTGACGTCACGCGACAGCGAAGCGAGCCAGCAGAGTTTTCCCCGAAGAAGCACGACCTGACCACGTGACACCCGAAACGAAGAACCGAGTCAACACGTTGAACTCACGGGAAAACGAAACCAAACATCCAACCTGCTTCAATCAAAAGAAAGCAAGTGTAACAAACTAAACATTCCTAACTCTGACTGAACTGGTAAAATAGATCTGAAGGCAGTAACAAAGCATACGCAGTTGTTCGTGATCTTTTTCTGGTTAGTTAAGTTATGAAACAGGAAAGAATGGTATTCTTTCAACATTTAACCTCAAAACTTTCGTATGTGTGTGTATGTTGTGTGTACTACGTATGTTAGGATATTAGTATTGAAAATAAACCGTGTTTCGTTTTATAAAGAATTGTCTCTGGAATGTGATTTTAAGTATTTTCATCCTTATTTGCCCAAAGATAACGTTACCTAGCTGAAACTTGAGAAATTATTAATCTCATTTTATTGTTACCAGGGCCACGGGGCAATAGAAGCGAGATTTAATAGAGACATACTGATGTAGTTTTTCGCTCGCTGGACGAGCACTCAAAGTATAAATCGTAAGTTAAATATTAATATTACTTCGATCAAGCAATATTGAATATTTAATAACTAATTCCCGGAGCTGAAACAAGAGCTCCATATTAAACTGGCATTACACTGGTGACTTCCATTCATCTGTAATAATTACGAAGGCTGTCTGTGATCTTAATCCCGTGTCCATGTCTGTAATTTGGAAAGTAAAAATTCCCCCGCAAATGACCTACCATATTTCACTGAACACCAAGGTCCTGTGATAATATTAGTCCCATGCGAATTGCCATCTATGTGATTTGGCCTGCATTTGTCTGGGTCGTGTTTCATTTTTCGAGGTTTATGTTTCCTGTGCGCCTTTTTGTCCATCGTTCGTGAAGAATGAAGCTGCGTTTGAGTGTTTTGATGATATTTTGGGTGCTGTCATATTGCTACTACAACATACTGTCAGGGTTGGGGGTGAAGGAATTAGGCAAGGTCTCAGTACTGAAGAGAATGGGCTTTTTATTCATCAAAAATAAAACAAAACAAACAAACAAACAAACAAAAACTACCTGTAGGGGAAAATAGGACAGCTGGCAAGGCTTGACAGGGCAGGGCAGGTGTAATGAAGAGGCAGTGTCGTTAGATCCAAATGCAGCTTTATTGATAAACAAGAGGAGGTCAGACAGGCAAGGTTCAGAGACAGTAACAGGTGTAACGAAGGCAAGGCAGAATCGGCAACAGGGCAATGCAAGGGTCGGGGCAGGCAGCAGACAGAGAGGATATCAAACGGCAGGCAGGGTCAAAAGGCAAGCAGCAAACGGTCAGAGTCGTATAGGCAGTCCAGGTAAACACAGGGAAACACACTCAGGGAAAATGCTTGGAAATGTCAGACAGGGCTAAACAAGACTTCACAGTGAATGAGATGGAGTCCAAAGCTTATATAGAGTGGGTGATGGGGTGCAGCTGTGTCATCAGTGCAATGAATGATTAGTGCAATCAGCTGGGAGTGTGTGCGTCGTAAGTGCAGTGAATGATGGGAGTTGTAGTCTGAGGTGGAGTGATGTGCAGCTGTAGTGTGGTGCAAGAGTCCATGTGGTGGAATGGCAACCAGATTCGTGACAGAGCCCCCCACCCCAAAGAGCGGCTTCCAGATGCTTCACACATGGAACAATCCAGGAGGGCGGTGGAGCGGAGGTGGAACCGAGGGAGGGAATGGAGGGCCAGGTCCATGTGGGGCAAATGAGACAGGAGCCCACCAGGGCAGGGCGGCCGAGACAGCAGAGACGTGAAGTGACACTGGGTAAACAGCTGTGGCGTGGCGAGACTCTGGAAGCTCAGTTGTTGCGTCCGCCATTTGAGATTCTGGAGGGTCAGCGGAGACGTAAAGTTACTCTGGCAGGTCAGCGGAGACATGAGGAGACTCTGGCAGGTCAGCGGAGACGTGAAGTGACTCTGGCAGATCAGCGGAGACGTGAAGTGACTCTGGCAGGTCAGCGGAGACGTGAAGTGACTCTGGCAGGTCAGCGGAGACGTGAAGTGACTCTGGCAGGTCAGCGGAGACGTGAGGTGACTCTGGCAGGTCAGCGGAGACGTGATGTGACTCTGGCAGGTCAGCGGAGATGTGAAGTAACTCTGGCAGGTCAGCGGAGACGTGAAGTGACTCTGGCAGGTCAGTGGAGACGTGAAGTGACTCTGGCAGGTCAGCGGAGACGTGAAGTGATTCTGGTCGGTCAGGCGCCCACCAGGGCGGAGCAGACGAGACAGGCGCCCACCAGGGCGGAGCAGATGAGACAGGCGCCCACCAGGGCGGAGCAGACGAGACAGGCGCCCACCAGGGCGGAGCAGACGAGACAGGCACCCACCAGGGCGGAGCTGAGACCCACGGCAGAGACTGGGACCTAGAGGAAACTGAAACACAAGAGACAGAGAGAGCACATATAGTCTCAAGGACCGAGGTAGGGAGTTTTCTAGGTGGCCATAGTAGAGCCGGGGCCTCGGGCAGCCATGATGGATCAGGGGACTCGGGCGGCCCTGGCGGATCTGGGGACTCCGTGGGTCGGTAGGCAGGTGGCCCCCCCAAAACAATTTCCTTGGGGAAGACCACAACCTCGAGGGGGCGTTCTGGAGGCGCTGAGTCTCGGGGGCGCTTGGAAAGCGCTAAACTGGACGGAACCAGCAGAGAAGGTGAGCTGGGCGGGGCCAGCGGAGATGAAGGTGAGCTGGGCAGGACCAGCGGAGACGAAGGTGAGCTGGACGGGACCAGCAGGGGCTCTGGAGAGCCGGACGGAACCAGCAGGGGCTCTGGAGAGCCGGACAGGACCAGCAGGGGCTCTGGAGAGCCGTACGGGACCAGCAGGGGCCCTGGAGAGCCGGACTCTGTGAGCTCCTGAAACGGAGCGGCCTCTGGAGTGGACTCTGTGAGCTCCTGAAACGGAGCGGCCTCTGGAGCGGACTCTGTGAGCTCCTGGATCGGAGCGGACTCTGCGAGCTCCTGGGACGGAGCGGGCTCTGGAGCGGACTCTCCGAGCTCCTGGGACGGAGCGGGCTCTTTATGCTTAAATCAAGCATAAAAGCTTGAGATATTATTTTAACCGGATGAAATGTAAACGACACAGGCCACGAAAATATATTAGTTTATTTTTTCAAATCCATCTAACCGGACCATAGAACGGGACTCCCAAAGCCTTGACATCATATCCGGGAGACAAGTCATTAAATTTGAGTAAAATCACATGCTTCTCTTATCCCGTGCGAATGCACCACTTTGAATTCAGATGTGTGTGTATGTGTGTGTGTGGAGGTAATTTAGTTTTCTTTAGTTTTCTTAGATCATGTGGGTGTCAGCATACACAGGATTCAAAAGGCTTTTAATGAAAGATAATGGTTGATAATGGTTATTTGTGCTCATAAAGGTTAGAACAAGTGATTAATCATTAGTTATACACCTTACAGAAGCAAGGAAACACAAAAAAACCTTGAGTTTTATTAAGCCCATACTAGTATAAAAATGTATTGTCTATTCATCAAACATTAGAAGCAATTGGAAAGCTATTAAAGGTTGTTATAAATTTAGTTTTATTCCACCCCCACCATTCTTATACATGCCTATTAATGTTAATTACCTCAATAGTCTGATTTTCAAGAATGTACGTCCTTCTTTGAAATAAAAAAAGAAAATGCTATACATGCTGGCTATGGCAATAGCATAATGTAAGCTTCATTATTAAAGGTATCTGCTGGGTTGTTAAAGAAAAGAAGAACACTTATAGCTGCTTGTGCAAATTAAATGGGCTGTAAGGACATACATCAGGCATCACCCTGTTTTATGTCTTACAAATTGAATCGCCTGTATCCAAAGCATATATTACCTCACAAAGGAAAGTATTGAGTATGTTAACGTGTTGTACCCTGTGGGGTGTTGAATACAAGTTGGCAGAGCAGATACAGTCACTAAAGCTAAACTGGGGTACATTCACTTTTGAGCTTGAGGCATATTCGTATTTAGGTCCAGAATTGATTTGAACAGCTCAAAATCCTGCCTCACTGTCCCTCGAGCAACTAATTTAGAAAAAAACTTTGGATAAAACCCATTAAGTGTAGAAAATATGCACTGTGATTTGCCCTTTAAATCTCTGGGACAGCCTCTGTCAGCTATGTATAATCCATACATGTTGTCAGCAGTATGTTACTGTTTTAAGCAGAACAATTGCTTCATATTTTGTCTTAAATCTTGATTTACATTTGCATACTTTTACGTATCAATTGTTAATTTTCCACTTGTAATATGTTCAATAGTAACTAAAGCACCAACTGCATTTGCATGCACTTTAAAAGTTTAAGTTGGCCTAAAAAGTTATTTTTTTGTAAAAAGACATGCTCACAATTTAGACCAACTGAAATCATACCTGTCTGGTTTTTGTAATGTTAGACATGCACCTTTGCGTGGGCACATTTAATGAGTGACATATTTAATCATTAAAATGTTTGCCTTCTCCATCATTTCTTCCCCCCCCATGGTTGTATTTACCAACTCTAAACATTTTTTATGAAAATTATATTATTATTATAGTTTCTCTCTCTAAATTAGTATTTATAATTTGATGATACATAATTAGTGTTTTTACAATCATGTTATGGTCTAGAATAAACTGAAAAGAGCATTAAGGAATTAAGAAAAAAAACACATATGAGATACTGTCCAATATCTAGACATTCTAAATGTAAATTAAATGCCAGATATGTGTCAGAGATTACCCTACCATTTTTTTGCCTCTATTCCATACTGAGACCCAACTCACACGGCTCTTTAGGTGAGAGGAAACATTTTTAGCAGGAACTGTAGACTATCACAGAATGTGTGAGATCTGTCCACACCATGTCCCACACAGTACAACACACCACAATACGCCCACCTGCTTCAAAGCCCTCACAACAGCAAAAAACAGGCTTTTTGCCAGCGAGATAACAGGTGGAATACGGAGGGCCATTTTGTTAGCCTTCATTTCCTCTCAAAATTCCTCCTGGAGCTGCGAGATGTTGAGAGTATTGCTGACTGCTACCAGAAATGCAATTACTGTGGGGAGTAGGAAGCCAGGATGCGCAACGCTGTGAGAGAAATGTATATTTTATTAACTTACAACCCTGACCTATCCATTGTCTCGCAGGAATTCTTCAAACAGCCTGAATGTGTGCAAAAGTCTGTTTAATAGAGAGAGGGAGTCTCTCATATAGCCTGGAGCAGGTGTGCCTGGTGACTTGCTTTGAAAAGGTGAGTTTCCAGACATCCAGGTTTTATGATGGTAAAAGGTTAAAAGGTTAATAGGCTGGATAACTCAGAGAGGACCATCAAGAAAGGGAAGCCTGGAAATGCATGTATGTGTCTTGAAACTGTACGTGTTAGGTGCTTTGTGTGAATTTGGGTGTTAAGCTGTTGCAAAGGTGAAAGATGTGTGTGTGATAGTGGAAGGAGAACTACTCTCATCCCTCATTGTGGCTGATAATGTCAGCAAGCAGGGAAAACAGGAGCAGACAGGTGTACTTGAGGACATGGCAGGTCCGTCTGACTGCCAATAATCCGGACAGTCTCTAGGTGGAAGCTGGGAAATGGGATTATTAACAATGATAAAGACTATTTGCAGATAGGCTGCTGAAATGTGGAGATGTGTGGCAGAGCATGTCTGTCTCAGATTTTACGTAGAGATTGATAGAAAAAACGATGTGATAACTCAAAATCGTTGCACTGACCCATTTTCATGTACAATGTGGATTTATGGATTGATTGTAAATTTGAGTGTATTTCAACATTAACGGTTTCTGTCCGTTCAGTAATTTCTGACCTGCTTTAAAGCATATACTCATCACTGTTTATAGCCACTGAGTAATTAGCAGTTGGATTTTTGCTTCCAAATACTCTTGTACAGTTACTTACATACTGAATTCTATCTTGAATATTTAAAATCACTGTTAATGTGATTACACTGTTAAAGCCACTACAACACAGACACAATAAAGAAACTACTGTGCACTGTGTACTGTTTTTAAAGAGCAGCAGGGTACTTAATAAAATGACATTAAGCGCGTGACTTTTTAGTCTTTTGACTAATACAGGGGTATTTACACCTTACACCTACACCCTTGCAACTTGTAGCACACATTATATTTTGTTTGTTATGATAACAAAACATTAACATCTTTAATCCTTTAAAATTGGTATAAAATTATCTGAAAAACTCCATCTCTGAGTAACATGAACACTTTATGTTGAAAGTCTGACTAGTCACTGATTTCTAAACAGTCTGAAACACCTGCTTTGAACAAGCTGTGCAATTATTTAGTTACACTACACAGTATACCTAAACATAGTCAGCGAGGTAGGCAGGAGGCATATGGTTATGCCTAACAGGATATCTCTGAGAGACTGTGCATGAGTCAGTTTCTTTTGTCTCATTTTCAAATCCAAGGTCAAACTAAAGATCTGGTGTCTCCTGGTTAAGTCTCTTAAAGAAAGAACAGTTCCTTGTAATGGAGTGTAGATGTCCTTCTGTAGTTACCATTGTGCCTTTGACTTTGGTGACTGTGAGTGACTTTATGTTGTATGGCAGGGCTTCTCAAAGTCCGGACTCTGGACTGTCTGGCATATAAACATGGATGTAGTTCTACTGTAAAGGGTTGAAATATGCACATAGTTCGGACTTTTGTGCTCCATGAAATATATATTTAAAAAAATATATAATTAAAGATTTTAGCAATTCAGTTGAAGAGACTGCAGGTGTAACGAATGACAGGTCAGAGGCGAGAGTAGATCCACTAACAGCTTTATTAGTACAAGGTCAAACAGGCAAATATCAAGCAGGGGTATCGAGAGCAACGTAGACAAGGCAGAGTCGAAATCAGAGGCAGAGCAATGGGTCAGGGCAGGCGGCAGACAGAGAGGATTACCAGAAAGCAGGCAGGGTCAGAGGCAGGCAGCAAACAATCAGGAGGGAGTCAACAGTCCAGGTAAAACACGGGAAGACAAACTAGGGAAACCGCCGGAAATGTTAGCCAGGGAAAAACAAGACTTCGCACTGGGTGAGTGTTTGTGTGCTGCTTTTATGTGAGTGAGTGAATGAGGTGCAGGTGTGGTGAGGCAATCAGGGTTGATGAGTGAATGGTGACAGCTGTGTGATTGATGTAATGGTGGACGGGAATGTGTGTGTGCAGTGCATGATGGGAGATGTAGTCCATGGGTGATGTGCAGTTGTAGTGTGTGGCAACCAGATTCATGACAGCAGGTTACATTGAAGTACTATTTCAGAAACATAATGTAGGCCTAAATGAGAACTGCTTTATTAGGCATTTAGTTGTATACAAATGCAGTACTGTTGAGTAACCCTTATATAAAATAACCATGGTTTATTATAATAAAAGTGTAGTAAAATTTATATTTTTTCTTTTGCATATTGATTACAATTTATATAACAGTTTTACTACAAATACAATGGTTAAACTATGGTTAGTGTAGCAAGGCCATGGTTCATTTGTGATTATCATAGTTTAATAGTAACCAAATGTTTTTTTTATTTTATTTTTTATAAAACTATGGTTAATTTTCGTAAACGCAAGTACGACCTGATGACGTCATAAATATGATAATTAAGCATATATCAAGTTGAATTGTTATATAAAGTTATAAGCATGTTTATAAAAAACAAGTTTTGTAATAACAATTATTTCGGACCTTTTGAAGTTGATGATAATTCCCATTCGGACCTTTGAATGTAAACTTTGAGAACCCCTGTTGTATGGTGTCGTTAGTTTATTCCGCTTTTGTTGCCGACACAGCACTGTGTCACCAGGTTTGATGTTGATGTGTGTGGCATGTCTTCAGGTGTCTGAAAGGGTTTTCATTTTACTTTTGCCCTTTTGTCTTTTGCACGGATGTCATCATCAGCATCGGTGGTACTTGGAGTAGCTATGATCATTTTTGTATGCACCTTCCTTTTAAAGATCAACTCAGCAGGCAAAGTCCTTGTTGTGCAGTGAGGTGTGGATCTGTTCTCACGAAGGAAGACATTTAACTGTTGTTTCCACGGAATACCTTGAGTATGTGCAATTCGGATGGCTTCTCCCAATGTGCGCATGAAACGCTCTGCTGTAGCGTTTGCTTGTGGCCAGAAGGGAGTTATCTTCCTATGATGGAACCCAATATAGTCCGCAAACTGTGTAAACATACTCATGTTGTAGGGAGGGCCATTGTCAGTTTTAAGTACACTGGGAATTCCGAACATATAGAAAACATCATCAAGAACTGGTATTACCACAGTTGTTGAGGTAGTGTGGAGAATTTTAACTACAGGATACCGTGTGTAGTCATCTATAATGACCAACAGATACGCCCCAGTTGGTAATGGTCCATAGAAATCTGCACTCAGATTGTGCCATGGTACTTCTGGCAATTCAGACATTTGAAGCGGCTCGACATGGGTGACGGGGGTATCTGCCTGACAAACAATGCAATTCATGATCATGACTTCGACTTTTTGATCAATATTAGGAAACCACACTTTCTCTCTCAAAAGACGTTTGGTTTTAGTGACACCTTGATGGCTCTCATGGGCAAGCTGTAACACTCTTGGCTCTAAAGCGGAACCTCTGAGTATGAGATCATCATTCGATGACACTGTAAGCTCGGAACTGACATTTCTGTAGTGTTTTAGGGTGTCTGTGAAGAGTGGGTCATGAGCATTCTTGTGCCGTGAGTTGTTTCTTATGTGTGAGCAGACCTGACGAAGAACAGCATATTTTTTGTCTCTATTTTTAACTCTTCTAGTGTCATGGCCTTTGGTGTTGCCTGCAGTGCCATGAAATTGACGTACTCTTCTGCTACTTTGGATGCCCTTGTGTTGTGTTCTGTCTCGATTGAGAAAGGGTGTCTGGACATGAAGTCAGCAGGATTGTCAGTTCCCTTTCTGTACTCAATTATGAACTAGTACGGCTGGAGTCTGAGGCCCCACCTTTCAATTCGGGCTGATGGCTTCGATCTTGGATTATTCCATATCAGTTCTAGGGGCTTGTAGTTGGTTACTAGAGTAAAATAATGACCATGAAGGTACAAGTGAAAGTGCTCACAGCTCCATTCAATAGCCAGAGCTTCGCGTTCAATTTGTGAGTATTGTTTTTCAACGTCACTGAGTGTACCACTGGCGTATGCAATGATGCAGTTTTGTCCGTTTTGCATTTGAGACAAAATAGCACAGAGACCAACCGGGCTAGCATCAACAACGAGTTCAGTGTCCTTTGAAGGATCGAAATAGGACATGGTGGTGGCACGGGCTAAAGCATCTTTGAGCTGCTGAAGAGCTTGCTTGTGCGTATCACACCATTGCCATGGTGTGCCCTTTTTAGTCAGTTCACGAAGAGGTGCACTGATCATCTGGAATACCTCCGCTGCAGAAGATATACCAAAATGTAGGCGTTAGACCCAGGTGTGTGGTGAATGTAGTAATGTATCGGCAGTCTGAGTGAAGTTCCAGCTGATGGTAACCAGCTCGGAGATCAAGTTTTGAGAAGACTTTTGCGCCAATCAGCTCTTGTATGTCATCGTCAATGGTGGGTGTTATATGACGCTCACGTTGTATGGCTGTATTGGCCTGGTGCATGTCGACACATATCTTGACTTTATCAGGATCTTTTGGTTTGGGTGGAGTTACCATTGGAGAAATCCATGGCGTTGGACCTGTTATTGTTTACCACTTTCACCACATTCACCAGTTCTAACTCTTTAGCGACATCAAATCTAGCATTGCGGTTCTTTCTTTTTTTCTAGAATTCAATCAAATGGCTTCCCAACTATTTTTTTTGCTTGTGCATGGCATATTATTTCTCTGTGTGGCCGCGGCGGAAGAAGTGCATGGTCGCGTGCATGCAGCTTAGAGGGAACAGTGGCCTGAACCCAATAGCAAGAAGCAAAAACATAATTGTCACTATGCTACCAAGTACCTCAATGACTTGCTGGTCTACGTTGATAACTTTTAGAAGGTGACACCCTGCACACATAACATCTAGGTTACACACATAACCCCCGTTCCCTGATGGAGGGAACAGAGATGTTATGTCGTGACGACATAGGGGATTTACTTGGAAGCCCCAATCATCTCTGACTTTAAGAGATAATGCCAATGATATTGGCTAGTGTATTTTGCATACCCGAGCCACTCCCTGTGCATACGTGTTTAAAAGGGCGACAGGTTCATCCACTCATTAGGTTTTACGCTGAGGAGCCGATAGCGAGTCCTTGGCAACCAGCGATGGTTCACGATTGTGGCATGGGGACATAACGTCTCCGTTCCCTCCATTAGGGAACAGGGGTTACATACATAACCTAGTCGTTCTCTGTCTGCCGGTCACAACGAGTTATGTCGTGACGACATAGGGGTCCTATGGAAAGCGCCACAAGCTGAACCCCGTCACAACCTTGTGGCATGCAGATGCTGACAAGCGAGCGCGTGATAGAAAATTGCTATGCAAGAGGTTGCAACCTTCCCATTGCCCCAGCGCAAATTTTCTAACCATGGTGCCCGCAGGAACTACTGAGTACATCGCTGCTGGAGATAGCCAAGCCGCTGTTCCTTTCCCCACAGAAATCGAAAGGGATTTTGACCTTCATTGAAAGATAGCTTCAAGTCTTTCCAATGGTAGTGATTGAATTGTGTTGGCTGTTATTGTGTTTAATTTAAGGCATGTTTGGCATGCGCGTTGTCCAAGGAATGGGTAAGTCATTCTTTGAGCAGGTCTTCTTTATCTGAGTGACCGTCTGCTTGTTCTGTAGGGTTCCTGCTGTGGTGGCTCTTCCTCTTCATTCTCAGTGGTCTGCTCCTTTTGTGGGCCTTCACTTTCTGACTTCATACCTCATTCTCGCACTTGACACTTCACAGGTAGGGAGTTATCTGCTGGTAGGGCAGCATCATGAGGTATGTACTCTGATTATGTCTGTAATTGTCATAAAGTCCTAAAGTCACATCCTGAATGTTTTGGATAGCTTATTCTCCTCCAGTAATATCCTTCCCCTTCATCAGTGCTAGACTCTTCATCTTCTCCCACCTGGTCTTTTTGTGTCACCTTTCTCTTCGGATGTTCCCTGTTCCCGACATTTCATCTTTTAGGGACATCCTGTCTCCTTGGCTCCAGGCTCTCTGGTGTTGGTACTGTACCTCTTTCTTAAACAACTCACACTTCCCTGGACGCAGCTTGCTGAAGTACTCTGAACACAACTCACATTTTGTCTTCATGCTCTTTAAAGGATTTGGCAAAGCACAAAACATCATCCAGGTCTTCAATACTCTGCTCAAAAGCGGTGGAAACATTTGATAGGCCAAAGGGTACCCTTACCCATTCGAATAGGCCCCGATGGGTCACAAATGCTGTCAAGTGCCTCGACCCTTCGGCCATAAACCCCTGGTGATAAGCCACCCAAGGTGTTCATGAGATCTTGGATTCTTGGCAGAGGATGAAGATCGGGAACTGTCTTCCTGTTAAGCTGTCAGTAGCCTATACATAGTCACAGTGTGCCATTTTTTTCCGGAAGCACACTACTGGGGCAGCATAAGGTGAACGAGATTTTATTATCCAACCCTTGGCAAGCAAGTCCTGAACATACTCTTGTACTTATTTTAAGAGTGGCTTGGGTATAGATGTGTAGGCCTTATGCACAGGGATATCGTCCTTTAAACTCATTGTCATCTGTAGGCTGGGGATGTTCCCAATGTCATATTCGTTATATGCAAACACAGCCGACTCTTCATAAATCTGTTGTTTCACAACTGTTTGATCACTAGATTTCAGGTGACTCAGATATACAGGAGGATGCCACAGTGTGTTGCCGTCCTCCGGCTATGCTGGCTGGGATGCAGTAGTCTGCAGTGGGTTGTTCGATTCAACTTGGTCTGTCTGGATAATCTTAGCAATGGTTGCTATTTCTCCAAGTATTGTTCTTTTTGGAATGATCACATCATGCTTGTGTGATTCCCAACTGGGACTCTTATATATGACTGCCCCCTTTTGTGAACCTCAATCAGTCCTTCTCCTAGGTCAAGATGTGTTAGGGGTGAGGTCTCGTCACTCGGCTCAAACAGGACTGTAGCGTCAGCATTGTTGAAGTTAGGAGGTACCCCACATTTTACATTGGCGACCTGAGCTGGCTGAATTGTGACACCTTGCGGCCCTACCCTCAACCAAGCTGTGTCTTCATACACTTTATCTGCACGGATGAAGCCAACTGACACTTCAACTAGGTCATCTTGTGTACATTCCGGTGCTGCTCATTCGGGAATGCAAGGTGGTAAGGATGCCTCCTCTATCTCTAGGTCCTGTAATGAACTATGAGATTACATTAAAACCCAACAGAGGCCTTTCCAACTGTAACTGACTGACCAGAAAGGGGACTTGGATGGAGTAGCGAGTCCCATCAGGTCATGTAAGCTTACAGTTGCTTCGACCCACCCGCTAAATTGAATTATTTCCCCATTGATAGCAAACACTTCCAGACCATCACTGGGTCCCACTATTTCAGAGAAGGGCCGAACATCATGTGTTGGCAGGTACTTTTTCCTCCAGTCTTGATCGATAATGTTAACCTGTGCTCCAGTGTCGAGAAGCATGCTTAATTTATTACCTCCAATTTATCCTTCCAGTAGACACTTCTTTCCAACAAACTGGACAGTCTTTTCTCCTGAGTCCTCAGGTTGTCTTGTCTGTGGTTTCCTTGCTGTCCTACCCATGTGATTCCATGACCCAGCATTAACTGTATAGTTACGTCAGGACAACTCTGAATCGGGGACTGCTGTCTGCAGTGTACTCTTTGGCCTGACGGTGGGTGCTGACTTTTTTGTCTGTTCAGGCAGCCAACAGCCTGGTGACCCTCCTTACCACAAAAGAAACAGTGGCAGCAGGTCTGCTCTTTCCCTTGTTTGATACAGTGGGGACAACCTGGTCTTCTCCTCTTTTCAGGTGCGTTAGCGATGCATTGACACTGCTGTTCTTTCTCCTTGGCCTGTTGCAGTGAATTGACTATATTTGTCAGTGCTTCTACTTGGGTGATACGTTTGGGAATCTCTCTATCAGTCTGTTCTGTAGTTGCAGCTGCTGCCTTAATTTCTGAAACCCCTTCAATCTCTGCGCTTCGAGCATGAGTGACTTTAGGTTGTGAAATTGACTGCAACCGTTTCTGTCTCTCCTCTTCCTCACCTATAACCTTTACAAGCTACATTAAAAGCATGTCATCGGTTACATCTCCAGTAGCGACAAGTTGTTTAAACTCATGATGAAGCTCACTGTGCTTGGGCCCAAAACCTTGGCTAATCCTATGGAGAAATTCTTCTTGAATGGTCGTAGCATCTTACCTTATATCAGAAGTGCTGTGTTTGGAAGCAAACTGGATCTTTTGTTTAAGGCCAATGACACGATAATGAAATTGCTGTGGATTTTCATTTTCCCCTTGACGTGCACACATTACATTTTGGAACATCTCAGTGATACTCTTATCACCTTTGTGAGATTGCAGCAGTCCTTTCAACTCTTGCACTATCAAATCCTATTTTTCCATTAACATCTCCTTGAAGTGACTAGATTTAGTGATTTTTAGAACCCCTCTGATGATTTCACTCTCACTAAAGTGTTCGTGTAGACCCTCTTCGATTTGTCTGCATAAGCTGTTAAAGCTAATCCCAGAGGTGGAGTCATCAATCTGACCGCCATGGACTCTAAACTCCCTCTGCGAGAGATATGGAAGTTCCCTCCTGAACATCTGATCCTCTGTACTGCCTGGAGTTGGGTAAGTCTGAAACGGAAGTGGGAGAGTTCTGGATGGTGGGGACATAGCGTAGGGATTTGTAGCTTCAATCTTTCTGCCAAGCTCCTTGTATATCTTTAACAGCTGTTGATATTCAGTGTCTGCTGTGTATGTGTGGGTATGACGAGTAGTTGTGTTTGTGTCAGGTGTTGTGCGATCAGGATGACCCTGAGCTTGCCCTGTACGCTTGTCGTGTTTTATCTTTTTGTGCTGGGACTGATTCATTTGAGAAATGGTATATCTTAGATCAAGTAACAGACATCCCCTCATATTCCCTTTCCATCAGGCTTTTACAGCACAAAACCCCACTTACAAAGTCAAAACATACCTCTTCATCCTTCAGTTCTACTTGTGATTCTTCCCTCTCGTCGATTTGTTCAATGTTTTTAGCAATAAGGAAGAGTTCATCAGCAGGCAGTTCACAGAGTGCTTTCCTTACCTCTCTCACCAGTTTAATTCTCTCGTTTGCCATCATACCAACCACCGAGCCACCGTTAATGACAATCAAACAACAGCAAGGATTCCATGAAGGGATCCACAACAAGCTGGTCTTCGGATTCTTTCGGATGAGCTCCTCCAGCAGGTGGTGCTCATTCCGGACAAGCCCCCAAGAACTGTAGCGGGTACATGACTTCTGCATCAGCCGACAGTTAAGCGTTCCCAGCAATCTGTGGAATGGTGAAATAAAGACAGGACAAAAACGTGCGTGTGATCAGCTCTCGTCTTGCTGGGTTATCTATTTTTACAAGATGTTCACATTAGGACAAACAAAAATTTTAATAAAAAATGCATCATATAATAACATATAGCTTTTTATGCAAATTTACACTGTTTCAGTCTCTTTCTTGTGGATAAACAGCATTTCCACTAAGACTTGTCCATCAGCTGATCGCTGTGGTACTCGTTTGCATATTCAATGTTATTTGGTGTGAATATGGTGAAATAATATGGTGAAATAAAGACAGGACAAAAATGTGCATGTGATCAGCTCTTGTCTTGCTGGGTTATGACCAGCAGACCCGTTACAACACAATGCATTCTCATAGCGCCCTCTATTGATCTAACAGCACCACCATTCCCTCAATGCATTTACACATGCAGAAACAATATTAGTGTCATCAATTGTGAAGAACCAACAATTGGGGCATTATATGTGCCTGATTGTTTTTCTTTTTAGTTGACTTGTAGCTCCAGAATTTTTCTCTACATACAGCATACCATTATCATAAGTGATGTATGAATAGAGCACAGTTTGCATAGTTATTTTAGCCAATCTAACAAGAAATTACAAAGTACTTATTGCAGCGTTTCTCAAACTGTGGGGCGCGCCTCACTGGTGGGGAATAGAGACGTGACAGGTGGGGCGTGCCAAACGGGAGGAAATTTTCCTTTTTATGCCTTATATGGTAACGTGAGATCAAATCTTCCAGAATCTGGAGCAAGACCACGCACTAGACTAGAGAGTGACTGCGCGGTGTGTGTGTGTGTGTGTTCAACACGTCATCTCAGTTTCATTTTTGTATTCATGGTTACAAATGAAATGTTTAACCTTTTGAGCGGTATCCGGTTTGGTCCCATATATGGGATTTTTATTTCTGTGCTCCTGAGAGTACGGTCCCAGATATGGGATTTAGAATGTTCAGTCTTATTGTATCAGTGTGCTACCACACTGGCCAGCACTATGCTATCAAATAATACAATTGATCTTGCTTAGTAATCAAAGGAGAACTGGCCTAAATCATTCATTTAGTGTTTGTGCTTGTTATAAATAATCTGAAATGCCCCCAAAAAATTGTTAAGGCAGATTATTATAACATTTAACTCCCATGCTCATGATACAGAAGTAATATTGTTATGCCTTAAGTGTTTTTTTCTTCAGTTTGTATTATGTAATTTCTGAAACCAATAGAGGCAGTGAAACCAAACTTTATGATTCCATACATAATTGGTTGGTTTCCAGGGAGAAATGCAAATCTGCTCTTTGATTTCTTTTTAAATATAGTTTTCCTGTGTCCATACACATACTAGTCTTAATGAATTCTTGATTACACAGAAAACAAAATACATCAACATATGTAAACAGTTGCATGTTTGTGTGAATTATGAACAATTTGGTAATGTATTATTTTAATGTAAAAAATAACTGAAAACATCCCTTATACAAAGAAGTTAAACAGACATTTGTTTATCTCAGATTCTGTTTATTTTTCCTTGGAAACCCAATTAAATGAGAAACCCATAGTGATCCAGTGCATTTCAGTTATGAGTGATTTTCATGTCTGGTTTTTGTTTATGCTGTTTTGTCCGCACTTGATAGTTAATGTTTTGGTAATTGATGGTTGATGTTGTGTTGTTAAGTGTTATTTTATTTGCTAATGCAATTGAATCCCTGAGGGTCAGGGTACTATCCATTATAGTATTGATAGGGGTGTTCTACATTTATTTTTCTTTCGGTACTAAAAGTAGTTTAAAACTGAACTTGACACATGAAGCCCTGACATTTTTTTTTTGCTCCTCGTTTGCATTTCACAAATTTTTGCAGTTTACTCTTTATTCTCTTTTCTATCTTTGCTTCCTGTTGTACTGTGTTTGAGTATGAGCAGTGTGTATTATCTGAGCTCCTTATTTAACTATTGTAATAGTTGCCTTACCTCTCCTTGCTCAGTTACATTCCCTTCCTCACATGGGGTGCTTGCACCATTTAACAACGTAATTGCAAGTGTTTCTCTCTCACACACATACAAACTCACACACACACACACACTGTCTGTAATGTATGCCCATTGTGTTCCAATTCCCCCTGTGTAACCAATCCATGTAATCACATTGTCGTCTTCTTCCCCAAAGCTTTAATTAAGCTGGGCAATGTCCTGGATCTCCCCACTCTAAGAAAGAGACTAAGTAAAGAAGTCAAGACAAGTGTGTGATTTGATGCTTCTGTTCAAATGTGTGACGGTGAACGAGACAATATATATATTAGCCTGTCATGAGTGAGCGTATCTGTATCTGCCCATCTGTTTGTGTTCGTGAGACCACGTGAATCATTGTGAGAGTGAAGAGGAGATATAGCTGGCAGTGAGTTGAAATGGTAGACCTGCTGACTCTCCAGGCAAAGTGAAGAGAGGAAGTTTAATGCAGGGACTATGAACAGTGGAAAAGAGGCGACTCAGCCAAGGGCTGATGCTTTTCATTACTATCAGTAAGACACCTTGTGCTTGTTTAGTCCAAGTTTCAGAACAAAAATAATTTACTCCCTCCAGGGTTGTTTTGGGTTCCCTAGCAGAGACATCACTACCATCATTTTGTAAAAGTGCTATTTCTTATATTTTCACTATGAAACTCCCCTAAGTGATGGTTAGGTCTAGTGGGAAATCGAATGCACTCGTCATAGCACTCTGTTTCTTCAGTGGGGCACTGACTGAAACCAAATTGGCTAGTAAATTAAATCCAGTGTGCACAAGACAGTTTTGTAAAGAAGTATGACATGTATGTGGACAATTATTCCTTTTTTACCCACGGGGCTTAGTGTAGAATGTTAAAATTGAATGAACGTTATAGTTTTATAATAGGATTGGGAACTACTCCTTTGAAAATTTATGGTGAATGTTTTTATTAAATAAAAAGCAACTGTGAGGAGTGTATTAAGATTCCTGGACGAATTAAAGATACACTTGTGTGTTTTGGTAGTAGTATTTTATGAAAATAAACAGACTAATGGAGCCACATTTTCTGTTTTAGCATATTGTTTAATAGGTAATTAGGACCAGCTATTTGATCGCATTAATAGCTCCTCTGAAAATGCATTTGGCTAGAATTGTTTTTAATTAAATCTAGTAATAATAACAGTTATTTCATAATTCGGTATTTTTATATTTCATATATTGATTATTTACAAATACTAAATGTTAAGATTCAGAACATGACTTCCTCTGCGTTCACATCACTGAGGATCTCACATGTTCCACTCACACAGATGCAGTGCTGAAGAAGACACATCAGTGCCTCTTCTTCCTTAGACAGCTGAAAAAGTTTGGAATGAGCCCAAGCATCCTCAAAACATTCTACACCTGCACTATGGAGAGCATCCTGACCGCTGCATCACTGTCTGTTTTGGAAACAGCACTGCTCGCAACCGCAAAGCTCTGTAAAGGGTCGTGCGAGCTGCCCGCCACATTATTGGAGGTGAGCCTCCCTCCCTCCTGGACATCTACACCAGGTGGTGTATAAGGAAAACCTAGAGGATCATCAATGACTCCAGCCACCCGTCCCACAGACTGCTCTCTCTGCTGCCCTCAGGAAGACATCTCCGCAGCATCCGATTCTGCACTAGCCGACTGAGGGATAACTTTTTTCTCTCAGGCTATCAGGTTAATGAAAAGTCAGAACTAATACACCCTCCAGCATACTCCCACTTTACTGTATGCCATACACTGCACTCTTTAACTCTAACACCGTTCAAACTGGACTACACACACACACTGCACCAATACAACAATCTATCTGCTACCACTGGATGCCATCCAATGCACATCCATGAAATTGCATATCCAGCTTATGTATAATCTGTTGCACCTTCGCATATTATTGTATTATTTTGTATATATGTGCACATAATTTAGAATGTGTACATACGGTCTATAATGTGTATTGATAACTGTAAGTATGTCTAATAGTACATTGTGGGTACTGAGAATATGTATGTGTATATTGCACATTGTAATCTGTATAAGTCTGTAAGTATGTATTGTCTGGAGCACGCTCTCAAGAATTTCACTCACCAAGGCACATGTGGTGTGGTGATGTGACAATAAAAGTGATTTGCTACATTCTTTACGACTCCTTTTACTGTATAAACATAAAGATACATTTGGAAAGGTGTTAACAAAACTCTGTGCCATTTGAACATTATTTCCATTAATTTAGAGATGTTCTAGATGCCAGATGGCTGTTGTCTTAATTGATGTTTGCTTTGCTAAATTAGAAACCCATTAAAAAGCCATTCTGTGCATATGAATAGCTGAATTTCAGGCATTTCAAAGCACAAAGCCAAATTATTCAAGTTATATATAGATTACAGTGTTACCATGGTGTATGAAAATGCATATGCAAATTAACTTAAGACACAAACACTGTTTCTGAAGCCCTTGTGTTTGTCTAAGCTGAAGTCGTGCATGAGCAAACATACTCCAGAAAATGAGCATCCACTCTTTACCCAACTCAAACACCTTGTATCCTGTAAGCTCCAGCTTCTAATATTTATATGATGCTAAAGCTGTCAAGAAACCATTTAAATACCCTACAAAATGAAGAGTGTGTGCAAGCAAATGTAGCTGTATCACTGCTTCTCTAGTGTTGTCAAAGCTCACAGAAAACAGTGGACTGCAGAGGGAGGATTACAGTACATGATTAATAACCTGCCCAGTTCACTGCCACAAATCTAAACGCCTTCAGCACATGTAATTCTATAATAAATTCCTCCCTCCCATTCCTGCAGGAAGTCACTGCCCCCTCACCCCTCCAGTGTAGCCAACAACAACCAGAAGGGAACTACGGTCAGCCCTCTGTGGTTGGGTTCCTTTGTGTCAAGAATCAGATGCTCTTTGGAGACTTCCTCCCAGACCTTCTACTCTTTGATCTGGATCCCACTTTACTGCCAAGCACCGTGCAATGACCTTTTGAGCTTACACAGTCCAGGTAGATGTTTAAGGTCATCGAATCAGAAACTTTTATTGGTCCCTAGATCTAGGCTGAAGAAAAAAGGTGACCGGGCTTTTGCCATTGCCAGCCCTAAACTGTGGAACAGCCTTCCTGTCTCTATTAGAACAATTGCAACAGAATCACTTTTTAAAACAAGGCTTAAAGCCTACCTCTTTGAGAGGACTTTTAATGTATGAGCCATCAGGAGTTTATTATTTCAGATTATTATTTGTTTGGTATTAACACATTTTATGTATTGTGAGTTTATTTTTAACTATATTGTTCAGCACAATGGTCAACCATTGTTGTTTTATTGTGCTTTATAAATAAAATAAATGAAATGAAAATGATCTCTGCCTTTTTGTCTCTGTTCACATTTAAAGGAATGTTGCACCCAAACGAAAATTCTGTCATAATTTACTCACTCTTGTGTTGTGCCAAAACAAGGGCATGAAGACATTTTTCTTTGGTGGAACACAAAATAGTATCATAGAAATATTCCACATGACTCTTTCCACATTTTTGGTATAAATTATTCAGAATGGCTGTGTGAACCAAATCAACAAGGTTCAACTCAATTAATATATTTTTTTTTCATGAATCGGACATACCTGCTCACAAGAACTCAAATTACTTGCCATCTTACTATCTTTTTTAATATCTCCTTTATTCAGTGTAACTGCAGCGAAGAAGAACGTCCTGTACATTCATTAGAACTCTTTTATGTACCACTGAAAAAAAGTGAGTCACAGATATTAAACTGCTTTGAATTTATGAATCTGTTAGTTCAGACGGCTGATTTAAAGATTCAAGATTAAATTGTATTATTCGTCACATACACAATACAGAATATAACCAGCAGTGAAATGTAAGTCAGGTCCGCTCCATGGACAGTGCAATTATATGGAATACAAACACAAGAGAATATAAAAATATATAAATAAATAAGAATATATAAAAAAATAATACAAAAATAAAATAAAATAAAAAATGCAGGTCAGTATATTGTAGACTTAATAAATAATAATTTAAGCAGGAATGTGCAAGAAGAATATACAAACAGATTTTACAGTGTATTTACATAGCAGCAATACTAATGTTAGAGAATATTGAATATCTTACTGATTATTAAGTGAGTCATGTTGATGTTATGAGACTGAGATTGAGTTTAGGAGCCTGATGGCCTGGGGGATTAAGATCCTCCTATTGCCAAGTTCACACTCCATGATTTTTGAAGTCATCGGATCACTGCTGTTTTCACACTGCATGACTTTCTGGGGTAGCATTCAGTCGCTGCCGTTTTCATATTGCACGATGGATTGGCGACAGGAGGTTTCACACTGCATGACTTTACAATAGGAAGAATCGCCAACAACTCTGTCTGCTCCGCAAACTACAGCCAAATGCACACGAGAAGTGATAATGCAAGTAATGCAAGAAATAATGCAAGATCACGCTGATATTTTTGGTCTCAACCAGGTCTCATTGTTTCTTTCACAGAACAACAAAATGGACGCTAAACAGTCAGGTTTCAAGAGTGGCCATTCGACTGAGACTGCGCTACTCTCAGTCACTGAAGCCCTGCAAATTACAAAAGCCGATTCCAAATCATCAGTCCTCATTCTGCTGGATCTGTCTGCCGCTTTTGATACTTTTGACACTTCCATCAAGCACAATCAAACCACAAATCAAAATGATTCAGAATGCAGCGGCACGACTGGTCTTCAACGAGCCCAAAAGAGCCCATGTTACACCTCTCTTTGTCTCCTTGCACTGGCTATGAGTTGCAGCTCGCATCCAGTTCAAGACACTGATGCTTGCATATAGAACAACCACAGGCACCCACCCACCTACTTCCACTCACTATAACGAATCTACATCCCCTCCAGAAGTCTGAGATCTGCTAGTGAGCGACGCCTTGTGGTACCATCACAGAGAGGCTCAAAATCACTCTCCAGAACATTCTCGTTCATCATTCCTGGCTGGTGGAATGATCTTCCCACCCCCATCCGGAATGCTGGAGTCCTGTCAACCTTCAAGCAACAACTGAAAACTCATATCTTTCAACACTACTTGACTTCATCATAAAAAATAAAAATAAAAATACTTTACCTTTTTCTATATCTTCATCTTTCTCTTTATCTTTCTCTCCTTCTCTTGCTATCTTGTACTTACTTATTTGAACAATGCCTGAGACTTGGTGTTGGGGGCACTTCCTCTGTCTGTTTGCCTCTTCAAGATTAATCGCTTTATGTATTCCCCAATTGTAAGTAACTTTGGATAAAAGCGTCTGCAAAATGACTAAATGTAAATGTAAATGTAATGAAAATGTTTCCATACCACACTGAGATACACACTGAGTCAAAACACTTTCTATGGTCACCGAATAGAAAGTTTTCAGGATTGCTGGCGAGACCCTGAATTTCCTCAGCTGTCGCAGATGGTACAGTCCTTGCCTTGGCTTTCTTAACCTGTGTTTGAATGTGTGCAGTCCAAGTCAGGTCCTCGGAGATGTTTACACCAAGGTACTTGAAGCTGCTCACCCTCTATATAGGGGTCCCACCGATCATAAGAGGAGTGTAGGGCCGCTGCTGTTTCTTCCTGGAGTCCACAATCAGCTCTATAGTTTTGCTCACATTCAGAGAAAGACAGTTGTCCTGGCACCATAATGTAAGTCTCTCTCTACCTCATCCAAGTATGCGGTCTCATCATTGTTGTAAATGAGGCCCAGAACCACAGTATCAGCAAATTTGATAATAGAAGTGGAGCTGTGAGAGGACACGCCGTCGTGTGTGTAGAGAGAGTAGAGCAGGGGACTCAGGACACAGCCCTGTGGGGCTCCTACATTCAGGGACTTAAAGGTGTTCTCAGCCCCTTGTTTTACAAGATGCTTTTGCACTATGGTAAATGTGCATAGCTCACAAGACAGAATAACTAGAACATGCATCTTCTATGACACCTCCATGGCTTGTGGCACGTGCTTTGAGCCGTGAAGGTACCTGCATTCCATGGGATTTTGTCCTCCACTATAATTGAATCTTGTTCATGTAACATTTTATCTAATCTAGTTCCCCACCAGCTTACTGTCAGAGAAGCATATGCTTATCCACCCCCTACGTGGCCAGTGTATAGGCCAGTGTAAACAGCCTATAAAACTGTGTTTAATTAAAGCATTGTCCTGGATTATACAGCCCTGAGGCTGACCTGACAGTGTCATGCAGCAATAACTTTGGACAGGATTGGTTTGATGTTGAACGGTTAAGTCACCTGCCATTTCTCTTTTATTTGCTTTAGGCTGGACAATGAATAAAGGAATGAATATTCAATGGGATGTTGTGTCTAAAGCTTGCAAAGCTTGTGGACACACTCTGTTATTACAATGAACAAAATCCGTATGATAATATTTGGCCTAGAGAAATGTCTGTGGATGAGTGTGCTTGAGACGAATGACAGAGATAATTTATTAGGTCTATTTTGTTTGTTTTGCTTTCAAATAGGCCTTTGGAAAGATAAAACACTCTAGAAAGGCTTTGGAAATTACTGCTTTTAGAAATGCTTGTTAATTATGTTAAAGCAGTCATATAATGAACATTTATTGAAATCAAAAGGTAAAAATTATACATTTTGAAACTTCTGAAACTTATTAACTTTACAGAAGTGATTTTATTATAAAATCTTGTGATGTTTCTGGCTGTTCTGAAGGATTTTAGGGAGGAAGGGAGAGTGATATTAAGCGATTGAAGTGTTTTGTTGTTGGATGTTATAATGAACAGCCGTCGTAATTTACTCCCGACATCTGAGCCTCTGAAGACGCAGTGGATTACATTTATTTTTAAAGGAATGCATCCCCTGATATACCTACATGTGTTTATGTTTGTGCAAATAGTTTGTGATCCAGCTTCACCTCCATAACAAGTGAGTATAAGTCGTTTTTTTTTTTTTTATTATGCATCTTTACAAATTGTCTAGTATATTTTTTGTAAATGTGCTGTGTGATGCAGTGCGTTATCGCGTCTGTTGATATTTTAAAACTTGATAATCTCACTTTGTTATGGGTCGTTAACTTGGCACTGTATTTTATTTAAGTGGTTACATTTTCTGATGCTGACCAATGTTTTATGCAGTTTTTTATTATTATTTATACAGGCATATTAAGATTCAGAGATGCTCAGTTTTACAGTGTTTTAACAAGGACCAGATGGCACAGGTTGAATGCACACCTTCCAATTCATTTCAGAAAGGCAGATATCCATATAGGTATGAATTGTGTGAATTATTTGTTAATATACAGGGCCAAGAAATGGTTTTTAATAGTAGTCTATTTGAAAATTGTAATTTGCCTGCACAATTTGGCAAAACACACAACTGAACTGCGATATGTATTATCTAATATGGATATTATGTTTGCAGTTCAATGTTTGCTGTTCCTTGATGTCAATTTGCATACTATTCTGCATGTTTATTTTATATTATGAATTTAAAAAGTTGTTTTTGCATTGTCAGTGGTCATTTTTGCTTTAGAAACTTGGCTATCTTATGCATTTTTTTTAATGTTTATAAATAATAATAATAAAACATCTGTTTGATTTTGTTGCAGTAAATTGACAAGCAGAATCATAGCAATTGCCAATGGAAGCTGACTGAAAACAAGATTAGTTTTGTAAGGCTTTCATATTCTACTTATACAGATGGTGGGATGTTTTAGCTATCATGCATTTTCCAGAAATAACTTAATAATATTATTTTATTTTATAATATCCACATGAGCTGGCCGGCTCTATTAATTGTGGGATTTTCGTGTTGATGGTAATAAAATGGGGGGGCATATATGGACTTGGTTCCAATTGATGATCTGCTAACACTGTATTTTTCCACTCCATGTGCATGTCCCTTTTTACAAATATTATTTATCATATTTATCAGTTAAAAGTTATCTCTTCATCCTTCTCTCTCTCTCCTGGTCATTTGACTATAAATGAGCGTATTTCTATTTCACAATAAGCATTTGTACACATCTCTCAAGAAGAAGCCACAGATATCAGAAGGCCCCTGTCTACATTGCAGTCGGATGACTTTGCAAAAAACAAAAGTCTTCAAAGGTTTTGTGGAAGAGCCATGCTTTTTAAAATTGAAAGAGGAAGACCAGGAAAAAAGTTTTCTTCAGTCTTCAGACAGTTTTCACTGTCTTAAACAGATGATGGACAACTGGCCAACAAGCTTTAGCCATTTCGCTTCCACATTACGCTTTTTTTTTCTCAAGGAGTATTTTTTATTTAATTTTTTGTATATTATGTCTTTGCTACTCAAATCGAAAAGTACATTTAAAAAAAATTTATAATAATATATATATATATATTGTATTTAGATTTTTGGGTTTGATGGATCTGAATTTGCTTGCTTCAATCAATCCTGTGTATAATTATATAATGTGTATGAAAAAATGGTTCATTCAGAAATGGTAGAGTAAAAGCATATATTTTATTTCAAATAAAGTGCTCAAATGCTTCAGTTTTGTTTTAATTTCTGTTTTATTTGTTTTGTTCAGTTTTAGGTTAAGACATAATAAGATGATAAACTTTTTACTTTAAAAATACAACCGGACACAAAGGGTGTGTGTGTGTGTAGGGGTGTAATATGTATTTGAAAATTGTAATTTGCCTGCACAATTTGGCAAAACACACAACTGAACTGCGATATGTATTATCTAATATGGATATTATGTTTGCAGTACTCGGAATTCCCATACTCGGAATTCGTGCTCTGCATTTAACCCATCCAAAGTGCACACACATGGCAGCCATTTATGCTGCAGCGCCCGGGGAGCAGTTGGGGGTTCGGTGCCTTGCTCAAGGGCACCTCAGTTGTGGTAATGAAGGTTTAGAGAGCGCTGTACACTCACTGTCCCCACCTACAATTCCTGCCGGCTTGAGACTCGATCTCGCAACCTTTGGATTAATTTATAATTTATAACGAATCATTTAACGGTTGATTCAATCAGCATGAAACGCCTTCATGTTGATCAGAGGTGCTGATGCAATACGGTGTTGTAGCTGTGTTTGGAATAATTTTTGTTGGCAAAATTGAGCAAAACTAGGCTAAGTCTCTAAATTAACTTATTGCTTATTGAACTGCTGTAAAAATCAATTGTAATCATGCTGAGCAATGAGTATTAGGATAAATTATCTCCGCCCACTTCCGGCCTGGCACTGCTCCCCTGGCCCTGCTGTCCTCAGACTTCTGTGATGTCATAGGGTTCATAGAAGAGAGGGGTGGGGTGAGCAGTAGCTCATTATCAGTTAAAGGGACATGCACCAAAACAGAGCGTTGTAAACAGACCAGTTTTTGGCATGATAAAATGGTTGTTGTTTTACACTACCACTGAGGAATTTTAATCAAATAAGTATGTTATAGGCTTTTAATGCATTTTTAAATGCTGCAGTTACGGTTTAGTGCAGTTTAGTGTTACAATTGACAAAATCAGATGCAATTTCTTTCTTCAAATGTCAGCTCAGAAAATAAATAACAATAAGCATAATTTTTCCTTGATCTTGGATCGTATGAAAGCTAAATTATTTTAGATAGCTTATTGCGGAAAGATTTGCCACAGTGTGTGCACGACTAAGCGGCATGACTTTTGCTATCGTTCACGCTGCCTCTATTGTGCAACCTCTCTCCTATTGAAAATGTACTGGGAAATCGCGGTTGCCGCATACTGTGTAAATCGGCTTTTATTATTTCCCTTCTGTCCTACATGACTCGTAATTGCCAGTAGGGAAATGCTGTGTCATTATAAATAAGAATTGTGGTGCTGTAAACCTCAGTCTGTGTTGGCAGTGAGCAATGATTGCTTCCTGTCTACATAACATGCTGTATGAAAACTCAGGCATTATTTGATTTTGCTGTTAAAATGTATTGCCTCTGCAAGATATCAAGAACCAGAGAAGACGCTTGTTCACCAGGCCATGCAATTATAACCGCATGGACTAATGGACTGATTGACAGATTCATTTGTAGGAACTCGTCAGTGTGGTTGTCTGTGTTTTGACAAGACACTTCATTTTTGTAAATAACACAAAAATAGAGGTGTTAAGCTTTACATCTAACAGTTGGCTGTTTTCTATACTCGCCATCACTTTCTTTATTCCATTCAAAGGGGTGTTTTATGTGGGTTCATTCAGTTAGATACCTACACTGCACTTTTCACTTTACCTCAACAGCAAGACTCTTTCTATTGATCTGACCAAATCAGTCATAAATCTTAAAAAATCAATTCACCCTACTTGTGTTACAGGTTTGTCCTCCATAAACTAATCTATGCAACATTTAGTTCAGCATTCAACCAAGGCCGTACTGGACCTCTGTATTTTTCCAATAACAGAAGTTGTAAAATAATTGCCTTTGCCTATATTAATTCTGATTTGGTGCTGCAAGGATTAAAAGCCAAGATAACAGATCTTGTAGGACCTCAGAGCGGTAGGGGTGTGTGTTCTCTTCTGCGATAATATCGTAATTGTTGTTTTAAAGATGTGCGATTTGACATTATCAAGTATTTTGCAAAAAACATTTAAAACACCCACACAAGATCGCCCGCATACATTACGTGAAGTCTAGACTTGTGCGCGTGCACATTTAGAGTGCATTCTTTCACTGTGTGATTCAGTCTAATAAAATGCATTTAGAACGATCACAATATTCAAGACATGGGGGAAAAAAATATATATATCTATACCACTTCATATAATTAATAAATTTCACACGAAGAGTGTGTTTTTCTCCAATTCATGTGATGCTCGAAATGTAGCAATATATACTTTTATGGCGCAGTTATATCAGTGTGCGGACATCATTATTTTCTTGAAAAAATATATATTTCTATAAATGTAAATTTAATTAAGAGACTTGGGTTTTAGACACCATATGGCCTGTTTTTGTTCTCTATTTCGTTAACAAAATAATCCCAAACACAGTCACATCACTGTTTTGTGTCTCTGAGCAACCTGAATGATTCAATCGATTGAATGATTCGGTTCAATCACAGTGACTCACTTATTAACAGTGACTTGCTGCCACCTATTGGTGGTTTTAATTCCACATTTCGACTTTTTTTCTCCGATTTTTTTCATGTTTTAAATAATTTCAAATATCAGTATTCAACATTTTATGTTTAATATATAAAAAAAAAATATTTATGCATTTGTAATTGCATGTTAAATGCATTAATGTCTTGTATTAAACAGTGTGTAAATACATCTGAACACATCTTCAGATACAGTTTCTGTGTAGATTTGATTTGCTTGGTGACAGCCCAAATGTCTTATTAGTCTTCTTCACTGATTACATGTAAGAATTTGACTCAAAAGATAATGGACACTTTTAGAAAAAAAGGCTTTATAAAGGTAAAATGCCCATAAAATGTAAAAAACTGTTTAATAAGCTTTTGGAAATATTAATTTCTATCAGTGTGAATAATAAATAAAATAATATAATAATAACAATATTCATGTTTGATCATATTAGACACGTGATTTTACTGGAGGCTACCAGGATAATTATAACTGAGTTTATTAAATTCATTAACATAAACAAACTATATGTTCTCTATTTCCTGTTTGTAGCGTGGATCATTCATTGCAACATTTAATCTGATTCTCATGTTTAAGAATCTGTTATCTTGAAAAATAGTTTATTCTACTGCCAACTGACTTGGTTTTAAACCCATATTATCCAATGTATGAGCCTTAAAACATCTTAAATGCACACAAGTAAGTCAGGAAAATATACATTTTCTCGGGGGAGCATGCCCATGAACCCCCCACCAATCTACATTATGGGACCTCAGTATTTATAAAATCCTGCCTACAGCCCTGCATTCAACTTAAACTCAATAATAAAAAGAAATGCTTCATTTACATTAATGAAGCATTTTATAGTAAATAAATGTCCTTCCTTATACAGTATCAGCTCATATATGGTCTCATTTGAAAGCTTAGAGCCTCTTCTTTACAATGAATACCATGGTTTTGTAATAAATAAAGCAGTAAAATTAAAGAATTGTATTAGAATTGTATACGTTCCACACACAAATCTGTTACCTAACAATTGCAAAGAATTTTTCCAAAGAATGTGTCTTTTTTATATTTTTCACAATACAGTCAAGTCATACATCACAATAAAGCTCTCATTCTCAGGAATCTGACTCCATAGATTATCTCATTGTGTGACAATCACAGGTCGAATTATATTCAATATATATATTTTTTATGCGGGTAGGGCTAGAGAGAGGCGCGGTTCAGAGAGAGGCAAAACCTGAGGGAGGTGTTCCAGACGAGGCGTCCGAAACGACACTCTCGTCCAGACCAGAGTAAGAACATCTACTCCTTTCCTTTAGGGGGCATCTGCCCTCTTATTCCTCTCTAATTCCCCTGCAACCACCGTCGGTCAGGTGGAGACTTCCAGCGCAGGAACCAATGGATGAGTACGATCCATTTCTAAAGGCTATCGCAGTGATTACCTTACTCGTCAATACTAGATCCAGGCTAGGAGTGCTCCTTGTTGGTCGAGCTAGCATTGCTCCCCTCACCATAGAGGGACTCCTATGAGCATGCCGCTCCCTTCTGAGCGTGTGAGTTCCCTCTCATTCTGAGGAACGAGTTCTCCGCTCTCCAGAGCTCATTGATGGTCGAGCTAGCACTGCTCCCCTCACCATAGAGGGTCACCTATGAGCATGCCGCTCCCTTCTGAGCGTCTGAGTGCCCCCTCATTCTGAGGAATGAGTTCTCCGCTCTCTAGAGCTCATTGATGGACGAGCTAGCACTGCTCCACTCACCTTAGAGGGCCACCTATGAGCATGCCGCTCCCTTCTGAGCATGTGAGTTCCCTCTCATTCTGAGGAATGAGTTCTCCGCTCTCCAGAGCTCGTTGTTGGTAGAGCTAGCATTGCTCCCCTCACCTCAGAGGGTCACCTATGAGCATGCCGCTCCCTTCTGAGCGTCTAAGTTCCCTCTCATTCTGAGGAATGAGTTCTTCGCTTTCCAGAGCTCCTTGCTGGTCGAGCTAGCACTGCTCCCCTTACAATAGAGGGTCACCTATGAGCATGCCGCTCCCTTTCGGGCGTCTGTGTTCCCTCTCATTCTGAGGAATGATTTCTCCGCTTTCCAGAGCTCGTTGTTGGTAGAGCTAGCATTGCTTCCCTCACATTAGAGGGTCACCTATGAGCATGCCGCTCCCATCTGAGCATCTGAAGTTCTCCACTCTCCAGAGTTCGGAAAGTGTAGATCGCTCGAAACTGGTGGGTCGAGCTAGCACTGCTCCCCTCACTTTAGAGGGTCATCTATGAGCATGCCACTCCCTTCTGAGCGTCTGAGGCCCCTCTCACTCCAAGGGATGAGTAGTTCTCCGCTCCCGAGCCATAGAACTTAATACCAATATATAAGTGCACACGCTAAACTCTGGGCACTTTCTAAAATCCACTTAGTGGTGAGATCGCACATCAAGTGTTTTGCGTTCTTTCTAAAATCCTTGCTATGGTAAGTGCACACGCTAGACTTTGGGCACTTTTCTAAAATCCACCCAGTGGTAAGTTAGCACATCGAATGTTCTGCTTTCTTTCTAAAAATCCCGTAGGGTAGGGTTACGCGCGCAGCTTCGTGCCCTTATTTGAGTTGGTCAGGCAGGTTTGTGCCTTGGGCCCCACTCCTGAGTGCTTGAGTTCCCTCTCAAGAATGAGTTCTCCGCTCTCCAGAGCTCGCTATTGGTAGAGCTAGCATTGCTCCCCTTACATAGATGGTCACCTATCAGCATGCCGCTCCTGTTTGAGCATCTGAAGTTTCTCCACTTCCAGAGTTCGGTGTAGATCGCTCGCCTTGTGGGTCGAGCTAGCATTGCTCCTCTCATCATAGAGGGTCATCTGTGAGCATGCCGCTCCCTTCTGAGCATCTAGTCCCCCGAGCATAGAGTGTAAATAAAACAATATATATAAGTGCACACGCTAAAGCACTGGGCACTTTCTAAAATCCACTTAGTGGTAAGATCGCACATCAAGTGTTCTACGTTCTTTCTAAAATCCATGTTATGGTAAGTGCACACGCTAGACTTTGGGCACTTTCTAAAAATCCACCCAGTGGTAAGTCCGCACATAGTATGTTCTGCGTTCTTTCTAAAAGCCCATAGGGAAGGGTTACGTGCACAGCTTCGTGCCCTCACTTGAGTTGGTCAAGCCCAGGTTTGTGCCTTGGGCCCCACTCCCTGTAACCCAATATTTTGGTTTAAAAAGGGTAATGCTACCAAGGGGTCTGTTGAGACAGCTCCCTCAGCAAGCTCGTGCAGAGCAAGCGGTAGCCCCTGGTGACCGGTCAGGACTTAGTGGCTACCACTAGGTACTTGGCCCTATCCCCTTAAAGGAATCTTTCTATAAAAGACTGATTCCAAACCTGTGAGCTCTACCCTGGGTCCGGTAATCCCGGCACCTAGCAGGTAAGTAAGGTATGTAGCTCGGGCTTTTGGCCAAAGGGGATAATGTCACTGACAGCATCAATCGTCCACAGGGGCAACTCCCTGAGCCAAATGGTAGAGTTGACTAGTGCTCGCCTCCTGCGGGAATTTGGCTTGCACTCCCCTCAGCATGGTGGCGTGGGTATAACGTTCCCCATAGCGACCCCTAGGGGACGCAGTTCGAAGTTCCCATGAAGGGGAACGTCTCAGGTTACGTATGTAACCATGGTTCCCCGAGTGGGGAACGAGACACTGCGTCCCCTAGGCTTTGGGCCATGCTTCGGACGCAAGCTTCAGACGAAGAAGCAAATGATGTATTCTCCCGGCGTCCCTTATATTGTGGTCGCGCCGGTAGTGACGTCATAGGCTGTCGCCGGCCAACAAGTGGTGTTTTTATATATGTATACTTCAAGCACGGGTCACGCTGACGACGTTCCCCATAGTGACCCCTAGGGGACGCAGTGTCTCGTTCCCCACTCGGGGAACCATGGTTACATACGTAACCTGAGACGTTTTCTTATTTAAAGCATGACGAAAAATTAAGCTAAAGGTGTACCCTTTGCGCCATAAAATGATGCCAAATGGGTCCAGGCCATCATTTTGTGATTAGTTGGGAGTGAGAATGTGTTTTATATCTTGAAGATGAGGCAGAGATCTTTGTTATGATCACATGCATTTTAGTCAAATACTGTGTAAAAAAAAAAACAATAGTAAAAATATTGTTATATTGTACCGTATATTGCATTTATTTTAATATGATAAAACATGTTTTTATTTCATATTGTCTAATATAAGTCCAATATTGCAGGGAGTTGGAGTAGAAATATTGACATTCAGGAAATAAATTATTTAATATATATTGCCAAATAAAGTGAATCTGCTCAGCATACAGGTCAGTGGTTGCTGTTGATTTCATTGCTATCAGAGACTATGCCAACACAATGTCCACAGACATTTAATATTCTATATGCATTCTCATCTTTTTAATATAGTTTATATTTATCATAGTTTTAGGCTTTCATAATCTGGGCCAGTCAATCGTTTAAGTGCCTTTTGGAATGTAATTTAATTATTTTGCTTGTTTTGCATATTTTTTATGATTTAATAATACAATTAAATGAAATAATATATTATTTTTATTTAACAAAATGTAACTTTTTAACATCTTATGAAGAAGAAGCTTTTATTTATATAAATGTATATGCATATATATATATATACAGCCATGGCCAAAAACATTTGCACCCTTGGTAAATATGATCAAAGAAGTCTGTGAAAATTAATCTGCATTTCTAATTCTTTTGATCTTTGATTTAACAAAAATCAAACCTTTCATTGGATATTAAGAATTTAAAATGGGGAAAATATCATTATGAAATAAATTACTTTTTTTCTAATACACATTGGCCACAATTAACGACACCCTTTTTTTCAATAATTTTTTTAACATCCATTTTCCAGTTTAACAGCTCTAAATTTTCTCTTACAATGCCTGATGAGGTTAGAGAACACCTGACAAGAGATCAGAGACCATTCCTTCATCCAGAATCACTCCATACCCTTGTAGATCCCCAGCTCCATGACGGTGCTTCTTCTCTTCAGTTCACCTCACTCATTTTCTACAGGGCTCAGGTCAGAGGACTGGAATGGCCATAACAGAAGCTTGGTTTTGTGCTCAGTGACCCATATTTGTGTTGTTTGTGTTTGGATCGTGTTAGGTTTGTGTTTGGATTATTGTACGGTTGGAAGATCCTAACATGGCCCATTATAATATTTCCAACAGAGTCAGTCACTTATTTAATTTTTATCTGTTGGTATTTGGTAGAATCCATGATGCCGTGTGTCTAAACAAGATGTCCAGGACCTCCAGCAGAAATATGGACTCACAACATCAAAAATACAGCACTATATTTCATTGTACACATGGGGTACTTTTTATCCCTGTGTTCACCAAACCCATCTTGAGTGTTTGCTGCTAAAAAGCATTTTTTTTGTTTAATCTGACCATAGAAGCCAGTCCCAGTTCCAGTCGTGTCTGATACCTGAATATTCTGGTGATGTAGGTGCTGTTTGACAATTTTGTTTGAAGGTTTTCTCACCCCAATACTTAACTATTTTCTACAATTCTCCAGCTGTGGTCCCTGGAGAGAGAAAATAAGTCAAAATCTCTCAATTTCTAAATTTGGAACTTAAGAGCCCTGCAATGTGTTTTTGTTTCTTTCTTGTGTGTTTTATTTTTTCTATAATCAAATGAAGGTTTGAAACATTTATTCATTTTTAATCAAATTAAAATTAAACCCTTTTATTTTTTGGCAAACAAACAGTGGTTTAACTGTTACAATTAATACATGGTAGGGAAATTGTGTGAATATTCCTTTCTGTGACCCACCGCCAATATTTCCATCCACGTTCTCTGATTTGTTACTTAGATTTGAGTGGACTAACATTCAGCCAATCACAAGGTGAGTAATCTCTCTTGGGCGCGTCTTCCACGAGCTTCAAATCTCCTGTTACTCTCGCGGTTTCATCCGTTCACTTCTTTGCTCTTTGGCTGTCTGGGGTAAAATGCACCCCAGAAAAAAGCAGAGGACGATTATGTCCTCTTTTTTTCTCCAAACACACACAGTATGTGTTATATCACAATAAAACGATTCACGCGATCGAATTCCCATGTTATAATTTAACCTACTGTAACGCCGCATCAGGGCTCTACAGTGCGTGCTTTTGCGACTGAAAACTACTGTGTGCTTGTCGGCTATTAAAAAATATTTAAGAGCACCTGTGCAACTGACCCGATCAGCATATATGTGTTTGCGCTGAGGGAACTTCAAAGGTTTCTTACTTGCTTTTGAAATTGAGTAATGTATCACAGACAGACGTATCCTCTCATTTGGCTACAACAAACAAAGTGTGGACAGAGTGTAGCCTAAATAAAGATTAATTGTGCAGTGTAAGGATCGCTATGAACTAAGATGAGTGACATATTTTAAGGGAATTTGCAAATGTGATATTGTTATAATACAACAGTTAATTAAACAAGAAGTTAATATTAAGTGGCTAATTATTGTCTGACTATAACACTATGGCCTTATTTTGCTCTATTTCGTCAACAAAAATAGTTTCAAACAGAGTCTTAGCTGAGCCGCTGTGCATCTCCATTCAAACACAGCAGTGTTTCATTTATGAATAAACTGCGTTTTTAAACTAATCTAGTGAGTCAGTGATTCAATTACTTGTTCATAAAGACAGTCACGTACTTAGTTCCTGAAATAATCAGCTGTTCAAAAGAATCAATTGAATGAAAGATTCAGTGATCAAATCAGTGCCGACACCTAGCCTACTAGGATTTTAAGTAAAAAATTACAGAAAGTATACATATTTTTTATTATTTAAATAATGTAATATTTCTATATTCAAAAATAAGTTAAAAATCAAAACCTATGAGCCTCATTAATCGTCTGAAAATACACCTACAAGGAACATATGTGTGTTCTTCTGTGCCATCTATGTAGTACAAATGTATTTCTTAAATACTGATTTAATTTGGTAGATAACTTATTCTTAATCTACGTCTTGTTTTTTCTCTTCTGTTGTTTTAATTAGAAATTTTAAAAAGCTTATAATTTGTTATAATTGCACAATATTTTGTTTTGACAAAAAATATGACATACTTTTAATAAAGTTACAAAAATTCCATTACAAAGTTAAAACTCAAATTTCCTGTAAATCACTTATCAGTCAAATATCGCCTCATAATGGAAAGTTTCATTTTGATCAGAATTTGTTATTATTGATAAGAAGGTGCTCCTCATTTTTTTTAAGTAGAATTATCTGGAGTAGAATGATTCTTTCAAGTCCAAGTATTAAGAATTAAGATAACAGTTATTGTTCAAGTGTAGTGTAATTTAAATAACGTTCATAAAATATCTTTATTTCATAAAAAGTATATTTTTATTTCATTAGAAAATATAGATGTCCAAACAGTGGTCTCAAATATAGATGTCCACAGTCTCCAAGTCCTGAAGTTATTTTTCAAATTTGAGTATGAAATCACAAAATAGGTTCCTGTAAACTATCGTGGCACGTTCCCAAAATTGCAACTATGATGCTCTAAAATGCCAATTGGTATTCTATATGAACATGAATGTACATTATGTACTAGAGATCGACCAATATGGGTTTTTCTATAGCCGATGCCGATGTTTAGAGGTCGGGGTCAGCCGATGGCCGATATGTTCTGCCGATTTTTTTTGACAGATTTTTAGGTCCAATATCTTAAAGTTTTCCCCCGTCATTTGCATGTTACAATGTCACACAAATATTAAGTGGATGCACAAAATTTCTAAATTTAACAATTTATTGAACACTGACTTCAACCATCTTTCGAATCTTAATTTCGTGCACTGCACAGTATTCAAATTAAATATTTATCCAAATAAATAAATAAACTAAGTATTAAACATATAAAACAGGTAATAAAAAAAAAAAAAAAACTTTCAATCATTTACATAAGTTTTAGAGCATTTATCAAGCAGAATTGTTCAAGTTAGTTTGAACATAAATGTAAACTTAAATATACATTTAAATAAAATATACAAACGAACGCAGATGCGCATATTCTTGAGCTGAATTTTCATTAATGCAAATAAGTTGGATGGAAATCCGGCTATTGTCTGCATCAAACCATGCTTCTGAACAAACACGGTCATACACCGTTCTGTGCTGCTCCAGGACAGGTCTGTGTCTCCGAGCATGGTGCTGTCTGTGAGCGGGGCGGAGTAACATAGCCCGTAGCCCTGCAGTGTTTGTGAGAGCTGCCGCCTTCTCCAGCCCACGCACAGAGTGAAATTCTCCGACTCGATACAGGAAAAAAAAAACAGAACTTATAACATTGGGGCTAATATGTTAGCAAGCAAGCTGCTGATAGTTTTTGACTACAGTCCTTAAAGTTAACTGCAAGTAAGCGAACCTTTAACCAGCTGTAGCATTATGCCAGTTCCCGACGGTTCTGTGCTATTGTTTTTTTCTTTCACTGAGTGAAGCAACACTTCATAGTTTACTAATAATATATAGTAAATATATGGGCATAGGACTTTGAAATATCAGAATTTAAGCCTTGCCTTTATATCCCAGAAATGTTGATGAATCTTCCAAAAGTTTTGGCTTAGGGTCCTTCACATGCAGCAGCACGTCCACCGCACCAATAACACGGGGCTGCCCGCGGACGTGCCTGACTTTAAATCGGCACTACTAAACACGTATATCGGCTGATGCCGATATATTAAAAAATTACAAGTATCGACCCGATATATCGGTCGACCTCTATTATGCACATCATTTATTTTCCTTTGAGGGTCAAATCACCTGACAGCTCTCGTCTTTTTGCATTTTAATATTCTCATACACTAGTTCATATCATGATTCGAATTAAGTTACAGACCTTCTTTTATTCAACCACAAATTTACGAATTCAGCGCTATAAAGTAAAATCCGTTTTTATGAATGGACTCCGCCATCCTGTCCATGTTTTCGAGGAAAACATATGACCCTAGAAATGTAAGCACACTTCAGAATATTTCAGTTTGCCCTGTGTTGTGTTTTAAAGAGTTGCAGAGATGACATCATGTCACAGGGTCGGTCGGTCTCTCTCTCGTACGAGCGCCCAAATGCTCTCTCTCTCAGTTTCGTATCATTTTATGTTGATTGGAAATTCTTAATTATTGCCCTGATGGTGAAAATAGGATTTTTCACTGCTCTAGCTCTTTTCTTAAAGCCACTTCACTAATTTGTGAAGCTCAATTATCTTTTGCTGCACATCAGAAATATATCATTTGTTTTAATCTAATTGTGATGGACGATTAAGGGAATTTGAGCTTTGTTTTCCCTCCTATTTATATTTATGTGAAACAAGAAGCCATCGCTGGATAATTTCATGTTCATTATCACCAAAAATCAATCATCAAAATTGTGAATACGAATGGGAATATACTTCAGAGATATTTTACTCATAATAATTTCTAAGGGTGCCAATAATTGTGTCCAACATGTATTAGAGAAAAACATTTATTTCATAATGCTATTTTCCCCCATTTTATATTATCCAATGAAAGGTTAGATGTTTGTGAATGGTTTTAAATAAAAGATAAAAATGATTAACAATGAAAATTAATTCTCACAGCCTTCTTTGATCATATTTACCTAGGATGTCGATATTTTTGGCCATCACTGTGTGTATATATATATATATATATATATATATATATATATATATATATATATATATATATGTATGTATGTATGTATGTGCATATTTACAACAATAATAATATATTATAACAATAATAATATTGGAACACTCTCAGTCTCTTTAACAGTGTGAAAGTAAGAACCAAAGACAAGGACAATGTTGGGAATGTTTCTCACTTTATATATGTGTAAAAATATTACATATTTTTCCAATATTCCACACTTTTGAACCTCTTTTATTAAGAGTAGAAAACCATTTAAATGGGCCATGTCTAAACATTTTGGTGCCATAAATGCCTAAAGCACAATTGATTGCCACAACAAATGCACATTTGCATTAATTTTAAGCATGACTTGATTGTTCAACATCGAAAATGAACAGTGCAAACTTTAGAAAACAAATCTGAGGGCCTGAATTTGATCAAGGCCACGGTGCAAATCCTTTCATCCATAACTCATTTTATGCAGACTGATTAATGCCGCATTTGAGAAAAAAGACAGCTCTTTATAGAGGCCAAAACTGGCACTTACAGCCAAGCATGGAAAATGCAACCTTTAGATAGTGGGATAAGAGTTGCCCACTCTAGTCAGGGAACGAGGGGCTGGGATACCTCAGTAAATGTTAATTGAAATGACCTGGCAGATTTACGACAGGGAGAGAAGTCGTTAATGCCTGGTGCGATCCCGAGGCGAGCCGGATTTTAGATAAGTCCCTCAGCGGATCTTACGGATCTTAAGATGGATGGAGATGCCAGAGGAGAACAGCTAATGAAAGTGTTCACAATGAAGGCCACATTAGCCACTGCTGCTTTCACTGAGTTTTTAAAAATGACAATGGCTGTTGAATTGAATATATGAAGGAGATGGCAATGGGCTCATGTAGGGTGTTATTAGGGAGATGGCAGTTAAGGAATGCAACAGAGCTGTACGTGCACTAACATGATTGGCATGTAATAATAACATGTTCTTGCTCTTTACTTCTTTATTGAGAATTAATTTTATATGACATGTTACAGAAAAAAATAAATACCAATTACTTGAGTTTGGCAAGCACTCCTAAGCTTCCTCTGCTGCACTGCAGCAAAATGTGATGCCATTTTTTATATTATTAATTTATTCAGTGATGCATAAAAAATGCATGCATACAATGACTTGAATACACCTCTTCCATCATGAGCATATTTTTAATTTAATTAAAATTAATTTTGATTAATTTATGATTTATAATTTTGTTCTTTTTTAATATAATTTTTTTAATTTATCAAATATATATATACTAAATCATTTTCTGATATCTTAATGAACAAAAAAGAATTGTCTTTCAAAATAATATTATTTTTGCCTTTTATTAATGTATTGCATTTTAACTAAACTGCATCCATGCTTATTAATTTGAATAAGTCAAACTCATGACTCACTAAAAAAAATGAAATGTCTATTATGAATTAATGATATTAAAACATTCTGTATATTTTAAAATATACTGTATTTTAAAATGTTTTAAAAGTTTTCCTAAATGTAATATAAAAGTATTTCAAAACCATATTAAAATCAACATGAAAAGTACATTTATAAGAACTTGGCAACTAGATTTTCCTTTTTTCACTGTGATTTTTCCTTTATCACTGGCAATTTTCTTGGTAATAGAATACATCATCCACTTCTTTCGTCTTCAATGACTGGTTTGTTTGAAGCGTGCATTCTGGTAAGAATACAGTTTTCCTTTTATTATCATGGCGAGCACTAGCAAGGCGTTTAAGAAGTGGGTGGATCCGTGTCCTCGTTATTTGACACCCGATAACACACACAATTGCTGCGTCTTTTGTTTGGGCAAGGAGCACGCATGCGATGTCCTTGAGGGGGCAATCTGCATGCATTGTGAGCTGTTCTCTATGAGAATTAAATCGTGGGGTTCGCAGGTGGATCTGGCCGATGAGTTAGAGAGGGAGCTTTCTCTTTCGCGCGAGTCGGCCGAGAACGAGGGCGAGCCACTGGATTATGATGATGCGATCTCTCTGACATCATCCGATCCAGCGGCTAGTGCTCTGCTGGGTTATGCCCAGGAAGAGCAAGAGATGTCTGAGGGTGAGGAAGTTGAGATTGAACTCTCTCAAACCTGCCCTGCGTACAAAGAGCTGTTGGAGGTTATGGAATGCGCCACGGTGAGGCTTGACTCACCGTGGGAGCGAACCAAGATGGCGGCGCTGCGGGGATGTCTCGATGAGCGATACCTTTCTGGCCATAAACCCCCAGCTCAAGTGAGCCTTCCATTTCTTCCTGATCTCCATACGGAGGTTGAGAAGGAATGGAAAAAACAGTTTTCCTCTCGCATCCATAGATTCCAGCATACCAGTTATGCTAACATTGTAAGGATACGTGAAAGCGGCTATGAGAGGATGCCCCCTGTAGAAGAGACGCTAGCCAGCTATCACTCTATGGGTGAGACGGCTTCTCTAAAGGTTCCCTCCTTGCCGTCTAAGCCCCTTCAGGATACATCACGCTTAAATGGCAGGGCGTACGCAGCAGCAAGTCAGGCGGTCGCTTCGTTGTACACCATGGCGTTGCTTCAGGCGTACCAGGCGGATCTGCTGAAAGACCTGGATAACGGTCAGGGCTTGTCACCTGACGAGGTAGCTGAACTGCACCGCACGGCACCACAGATTTGGCCCTTCATGCCACCAAGCAGGCTGCCACTGCTATGGGCAGGTCTATGGCAGCCATGGTGGTAACGGAAAGGCATCTGTGGCGGAATCTGGCAGATCTCGAGAAGAAAGAGAAGGGCTTTCTTCTCGATGCTCCAATCTCGCCTTCCGAGCTTTTCGGTACCTCCGTCGAGACGGTGGTCGAGAAGTTTAGGGAGACGAGGGCACGCTCAGCAGCCTTTAAATCCTTCATTCCAAGAAGGTCCAGGTTTGAGCCCGAACAAAGCAGGGGTCCTGGCCCGTCCTGGTCCGAGGATCGGAGACGGGCACAGAAGGCTAGTGTCGCGGCTCGTGCCCCTCCCCCACCTGCGGGTAGGGCTGGATGGAGGTACAGGTCAAAGAGAGGTAGGCAAGACCTGTGGGAGGTGATCCAGACAAAACGTTCTCAACAACGCTCTCGTCTGGACCAGAGTAAAAACTAACGTCTACTCCCTTCCCTCGGGGGGCTTTATCATCGGCCCTTAGCTTCCCCTCTCTAATTCCCCTGCATCCACCATCTACCCCACCTGACCGAGGTTAGGTGGGAACCTAAGACTGCAGTCAGACTGGACCTATGATGATTTCCGTCAGGTTCTATGTTCATCGAAACTGCCTTACTGATGGTCCGGACCTGAGGCCTCCTCGGAGGTTTCTGTGGGAACCTCTTTGATCTTCAGGTTATTCTGGTCAGCACTGCAATCCCCGGATCCGTAGGTCCTTATCAGAACTGGGACGCCCTTTACAGTCTCCGGCCCCGAGGGGCCTCCTGGAGGGTTTCACTAGTCATGTGGGACCAGCTACTGAGTCTCTCACTCTGAGGAGTGAGTTTTGGCCTCTCTCCAGAGCTGTCATTCAGCAGCCTCAGGTTGTTAGGCCTCTTCATGCTCTGCTTAAATCGCACTTGTTGGTCGAGCTAACATTGCTCCCCTCACCTTAGAGGGTCACCTATGAGCATGCCGCTCCCTTTTGAGCATTGTTGGTAGAGCTAGCATTGCTCCCCTCAACTTAGAGGGTTACCTATGAGCATGCCGCTCCCTTCTGAGCATCTGAGTTCCCTCTCATTCTGAGGAATGAGTTCTCCGCCCCCAGAGCTCTGTGATAGGTCGCTCTCCTTGTTGGTCGAGCTAGCTTTGCTCCCCTCACTATAGAGGGTCACCAATGAGCATACCGCTCTCTTCTGAGCGTCTAAGTTCCCTCTCATTCTGAGGAATGAGTTATTCCCTCTCCAGAGCTCGTTGTTGGTAGAGCTAGCATTGCTCACCTCACCTAGAGGGTCACCTATGAGCATGCCGCTCCCTTCTGAGCGTCTGAGTTTCCCTCTCATTCTGAGGACTGAGTTCTCCGCTCCACAGAGTTCTGTTATAGGTTGCTCTCCTTGTTGGTCGAGCTAGCATTGCTCCCCTCACCATAGAGGGTCAGCTATGAGCATGCCGCTCCCTTTTGAGCGTCTAAGTTCCCTCTCATTCTGAGGAATGAGTAGTTCTCCGCTCTCCAGAGCCGTAGAACGTTACCAAAAAATATATATAAGTGCACACGTTAAAACTCTGGGCACCTTTCTAAAATCCACCCAGTGGTAAGATCGCACATCAAGTGTTCTGCATTCTTTCTAAAAGCCTGTATGGTAGGGTTACATGCTGTAGCTTCGTGCCCTTATTTGAGTTGGTCAAGCCCCGGTTTGTGCCTTGGGCCCTACTCTACCCTTTTGTCCCAATATTTTGGGTCAAAAAAAAAAAAAGTGCCGCTACCAAAGGGTCTGTGAGACAGTTCCCTCAGCAAGTTCATGCAGAGCAAGAGGAAGCCCCTGGGTGACTGGCCAGGACCTAGTTACTACCACTAGGTGCTTGGCCATATGCCCTTAAAGGATTCTTTCTCTGATTCCAAGCCTTTGAGCTCTACCCTGGGTCCGGTAGTCCCGACACCTAGCAGGTAAGAGTTTTAGGGTATGCAGCTCGGGTTTTTTGGCTGAAGGGGATAATGTCACTGACAGCCATCAACCGTCTCAGGGGCAACTCCCTTAGCCTGGTAGAGTTAGCTTAGTGCTCACCTTTTGCGCAAAATTGGCTTGCACTTGGTGGCGTGGGTATATCGTTCCCCATAGCGACCCCTAGGGGACGCAGTTCGAAGTTCCCATGAAGGGGAACGTCTCAGGTTACGTATGTGGGGAATGAGACACTGCGTCCCCTAGGCTGTGTGCCATGCTTCGGACGCAAGCTTCAGATGAAGAAGTGGATGATGTATTCTTCCGGTGCCCCTTATATTGTGGTCGCGCCGGTAGTGACGTCATAGGCTGTCGCTGGCCAACAGGTGGTGTTTTTATATATGTATGCTTCAGGCATGGGTCACAGCGTAGGGGACCCCTAGGGGACGCAGTGTCTCGTTCCCCACTCGGGGAATCATGGTTACATACGTAACCTGAGACGTTCAACGTAGTCACACTTATTATATTCGTTTTTGTAACTCAATTAGAGTCCAATGTGGTTGCTTTTGGTGTGCAGATGTTCTTTTCTAACTTATTCAACACTAAAAAGGTCAGCGTAGGCCAAAACTTGTGCTTAAATGCATGTCATTTTTTTCCACTCAATTGCACTCTCTCTAATTGCAATGAGTAATAGTGTGGTCATGCTGTGTGGTTGCTATCATGTATTTGGCGGTGTCCCATTTCCATCCTATTTTCAGAAGTCTTGATGAGAAAAGGGCAAGGACAGGCATATTCAATTTACATAACTCAAAAGTCACAGAACATTACTTAATGCCCTGCCTTTGGTCTTATGGCTTTTGACCTGCTTGCCAGTGGAGAGGGAGATGGCATTGATGAGACCACGCATGATGATGCTGTTTTCGGGCTGTGGCAGAGTGGGCTGGGGAAAGAGATATGACTCTCAGATAATCAACCAAGAGGCGGTGAAAGCAATGTTTCATTAAAAATCTGACAAACTGGAATTGGAGGAATTTATGGTTCATAATTGTGCAAGGGTGTCTGCCTGGAAAGTAAGATGGTTATGAAGTATGTGCCCTGAGAAATTACACTGTGTTTTTAATCACAGTGGCAGTTGCTCACAGTGCTGGTGGAGGCGAGGAAGGGAAAACTCAAGAATTGTTTTTTTTTTACAGGGTTTTTCAGTTGTCTCCTATTTTTTATACGGACCATCTATTTCTATGACATAACCCTACTTTAGATCTAACACACCACACTTACTATAATGGTTTCATATAATATTGTGTACCTTTTAAAAGTTTGGAATTCGTATGATTTTCAGAGAAAATAGTTTTGAGCTGCTTTATTTATCAGTATTATGACTGGCTGGCTGCAAATAATTTATTACATCATAAATGTTCTCCATTTAAATTGCAGTTGCAGTGAGAATATTACTAGAAGAAACTACTTCTAATACTAGAATAAAATCTATTTTAAATTAAAGTGAAAGTGACATGATATACGACTAAATATGGTGACCCATACTCAGAATTTGTGCTCTGCATTTAACCCATTCAAGGTGCACACACACAGCAGTGAACACAAAACTGGAGCAGTGGGCAGCCATTTATGCTGCGGCACAGTTGTTGTTGTTTTTTTTCCTTGCTCAAGGGCACCTCAGTCATTGAAGGTGGAGAGAATGCTGTACATTCACTTCCTCCATCGACAATCCTGCAGACTGAGACTCGAACTCACAACCTTTCAATTACAAGTCCAACTCTCTAACCATTAGGCTATGACTTCCCCAGTTATTTCATTTCATTTCATTTTATTGTCATTGTACACAAGATACAACGAAATTGCAAAGCCTCTGCATAAGATGCACAGTACATAATAGACACAAAACTAAAAATAAATATGCATAATAAAAAGTGATTTACAATTTTTTACATGTTTGATGTGGAATATACAAGACTAAATATTAATGTTTCATATGCAGGGTCATTTGAAATAATTGTCCCAGATAATCTTTTCTTTTCAGGACTTGATGTTTCTTAAGGTCAGAGTGCTGAAAAAAAATAGACAATGCCTTGTTTCATTCTGTTGCACCAATAACAGTTGGCAGGATTTAAATGCAAGGTCAAAGGGTAGATCTCTTAGCTTTACAATTACAGTAAACCTGAAACTGATTTGTTCTGTTTTAATTAAGCCCTTGTAAGTTTGGCCTCACCTATAGAGCTACACGCGGGCAGCTGCATGTTGCTAGGAGACAGGTTTCTACTCTGCCCTGATGAAATTTACAACACGCATGTCAATTCATTATTATTCCATTCCCTTTCATTTCACCCACATTATTTTGCACATTTCTTATTTTGGGACTGATTCTGGCCTTTTTATTACACTCTCCTCAGGGGAATACAGTTTTCAGTCAAGTATAATTGACTGGGGTGGGAATGGATTGTACTACAGTAGAAACTACTCTCACTTTCTGGAATACTGTATAAGCAATGTGTGATTTCTGGATTGAGCTCTGTGGGTCTCCTGATTGAAAAGGCAGTAACACATATTAAAATAAAATATTTTTAATTGCAACATTACAATTTTTACTGTTTTTAAACAAGTAAATGCAGAGACAAGTAAATATTATTTTTTCAAGAACGTGAATTAACACAAAATTATGCATTTTTTTTAATAATGCCAGTCATTATTAATGTTATATTGATTACAGATATTTTAGATTTTTTCTTCTTAAATTTTAGAATTTAAATTCATTTTGTAATTTTTTTTAGTTTGTAATTTTTATTTATTAATTTTTTCTTTATATAATGATGTGCAAAATGTATATAAAAATTCTGACTTTATAACTTACAATTGCGTGTTACAAAGTCATAATTGTGAGATATAAACGGAGTTAACTGAGATAACTCACAATAACATTTTTTTTATTCACTGGCAGAAACAGACTTCCATAGATTCTTCAGGTATTCAAAAAGAAAAAAAAAAATATATATAGATTTTTATTTTTTTTTACATCCGAGATTGTCCATCATCCAATGCACCTTTGCATTACACTAAATTATCCGACACTGTTCAGACTGAACCTCTGTGCCAGACATCTCAGGAAATTGGTGGCACACATTCCCCACAGGACTTTCCTCTGTGCCAGCGTGCATTCTGAAGAAATAAGATCACATCTCAATCTTTCTCTCTCTTGTTTAAAACTTGATTCACGATGTGTTTTCATTCACCTCCCTCCACAAACAGCATGGAGCAGAAGGGGTGAGCAAGGACATGTGGTTGCTTACGGGCACATGGGGACAGAGGAGGCGACCGGCATCTTCATTACATCTCAAACTGAGAAGATGCATCACGTTCCTCTCACCTCAGTGTGTTCTCTTTATTCAAAAGGCACAAACTGCGTCCACATCTATGTTTATGACCAATTCTGTCTGTATAACTCAGGCTTAAACTCACAGAGATTTCACTGAGAGGAATATAGAACCAGAGGTGTAAGTAACGAATTACACTTACTCGTTACTGTAATTGAGTAACTTTTTTGTGTACTTCCATTTTTTTAAGTAATTTTTAAAATATGTAATTTTACTTGTGTATTTTCTTTTAAGTATTGTACTTTGTTACATTTTAAAACACATTAATTACTGAGTAAAAAATTAATAAAAATAACTCCCTGGAAAATACTGCAGTAAATAATGGGCAGGAGAACAAACTGGTGCTAAAATCACAAGAAAGATGCAGATGGACAAGACAGGCATTATGGTGCAGACCCAGCTGAAATCGAAACTATGCGTATTCGGCTGAAGTTGAACTCGAAGGAAATGAAGTGAACCCCTGGCCATATCTATGCTCAATTATGCAGTGTAAGCTGTGTTTGCCTCGGGAGACCAAACTAGCAGATTATAAAATCTCGACATTGCCCCTTCGCAAGCATGTAGAGGTACGGTACTTGCATCATTGCATTGGTGGTTAAAATTAAGCTTTGACAGTTTAGCAGAGGTGGATGAAGTACACAAATCAAGTACTTGAGTAAAAGTACAGATACGTATTATAAAACATTACTCCAGTAAAATAACATTTACTGCTTTTTCAATTTTACTCGAGTGAAAGTACAAAATTACTCATTTTTTATTTACTTAAGTAAAGATGTACTTATAGATAGATGTATGTTGCAATTTCATAAAGACTACTTAATTTAAATGTTATATTTGCACATTTTTTTTTATAATCCTACTGCTCAAAATACCTGGGATTTTCCCAAAATAACCACTATATGGAATCAATATATATATTTTGTTGTTGATATGGACTACTTTGACGAGAGTGGTGTAGTAATGTTCACTGTGAAGCTAACATTGTATTGTACCTGAGAGGAAACAGATTTGACCATCGGATTTTCACCAGTAAGAAAAAAGCTACCTGGTCTCATGGCATTTACGTACCTGGGTGCACTTTTTACAAGACACGGAATACGTAACAAGTGCATATTACTGCAGTTTCCAAAAGAAACAAACACAAGAGTCATTAAAACTCTGACACCTTTTACTCCTTTTCTCACAAATGTGCAGAGTTTGGATTAATAAAACTTAATTTTCGCACAATTACTTGAATAATATCACGCTACAACTTCAAAACAATATTAATATGCTAGGAAATTTGAAAACAGATGCTTTCGAACATTAGCATCACACGTATCCAGCCTCGTATCTATGGGTTTTCATAATCAGTAAGTTTGTTCGGTAGCTCATGGAGTATGGAGACATCCTTATGAGGCGAGAAGCTGCCGGTTCGAATCCCGTGTAAACACGGTAAGACAAAGCAGTTCAAATCTGCATATAGGGAAGTTGAAATGGCACGGTTGCATCAACAAATATGTTTTTATATCGGGCTGATATTTCTTATTTTTTTATATATCGGCATCGGCAGATATCCGTGTTTAGTAGCAGCGATTTAAAGTCAGGCACGTCCGCGGGCAGCCCCGTGTTATTGGTGCGGTGGAACGTGTGCTGCCGCATGTGAAGGACCCCAAGCCAAAACTTTTGGAAGATTCAACAACAGTCCTGGGAGATAAAGGCGAGGCTTAAATTCTGATATTTCAAAGTCCTATGGCCTTAATTTACTATATATTACTAGTAAACTATGACGTGTTGCTTCACTCAGTGAAAGAAAAAACGTATAGCATAGAACCGTCGTGAACATGCATAATGCTACAGCTGGTTAAAGGTACTACAATGCTACAGCTTGCTTGCTAACATATTAGCTCCAATGTTATAAGTTCTGTTTTATTTTTCCTGTAACGGAGACAGATAATTTCACTCTGTGCGTGGGCTGGAGAAGGCGGCAGTTCTCACAAACACTGCAGGGCTATGGGCTACGTTACTCCACCCTGCTCCGTCCTGGAGCAGCCCAGAATGGTGTATGACGGTGTTTGTTCGGAAGCATGGTTTGATGCAGACAATAGCTGGGTTTCCATCCAACTTATTTGTATTAATGAAAATTCAGCTCAAGAATATGCGCATCTGCGTGTGTTTCCATCAACTGTGTAATGCGAATTAAAATGGACATCAGCCTAATAAACTGACGTGTTCCGACCAATGACTATATATATATATATATATATACGTCGCACGGTTATTATCCTCATTAAACCGGTCTAATGTTAACCATCAAGCATGTCAGAAATCACTAAGCAGTTTCCACTGCCCTTGCATACAAGGCTGTGCAACATGACAAAGATTGTTTTTGTATGTGATTACTAGATTATAGTAATTTGGTTTGTAACTTGTAAGCAATCTGTTAACAACAAAAACAACACATTAGTGAATGGTTTTGGTTAGGGGTGCAACGGATCATAGATGATCCGTGATCAGTACGGACCAGTCCCCACTGTTCGGCACGCATGTGATTCACGGATTAACTGATACATTTAACCACCATAGAGTGAAGTGTATCATTTGCACCTGTATCGGGACTCGATTATAATATTATAATAACTTTCCCCATAAACACCGGAGCTATGTGCCGCGTGCGTTAGCGTGTCCTAGCGCTAGCGGTCCATGTTAATACAAATACAACCTTAATATATATTGTCTCTTGAGTATATTGCTTTAATAGTAATATGAATTATTAGTTGTCTTTTATCATAAAATCCATAACAGTTTGCTCGTTCTTTGTCTGCCCTTGGAATGCAACAGAGAAACGGGAGGTGTCTGGGGTCAGGAAGTCATTTTGGGTATGCATCTGCAGAGCTTCTTAGCTCAGACTTCTGATAGCAAAACAGTCTTGCATTATTGAATTATGTGTTAAACGGTCATCCCTGACCATTTCCAGATAGATAGTTATTTTGTCCTGTTTCGGTTGAATTTTGGTTAAGTGATAAGAACCAACAGTGGAGTCCTGTTCTTGAATACATGTTCTTCTCAAATTTCTCTTGGTTTTTAGAAATCTCCTGAGATAAGGAGATTTTAGGGAAGGAAATCGGCCAGCCAGTTCAATGAAGATCAATCATGTATTAACTTTTATGACTTGCAAATGCTGGGGGGCACATTCCTTAGGAATTTGCTGTGTTGAGATTATTTGTTTTGTTTTCTCTCTAAACGGCACTACACTACAGATAGCCTATATGCACTTCAGACAGGAGCATGGACCTCTCCAGGCCAGCAGACATGAGTATGTTTAGGGCAGAGATAATTGTTACTCTGAGCTAAATAATTATCTGTATATAAATAGTAAATTAAATATTTTAATTTGAAAATTAAAATAATTTGAATAATTTTACCTATGTCACACTTTTTGATGACAATCAGTACTTTCCCTCTTTCCCTATCTCCAGACAATACCGCTACACAGCATACAGGCATGTTGTCTGCTGGGCCTATGACATTCTGGGTAGGCACACCAGGAAGCCCTTACCTGCATGTGTTGTGTCAGCCATTAGAAAACAGTTTCCAGACGAAGGAGGACTTTATAAAGGTTTTGAATGGCCCCATTTTGGTGACAGTCAATAAAAAAATACTTAATCAAAAATTGTCTTGCTGTACAAAAACTTGTTTATTAAGTTTAGATCAGATATATTAAGCAGATCTGCACTTATAGTTAATTAAATTAAAATCAGTTTTATTTATAAAGCACTAAATCATAAGTTATCTCATAGTACTGTAAAAAAAACCTCAAAACACAACATTGCAACTGTTAATAAATAGATATAAGTATATATTTAATATAAGATAATATAATATCGTATATTATATCAATGTCCATAAATATAATATAAGATAGATATATAGATATGCAAGTCCCGGTTAGCCTAACGCAGTACATGTAGAAAGTTTATTATTATTTTTTTTTCTGTTATATAATAATTAAAAAGATTACAAGTAGATAGAATAGAGAAAGCTGGTATTAGAGGCCTTTAAAAAAATAAAACAAGCAGTTAGAAGTACAGTGCAAGTGTTAGAGAGTCAAGTGTTTGTTTTTTTAACAGGGGTGCAAACTCGTCAGAGGTGAAAAAGGTGACCTAACTAAACTACCCCCACCACCTGCACCACACACACACACACACACACACACACACACACACACACACACACACACACACACACACACACACACACACACACACACACACACACACATAATACACACCACAGGACTCCCTCTCTGGCCCAGTGACACCCACCCAAATAAAAAAAATACAAAATATACCTTCATCCCACAATATCTTTTATCTGGTAAATGGAACTACAAACAATTTAAGCAATTTAACAAGTGAAAGTGCAAAATGTTCTATTTAGCAACAAAAAATGTAAGTGGGTGAGTGGCATTTATGTAGTTCAGGTAGCCAAACTTTACCAATGTAGGAAAAGGCAAGTTAATTCACATAACACATTTCACACACAATGGCAAGTCAAACTGCTTTACAGGGAGAAAATGTTACACACTGCAAAAAAATTGTCTTGTTTCCAGTCCAAGTATCTAATAATTCTTAAATCAAATCATCTTTATTTTTAAGCAAATAATAAGTTAAAATAACCTTGTTTTCGTTTTGAAATTAGATTATTTTGCTTAACCCATTGGCAGATTATTTTTCTTGTTTTAAGGAAAAACTCACTTAATTTTGACTCATTTTTCGTCTGAAAACAAGACAATAATTTTAACTTGTCTATAAAATGCTTCTTGATTGAATAATTTTTTGATATTTGGACTAGAAACAAGACAAAAACTGAGATTTTTGACGTTTGAGGACAACTATTTCAAAAATAAATTGCTTATCGTTAGCTTGTTCCTTCACGTTTTACGTAGCCTCTGGAAATATGGACAGTTGCCTGCAGGGTCTAAAAGTTAGGCTTCAGGAGTGAGATTGGTTGGATGATGAGGGAAACAACATTAAGGTAAGCCAATTAGAGGCAGAGTAGGGCAGGTCCATTTCTTTGCCAACAGTGGAAAAAAAACCTGCTACAGGTGACGCGACACAACTGACTCGCAGATATGACGATGACCCACCCCCATTATTTGTTTATTTTATTTTACAGATTCACGTGAATGACCTATTTCAAGGTGAAAATGGCGAATTTCGCTGAAAGGTGATAAGTTTGCAACCCTGTTTAAATAAAAAAGGAAAACATATATAAAATAGAGTTAGAATAGAAAGTGCTAGAGTTATAGGTTCAAATATATAAATCTCAAACATATACTACCTTTAAAAACATTTATACATCTTTCAGTAACTTGCCCAAAATCTGTGCCGGCATCATACTAGCATGTTGTTAACGAGTGTTAAATTGCGAATGCTGTGCTAGATAAACTCCAACAGCCTCATCCTTGTTGATCCTCTGGAGGGATCTGGAAAGGGGAGCAGGTGTAGTGAAAGACAAGACAGTGCTGCGTTCTCATGGAGCATGTGGTAACCTGGAGTATTGCACTTTCAGAGACTCCATGAGGGCTGATGCATATGCTGAGAGAAGGAAGCAAAAGTTTAGATCATATTCATTGCTAACTCATGGTCTGACTGACTTAATGATATTTAGGAACTGACTGAAACTGCTAACCATATGATGGCTTTTCCTTAACAGGATGGACTATCCAGCCACCTTTGCGGAACCTTGGGTAGCGAACTGCATAACTCACCTCACCATCACTGGTTCGAGCAACTTCTCTGCTGCCATTGTGGTTGAAGTGCAGGGCTGCCAAGAGAAGTCTGTAGAAAAAGTATAATTTGTACCAATTACAAGTTGTGCACTGGCAACACAACGATCTGACTTCTTTCCAGACTGAATCATTCTGTACAACCAAGGGTTGGTGAGTGTCACTCTATCCAAAATAACCTTTAAGACCAGTACAAATTTGTTATCCTTTGCACCGTCAGAGAAGAGTTAACAGAGAGCTGTAGGGTTTGGTTAACTAAGTTATCCTCTAAAAAAAATATTTTAGAGATGGTATCGTCTGTTTAGGCAGGGAAGATTAATATTACATGCTAATATTTGTTACACTCTGTTTCGGATGAGAATAATTGGTTACCCTCTGTTTTGGCAGGAACGATTAGTGTAAAGTGCTAGTAGTTTGTGTTATCCTCTGCTTTGCCAGGGAAAGTTAACAATAGTTAATCCGCAGTAACAGTGGACTCAAAACAAGCATACCTTCTGTTGATCAGATAAGTCTTAGTGGTTTGATTGTGTGGTAACAAAGAACCTCACAAAATATTTAGAAAGAATGCTAGACTGATCCCCACAACTGACAAAGGTTGTCTCTTGTCTCCTTTGTGGTCAGACAGTGAGTTCAAATCACTGTTAAGAGTGCAAATTGACCCAATAATAACTGAGAAAGTTAGACAAGAGCTAATTCAGAAATATGAGATACATCCAGACTATACTTGGTCTGTAGATGAATGTAAAAAGGTAAAAGGAGCATGTATTTGCAAGAACAATGTGAAAGGCATTATCTGCAACCACAAATAATTTGGTTTAGCTCTAGCTACACAACAGTCTCAGCGCAACTCAGAGCTAGAGGAACAGAACAAAGAGCTCCATGCTAGAGTATCCTCTATGACTAAGAAATGTAACTGCAACAAAGCTTCAGAAAAAAAACTGATTTGGAAGAAGTTAGTCAGCCTGATAAAAATTATCCTGACTTATAAGCTTTCTTTGAAACAGATGTAACCATCCAATCAGTAACTAATCTGCTCGAAGATTCAGTGAAGGTATGTGGCGCTAGGAGAAAATCTCAAGGAATTGAAAGTGTTCCTCCCACCTCTTCTGTTGTCTAAGTACAAACTGTTGCCAAAGCACTAGGACCTAAAGATATAGAGAGAATATCCCAGAGTTTACCCCAGCACGCAGTTATATTTCTGAATTTAAAAGAGCATTGATCAGCAAAATGGGTCTCTATGACATCTCGTTAACAGAGGTCACACAGCTGATGTCACAAATTCTAACTGAATCTGAATTCAACAGTTTTGAGTCCACTGTTACTGCGGATGGTACAGCATGCCAGTACGTCGCTCACGAATCACTGCTGCCATATTTGGCTCAACAAATACACAATTTGGGTCACAGTGGTCCAGCAACGATGAATCACAGGTTCTCAAATCAATGGTGGAGTCCAAAATTCAGAAATGTAGCCACCGAAACAGTCAAGGGATGCATTATGTCAAAAAAAATATGATGTGCCAACAGCAAGTACAGCAGCAACACATACTCCAGCTCCACCAGGACCATTTAATCACCTGCAAGTTGATTACATATTGTTGCCTCCTTGTAAGGGAAAAAACTGACATTTTGGTAGTAATAGACACGAGATGGATAGAAGCTTATCCAACAGGTCGTGCTACAGCTGCACATACTGCTAAATGTCTTGTCACTGATTTAATTCCCAGATGGGGATTACCAGATTGCATTGACTCAGATCAAGGTACACACTTCACAGGACATGTAGTCAAGGAAGTGTCTAAAATGTTGAAGATTGAGTGGAATCTTCACTTCCCATTAGGGATGTAGCGATTGATAATAAATCATGATAAAATTTACCATGGTTAGTATTACTGTTTCATATTTTAATTATTATTAAAACCATATTCGATTACCATGATTTGAACATCTCACGATAACAAAAAATACTGTCCAGCATGAAGCACAGTTTTCAGTAAGTCTCACGTGCGCACAGCACTCAGAGTAGTTTCGTTTTGAGTGAAAATAGAGCGGAAAAGTTGGGAGGTTTTAAAAGAGTGCTATTAATATTACAAATTAATATATTAATTAATTAATTATATGTACCTCTGAAGGTTCTGACTGTCTTCAGAAACGATTCGATGGCATTTGTTTTCATCTTCGCTCCAAGTAATACCTGGAGGAAATGTTCTTAATCGCAATACTGCTTTGTCCATGGAGTTCACGGGAAACACAGGGCTCGACATTGCAAGCATTTCACTCGCATTTGCGACTAAAAATAGATGTGTGTGAACTGGAAAAAGTATTTAGGAGCATGAGCGCAAATTCAAAATATAAAACAACCTAATTATACAGTAGCCAGTAACAAACATATTAATTGCTTCAGTTTATTTATGGAAAAATAGCCATACAGCCTCATATGATTACTGAGCTTCAAAAAGGCAACGGTTTAATTTAAATTAGCACAGATGAGAAGAAAGGCGGAGCGAGTGAAGGAGACGTGCTAGTGCTGTTTCTGAATGATGCACATTCGTCATTAGAGGGCGCTGACGCTCCTGTTACCCCAGTAACTCTATAAACAAAGTCGCTGTGCTACTTTCCTAACTGTGTAAATAATGTTTCAGTCATTTAGACATTTATATTCGCTTTAGTCTTCACAATAGCACCAAATAATTAATACTTAAAGATTTAATGAGCTATTTATTTTCAAACTTTTGTTTATTTTAAAATATGGCCTATCCACTGATCTATAATAGAGAACACTGGGTCAATCTATATATTGACTGATTCGTTATTATTGTTCAGGAACACTTAAGAGTTTACATTAGTTAACATGAAAAAACTATGACTGCATTTATTCATTTTCATGTTAATTTCAACTTTTAATAATGTATTATAAAATCAAAAGTTGTTTCTGCTAATATTGTTCAATGGAGCAAACATTAACTAATATGTATTTTTGTTAATCAACATTAACAAGGAATATTAACTACTGCTACAATTAGCGTATTGTAAAGTGGGAACTTATTGTAAAGTGTTACCTATTGTTTTTCATTAATTTTAACAATCTTTTGCACTCTAATCTTGACTCATTTACTTTTTTTGTGTGTATTATTTTAAATAAAGTCTTTCTTTAGTACAATATATTTAATAAAGTAATTTAACCTTTTAGGAGGACAACACTTTTTTTTCTATTCGAAATTATAAATTGTGATTAAAAAAATAAATACCTAGGCTACCTTGTCAAAAAGCTTCAATGACTATTGTGAAAATTTGATACTATCACATATAGAGCTGGGCGGTATGACCAAAAATGTATATCACGGTATTTTTCTAAATTATACCGGTTTCACGGTATATGACGGTATTTATTTTTTTCATGCATGACCGGGTGTTAACCACATTTTCTACTGACTGAGGAAAAACTGCAGTAGATTGACTTAGAATGCCATATTTTAGTGTCATGATGAGTGAATATTGTAGAAAAATTCCACACTAAATACAGGGGTTAAAGCAAAAAGAAATGTGTTGACTGAAAATATTTCCTCGGCCAAAACCCATTCCACAGCCATACAGCTACAGTCACACACACAGTTTAAGAGCTGTGTTTTTCTTCTTGTAATTAGGAGCGCTTGTCCTCCTAATTAAAAACATTTAGGAGTACCTTCTGATCAATAAAAATAAATTCTGATAAAAAAATTAGCCTTCCGAATACGAGGTGACGTTTGACTCCTTAAAGTGACTTACAGGGTTATTTTATTTTTACCGTTGCAATGGCATAATTTTCATCTACTTCAAATTCAAACATTTATTTTTATAAGCTTTTTACAATTTATATTTAAAACAATCTAATAAGTACACTACTACAAATAAGTTACTAATCATGAAATTAGTATTAATAAATAATTTGTTTAATTTGGCACAGAAGAACACAAAAGTGGCTTGTACATACATTTTCAGACGTTTAATGAGTCTCAGGAGTGGCATGAGTTCAATTCATAGATTAATGTGGACATTAATGTTTTACATATACATTTGCTTTTAGTGATGCACAACGGCTCAGCTGTTACTTTATTTTGAACTATTTTCGTTGATGAAATAGAACAAAATCATGCAGTACTTGTTTATTGATCTTTTGTATTAAATCAATATATCACATTTGCAAACTCCCCTTATAATTATTAAAAGCTGTCTCCTGATCGCGATCTGTGGGCGCACAGAAATTAAGAGCGCATGAGTGAGCTCAAGAATCAAAAAGCTGCAAATGTGATGCATTCTGTCGGAACCTGTGGGAATGAGTATAATTATTATTAATAGCCGCAATCCCGCGCCGCAATTCAAGTTCTGCTCGGTGTTCTCTGCTAAGAACCCGACTGAATGATGCGAGTGGCGTTACTATGTTGTTTGCCGAGGCGGGGATGATTTTTGGTGTTCCGCAGAACAACAACAGTGTGCTACTTAGGTTCCTACATGTTTCTTTCCCCTCAGTAATCCCCGATAACGTTTAAATGGTGAACACGGAGCAGTTTTTCCGTGAGCGGGAATGTAAAACCCGGAGTGGATCCAGAGCGGAGTGATTACAGAACGCTTAGAGTGGAGAGAGGAACGTGCTTTAATCCACTCCAGGCTTTGATCACACCCCCCTCAACAGACTGAATGCACCTCGTCTTTCCTTCATTTAAGACCTATTCAAGCTAAAATCAAGACATGTATAGCACTCTTTGAGAAATGTAAGCGTATTTACGGTCTTAAAATGAAGAAAAGTTAATTTAAGAAGGCGGGAACCCTGCATTGACAGGAATCAGTATCGCCGGAGAACTTTAGTTTGTGAGAGACGCGGAGCTGATGCAGCGGATGCTGGATATTTGTGGCGGTCGATGTGGATATCGTGGATGACTTCTTCTCTCTCATCATTCTACTAGTGCTTCAGTTTCGGAACTTTCACGATTAGTAACACATACAGCTGTATCCTCGCCAAAATGCAATAGTGAAAAGAGACCCCTCTCTAACAGTGTCGCGTTTCAAACGTTATTTAAATGACACCGGTATTGCGGTATTTAAAAAATTCATATCGTAAGAAAAATAAACACCGGTATTCGGTATGAACCGGTATACCGCCCAGCACTAATCACATACCTAATTTACATACAGTTTGATAAGACTATAACAAATTACATACCCTATTGAATAGAGTCTGAAGCAAAATTAATTAAAAACCTTGTGTACTTTCTGTATTATTTAAATAATTATGCTAAAACACATAATTTGAAAAAAAAATGTAAATGCGCCCCTAAATTTTTTTAATGCGCTCCTTCATTTTTCAACATGTGCTCCTTGTGAAAAAGATAAACCTCAAGCCCTGAAACAGCAGATTTACATTCACATTCAGCCTGTGTGCAGTTTCTGTCTGGCCAAAAACGAACTGAATTTGCATGCCCTGCTTCAGATTTTGACCGGTTGATGGAAAAACCAGCTTATGTGGATTCTACACATTTAAGCATTTCAGATAAGGTATTTAGAATTATTTCTGCAACAAAAATGTATATGTGATATGTATATGTACACATACGTGAGTATGTATATAGTACATACTCACGTAGGCTACATAGTCTGATTGCCAGACATACACTGATATGGCCAGACATTCACACTGATTGGTGGTAATAGTCAGCAATCACACGCTGATGTGCTGTAATACAGATGATAATCATACAGATATGGGCCATATAGTCCATAATGGCTGATCGGCATTCATAGTGATAGCCGTCATTCATTCAATCAGAATTATCACAGCTGATTATAAGCCGACAGATGCTAATTATACAGATACAGCCGAATTTTCCACAAAACACACATACACATATATTAAAAATGTTGAAAAAAAAAAGATTTATTTTGTTCAAAAAGCCGATCGCTAAGTTAATGATCGCTAAGGATCTGAACCCCATCAGATGACCAGTACGTCACAGCGTGCCTCACAGCCCTCACGAGAGAGTGCCAGAATTCAAATTAACAATTTTCTGTTTTTTTTTAATACAAACAATAACTCTCCCTGAAGAAAGGAGACGTAAACAAAGGAATATCCATCCATATAACAACGTTATTGCTTCATTGGACTAAAGTGCTCAATGTGATGTTGTTCCATGGACCCTTACCTCTCTAACTGAACTGGGAATTACAGCAGTGGGTGTGTTTGTGACTCAATATTACACGAAGCTGCTATGTACTGCTTTTTTATGTTTTGATGTGTACTGCTTACATACATTTAGCAAATACATTCCTTATAAGCTTTCCATCGGAAGACAGCGATCGATCATCAATGCTTGAGGCTTAGACCTTCAGAATGATTTATAGTTTGTCAAGATTAATTTTGTCCCGTTTCATTTAATCTATTTGTAAACAATGACATGTGCAAACAGAGAGCATTCAGTGCGCTGGCGTCCTGCTGCAGGTTTACAGGTTCAAATCCAAATATCATTGGTAATGTTATTTTTTTTGTGATTATGCAAACAAAAAGTAATTTTAGTTGTTGATTTTTAAATATAAAACTTGGTGAATTGATTTATGTGTTGGTACTTTTTGAACATCTACAGCACAGTTTAACAATACCGTGATAATACTGATAACCGTGATAATTTTAGTCACTATAATCGTGATAAGACATTTTCATACCGTTACATCCCTACTGCCCATATGGAGCACAAGCATCAGGTTGAACAAGCAAACAGAACAATCACAACCAAGCTAAGTAAAATGCATCAGGAAGGAATACCATGGGTCGATGCGTTGCCAGCGGTACTGTGTAGTATGAAAGCATCACCTAACAGATCAGTAGGACTGAGCCCTCATGAGATTATTACTGGACGCCCAATGCAGATGCCAGGTGTGATTGATCTTTAAAAAAAAATGTACACATTGCCTCAGATGCCTTATTCATTGTTTAATGTTTCTTAAAGCACAAAATCAGCATATTAGAATAATTTCTGAAGGATCATGTGCACTGAAGTCGGGTTATGGCTGCTGAAAATACAGCTTTCCTGTGACAGGAATAAATTACATTTCTATTTTTTTAAAAGTAGAAAACAGTCATTTTAAATAGTAATAATATATCAAATGATTTCATATTTTTGATAATATAAATAATAAATACGTTAAAAACGACTCCTAACTCTTAATTTTGACATGCTTATACAGAACATAACAAGGAAGCTACATATTTGGGCTAAAATGATGCCAGTGCACCAAGAAGGCCTTTGCAGATGTGTGAGACTGACTGAGTGTGTTTAAAACATGGGATGATAAGGACTCTGTTAATGGTGGCAGAGATGATCAGAACAGTGAAACTAGCAAGCTAGCAGCAAATCGATGTTTTCAGATGTACAATTGGTAGATATTGATCCATTAGTGAGAGCTACAGGAGATCTGATCAGACAGCTGAAGCAGAAAGAGAGAGCGATCATGTTTATATTATATTCACCACTAATATATTTTAGATTAAAGGCCAACTACTTCACTGCTCATAGACTCATTTTAGAGTGCAAGTTATGTTGACGAAAATATGTGTTTAAGGGTTCAAAGATGTGCATAACCTTTTTGTTGTCATTGAGAGGAGATGATTTGGTGTGAACCTGTCACCAGCACCTCTGAGGTTGCAAGCAGGGTAAACACATTTGATGTTTTATAGATGGCTAATGCACTTCTGAAGCACTTCTTGCTTACATTTCCCCCCCTCTTGCTCTTGCTCTCATCCTTTCCCTCTGCCACATCTCTTTTTGTCACTTCTATGCTTCAACCCCACAGCTTAGTCACTGTCTTGTTCCAGATGAAACAGTCACTGGGTAACACTGAAGATTAAAATGTATTTCTAATGGTAAATTGCATTATGCAATAAGTAGCTAAAGGAGTAAATCATCGAGTCAAGTTCATCAACAACTGCTCAAACCAAACGTACCTCTGTAATATTTAATATTGTGATAAAAGATACTTAAGCTTGAGGACCAATTCTCACTATTAACTATGACATTGACCTCAATAAACTCCTAATTTGCTGCTTATTAATAGTTAATTATGTCGTTGGTATATTTAGTTATGGGGTAGGATTACAGGATCTAAAATATGACCATTCAGAATAAGGCATATGTGCCTTATAAGAATTAATAAACAGCCAATATGGTAATATGCAGTTTTTGGTTCCTTGATATTTGGTTTAGTGTTCACACTGCACATGGTGCATGTGACCCATTAAATATAACTATATAAAGTAAAATAACAAACAAAACAAAAAAAAGTTTGATTTTGTTGTATTTTAAAATAAAAAGGGTATTAAAATGTACAATTACTATATAGGTTCAAGGTTCAAGGTTCTTTATTATTCATCACATACACAATCATGCAGGGTATAATCAGTAGTGAAATGCAAGTAGACAGGGGAAGAAAAAATACAGCATAACATGAGGAAGGTGAGGAGAAAAAAAATAACCCCCAGACTATGCTCCTTGGGGAGTACAGTGTGAGAACAGGAAAAACACCTCAGCAACAAAAGCACATACACCATAGACACACGACTTTGCAACAGGGGGAGAAATCCAGCTCCAGCAAGCAGCCATCCGGACCCGCAGCCACTATTCCGGCGCTGGACACAGACCCGCTTGTCAAGCTGGCGGTTCAAAGCGACGGAGGCGAGGGATCGGGGGGGAGGTGAATGCATATGTGTGTGTGTGTGTTTAATAGTTTGTTGTCAATGTCTGTGGAATGGGGGAGGAAGCAAGAGCGTCTCACTGCAGTGCTCTTCCCAGGGTAATTTTCCAACAGCAGCCTTGGCCAAGGCCACTGAACGGGGGAGCCAAAAAAGATAAGATTGCGATTGTTTTGTCTTGGGGCGAGTAACCGCATTCCAATTCCACGGCTACTCTCTCTGTCCATTCTGGTCTCCACCATCAATTTTAATTTGCAAAGCCGTGAGCTTCTCCATGATAGAATCCATATTGCGGTTAATAGTCTCAGTCTCAATGCTGACCGCTCTTCCCACTGCTTCAATCATGACGGGCAGCCTTGTGAGGCTTTGGACAGCTGTTCCCGTTTTATGAATTCTTCGATAACCCAGGGCAAATCCAATCAGCAGAAGACCTGTTATCATGGTTCCGAATAGGTAGATATCTTCAATGTCCTCCACGGAAAGAGCCGCTAGACATACGATTCGCCACCTCTCCCACGCGTCCATCGTGTAGCCAGCTGCGAACGTTCCGTCAGGGCAGACAGGTTCCCCAGAACCCAGGCTTCTCATTGAGAAGATGGTGTCAATTGCATTGAGAGACCAGTTGATCAAATCCATAATCTTTTAGTTTGGTGAGCCGTGCAGAGAGAGTCTCTCAATAGATGAGACGAGACAAGAGAGAGCAAGCAGGGAAAAATAAGGGCGAGGACAGGGAGTGAAAAATGCGACCGCCTCCGTTGAGTGTCAAAGAAGAATATAGTTGTCACAATGAGAACCAGAAGACAACAGGTAAGTATCACACGGGAATGTTTATTGAGTGAGGTGCTGTGAAATAGGAGAATGATGTGCTGGTGAGTATCGTGGGGATGGTTATATGCAGGTGCACGGTGCAGGAACTGATATCCTTCTTGTTCACAGGAGAGTGGAGTCCGGGTGCTTGGGAGAGAGGGGATCAACGCTGGATAATCGTTGGAAACGTGAGGGACCTGGAATATCCTTTGGAGGATCGCTGGAGAGACTAGGAGGTAAGTAAAACACAGGTAAGTGTGTAGAGAGTCTGGAATAGATCCGTATAGTGAACCGTAGACCGGATGATGAGTGTCAGAGAGCGTGTGGAGTTTCTAGGAGTGTTGATGAGGGACAGCAGGTGCAGGTGATCAAAACTCAGGTGACTGGGATCTGGTGATTGCGGTTGAGATTACGGCAGAGACTCTGACTCTCTGACACTATCCCCTCCCCCAGGGGCGGCGACGGGGGCGACCTCTGCCTCTGGGTGTGGGACGATCAGGATGAGTGCGATGGAAGTCCTGTAACAGCATGGAATCAAGGATATCGTCCCGGGCCACCCCGGATTGTTCCTCGGGCCCGTAGCCCTCCCAGTCCACGAAATACTCCAGCCGGCTTCCCCGTCGCTGCGAATCCAGGATGTTGCGGACTTGATAGACCGAGGGTTTGTCTAGTATTTCAGGAGGAGGAGGCTAGTCCGGCTTGGGTTGATCTGGTGGGGGAGAAGACCAAGACTTCAGCAGGGACACGTGAAATGTGGGATGAATGCGGTACCTGGGGGGTAGTTGAAGATGATAAGTGACCTCGCACTGCTAAAAAAGCAGTACATACCAGCTTTGTGTAATATTGAGTCACAAACGCATCCACTGCTGTAAATCCTTGTTTAGTTAGAAAAGGTTAGAAAAGGTGAGGGTCCACGGAACAACATCCCATCGTGTACTTTAATCTAACGAAGCAATAACGTTGTTCTATGGACAGATATTCCTGTAACGCAGATGATAGATACGGGAAGGAGGAGGCGGGAACCGGCGAACATTTATCAACTTTAATAATAAAATAAACAAACACAAATGAAAAGCGGCAGCCCCTCACGGATGACTGCCGCACACAAAACACAAACTAAAATTCCAGGCCTGGTCCTCTCTCGTCTTCCACTGTTGTCACTCCTCATTTAACCCTTCCGAAGCTCCTCCGTGGGACTCGAGACCGGTGAGCGGTGCAGGTGTCGTTCATTACCAATTACTCCACCGGCCTCGCTCCGTTCCCACGGCTCTCGGCCCCGCCCCACTCGCCACAATTCCTTTGTTTATGTCTCCTTTCTTCATGGAGAGTTATTGTTCGTATACGTTTTGGAATAGCTCACGCTCAAAAAACTGCGTCTTGTTGTAAAAAACTACACGGTTTTGTAGCATACAGTGTTACACACAGAATGAGACCATCCCCCCCCAAAAAAGTGGAAACATTTGTTTATTTGAATCTGGCGCGCTCTCGCGAGGGCTGTGACGTACCTATCATCTGATGGGGCGGAACTTAGCGATCGGTGTCTATATATAGTCTCAGGAAAATCTAATTTTTCATGGTATCTTCTTCAGATTTGAAATATAAACTCGTGAGACATGTGAGTTTCAACCCATTACTTTTCTGGATTGCTCCAGGACTTATTTCATGTATTTTATATGAAATACAATTATTATTATTTTTCATTCAGTGTGGTACACTTTTTTTCAAGGCACTTCAGTCTCTATAACTTTTTATAGTTTTGAGCAACTCTGGATGATGGATAGTAAAACCCAAATGTTCTCCTTTGCAAAGACTCAAAAATTGTGTGTAGCACACTGAAGTCACCACCTGTTATAATTTTAAGTTTGGTACATGTTTTTCAACTGTGAGTCCCAAAATCCGAAAATGGGGAGTGCTGGCTAACAGTTAATGGGTACAAGATGGAAACTAGAATAAAAAAAAGAAAGAAATCAAGCCGAATGCTTTAATAACAACCTGCTTCTTTATTGTCTGTTGGAAGTTGTTTCTTTTTCTTTGTCTCCACAGGCAGAGTCAAGATCTTGCATTATTATTCAGACACACTTTTGGATTCCCACTCTCTCTTTCTCTCTCAATCTGTCTCATCCACAAATGAGTAGATAACCTCAAATTCAAGGTCCACGCTGCTGTCAGCTGGGTGTTACTTTATTATTTTTGACAGTTAATCAATGTAGCACAAATCTGAAGAAGGGAGAAGAAAACCCAAATATGGACTGAAATTGCTTTGTTTTAACATGTATTTTAAGATACCTCGGACAACAGATACCCTGTTGTATAAGCTTCTATCCATCTCGAGAACTTGTCTATTACTACCAAAACTTAGTTTTTCCCTTACAAGGAGGCAACGATATGTAATCAACTTGCAGGTGACGAAATGGTCCTGGTGGAGCTGGAGTATGTGTTGCTGCTGTAGTTGCTCTTGGCACATCATTATTTTTTTCTGACATGTAACGCATCTCTTAACTGTTTCGGTGGCTCCATTTCTGAATTTTAGATTCCATCATTGATTTGAGAACCTGTGATTCATCGTTGGAGGATGGCAATGGGACGTGGTGTAATGGTGGGCATGGCCCGAGTATGGAAAAACAAGGACATCAGCCTTGCCACCAAATTAAGAATTAGTAAATGCAATTGTCTTCGCAATAGCTTCGTACGGATGTGAGACCTGCACCCTCAAGAAGATTGACCAGAGTAGGATAGATGCATTTGAACTTTGGTGCTGGAAATGATTGATAAGGATTACATGGACAGTGAGGATCATCAACCAAGAGATATTAGACCGAATCAAACCATGGACGTCACTGGAAGCAAGAGTCACTAAGCAGAAGTCATTGTATTTCGGACACATCATGCAGAGCCAGTCCCTGGAGAAGGACATCATGCTAGGGCTGGTAAGTGGAAAGAGGGGGAGAGGTCGCCTAAGAACCAATTGGCTAGATACCATCTGAAATGACACTGGAATGACTGTAAGGCAATTAAAGAAAATCACCTTTGATCGTACCAACTGGAGAGCCATGATTCATCAAGTGACCGAGAGTCGGTATCGACTGAACGGATAGAAAGCGAGAGAGAGATTCATCATTGCAGGACCACTGTGACCCAAATTGTGTATTTGTTCAGCCAAATATGGCAGCAGTGATTCGGGAGCGACATACTTTCACCCCTTTGGTCCAGCAGCCGGATGAATCTGCTCTGTCTCCTTTGTCTAACAATGTCCATGCTTTATATAGAGGAACGTCTTTGTACAGATCAATGATTGATTCAGGAGGCAGAATTGTCTTCTGTGTTATACTAACTGAACATACTTGCAGTTGCATAGGAACAAGACTGTTTAGTCAGCAAGAGCATTATCTTTAGCTTCTGTAGTATTAGTTGTGAGATGTGCTTTCACTTTGATCACCGTTATTTTTTTTTGTAAGTTTCATGGCAAACATTAGATATTAAAAAGGTCTTAAAAGTCTTACATTTGACTGTCTAAACCCTGCAGAAACCCTGCACACAATGTATTTATTAGTTCACCCAAAAATTTAAATTAGGCTGCTTTTTACTCACCTTCCATGCATCCTTGGTGTATGTGACTTTCGTCTTTCAGATGAATCCAATCGGAGTTATATAAAAAATTGTCCTGGCCCCTCCAAGCCTTTCCATGGGACTAAACGGGTGTTTGCTGGATCCAGTTTGGAAGACGTAAAATAAAGTACGCACATTCCTTATAAAACATTCCTCACACGGCTCCGGGGGGTGAATAAAGGCCCCTTGTAGCAAATCCATGTTTGTTTGAAATATAAATAACCATATTTCAAAAGTAATAAACCAGTGCTTCCCAAACCTGTCCTGCACATTTTGTATATCTCCCTAATCAGACACACCCAATTTAGTTCTTGCAGTCTCTATTAACGAGTTGATGAGTGAAATTAGGTGTGTTAGATAAGGTAGACATGCAAAAGATGCAGGGCAGGGGGGCCTCCGGGACAGGTTTGGGAAGCACTGTAATACACACTTTTCTCTCACTACATCTAACTGCCATAAGTGGAAGCAGTTCCGGCGGAACTGTGCATGAGGGTAGAGTGGAGAACGTGAGAGATGGCATCTTCAGTAGATCTATTGGGGTGAAGAGGGTCCAAAGAATCAGGGATGGAGGAGCAAATCTAGTTCTTTACCAGTCTCTCAACGACCTTCATGACTATTGATTTTAGGGCAACTGGACGATGAGGATTTATTGTTCTTAGGCATAGGGATGATGACAGATGACAGAAGTAGGTGGGAACCACAGAGGTAGCAAGGGACTCATTAAAGATGGAAATTAAAACAAACCTGATCAGCGCAGGACCTCCGAACACAGCCAGTAATCCCATCAGGTCCGGCTAATTTGCTGATGTCCACACGCTTTAGTTCCCTCCCAACCTCGAGTTGGAAAGTGAAGCTGCAAGTATTCATGGCCTTTTGCTCTGACACCTCTGTATTTGTTTGCCTTTCCAGCTTCTCACCTCTCACCTATTTTCCTAATTTCAGTTCACAGCATAAAATGTCACATTTCAGTGCACTTACGGTTGGTTTGACAGAGAAACAGAGAATCAGAATTCATACTGTGCTAAAGTCACTGTGAAACCTGACTAAATTTTGTGGGCTCTGTTCTCTTTTGATCATATATATATATATATATATATATATATATATATATATATATATATATTATGTATATAGACTTTTTTGTGTTGAAGCTCCCGGGACAGGACAGTCGCAACAAGCCAGCGTTTGAGCACAGATGTTTTGCATTCTCTCAGTGCCACCGATTTGCATTTATTTGGTGATTTCCTGATTATACTGTGGTTCTTGGGCTCATTTCCAACAACGATGAGACCGCATACTTGGCTGAGGTAGAGAGACTTACATCATGGTGCCAAGGCAACTGTCTCTCTCTTTGTGAACAAAACTAAAGAGCTGATTGTGGACTTCAGGAAGAAACAGCAACAGCTCTACATTCCTCTTATGATCAGTGGGACCCCTGTGGAGAGCTTCAAGTACATTGGTGTAAACATCTTAGAGGACCTGACTTGGACTACACACATTCAAACACAGGTTAAGAAAGCCAGGCAAAGACTTTACCATCTGCGACAGCTGAGGAAAATCAGGGCCTCTCCAGCAATCCTGAAAACTTTCTATTCAGGGGTCATAGAAAGTGTACTGACTCAGTGCATCTCAGTGTGTATGGAAATGTCTCCAATCAGGACTGCAAAACTCTGCAGAGAGTTGTGCGCTTAGCTGAATGCATCTCATTTATATTTACATTACGTTTAGTCATTTAGCAGACGCTTTTATCCAAAGCGACTTACAAATGAGGACAACAGAAGCAATCAATTATAGTTTTAAAACAACTAAAAACTGATCCAAAACTAAAAGCTAAAACTGTATAAATACTACATATACACATTTAAAAAATAAATAAATTAAATAAAAATGACAAATGCATACAACGCAATTTCAAAACTGAACATTTAAATAAAAAACTAAATACAAAGCTAAGAGCAATTCAAAATATTAAAGAACAAAATGTATACGAGTATAATAATGATTCTAGCATAACACTAAGCCAAAATACAACTACATATGTGTGTAAAACCACACACACATACATACATGTATATACATACACATTTATAAAATCAATATATATGATTTCATTTCCATTTAGTTTGTTGAAGTATTAAAATAACTAAAATTAAATAAAACTAAAACTTAATAAAAGACCTATAAAGACATAATAAATTCAGACATAATCTAACTCAAATTAAAATAGATCACAAATACAAAATCAAACAGTAGTTTCAGTAATCCTAAAAATAACATTGAGACAAACACACATGCCAACAAAGAACAACTTACACATAGTAAGAAAATGGTTATACAACTGAAACAAGAAGTGAAACAAGTAGTAAGGAAGAGGAGAAATAAAAAAGCGATACTTCTTTTACCTGGTCCCTGCCTGGTGGAGTCACTCGGTAGTGTCGATGGTCTTTACACTATTCGGTCTTCACACGAGAAGGCCTTCACGCGACGGCTGCCACGGTAAACTAAGCTTTTTTTTATAGCCGCCAAACAAAATACTAATTTCATTTAGCTGGACACACTTTCCTTATTTTTCCTACAACAAATGGCCAAGCAAGCGCAGACACTGACAAGATACGCGATAAAATATGACACCAAACACGATTTCAGCACGTCTCCACACAGTAAACAAAACAAGTGTTTCGTAGCAAAAACAACTGGGCTAAACACTAATGAGACAAGTAAATACACTTACATTGCATCTCAGGGTTGGCTCTTCCCTCTCTGCAGGACATCTACCTCAAACACTGCAAAAGCAGAGCTGTTAAAATCATCAAGAACTCAAATCACACTGGTATCCGTCTCTTCATTTTATTGCCACCTGGAAAGCACTTCCGTAGCATGATGGCAAAAACTAAGAGATTTAGGAAGAGTTTCTTCCCCAGGCCACCAGGCTCCTAAACTTAAACTCGGTCTCATGACATCAACATGACTCCATTTAATAATCAGTAAGATATTCATTATCCTCCACCATCCGTATATAGCTGCTATGTTTATACCCTGTACAACCTGTTTGCACATTCTTCTTGCATATTCCTGCTTATATTATTATTTATTAAGTCTACAGTATGCTGTCCTGCACATTTAATTTTATTGCACATTTTGTTCTGTTTTAATTTTTATTCTTTTTTTTTATACCTATATTTATGTATACTCGTTTGTGTTTTGTTACATATAATTGCGCTGTCTATGGAGCAGACCTGACTTACATTTCACTGCTGGTTATATTCTTTATAATTGTGTATGTGATGAAAAAAATGTTGAATCTTGGTCAAATATAGATTTGTGTATGTTTTAATTAATCTATAACACAGCTTCTTTATCTGTAAATCATTTTATTTTATGCAAAGCAAACCAAGTCACCTAAACGAGCCGCACTGGTCTTTTCGTGATGATTAAATGTTTAATTTTTACTTCTAAAATGCTTGTTAAACAAGTTTAAATTAATGTTGTATACATGTAAAATATAAGAACTGTATTTAACTAAAATAAAGGCATTTCGGCAATTAGGCAAATTAAGAAAGGATGAAAGAAATAGAAAAACAATAAAAATTGTCAAAATATATGAAAAACTAAAACAAAACGAAATAAATTATCACTTTCTAATCAATCTCGGCATGCTTTAATTTTGTGGAAAGAGGTTTGCGTAAAATGTCTTTGGTCTGCGCTCTGGAAGTGTTCTGTTAATTCTGCTAAACTTTAATTACTGAAACTAAAATTAAAACGGAAACTAAACTGTATAAAAATAAATAGGCTAGAAATCTGTTCACAAAAAAACTAAACTAAAACCAACCAAATTATTAATGAAACTAATAAAAATGAAACCTAATTTTATTGCAAAAATTGAAAGCAATATTACAATAAAAACAAATGTAAAAATGCTAAATAATGACATTCATTGTCTTTCATTGGTGCTTGAAGAGGGGGATCCGCCAACTGAGGTGATTGAAATTCGAAGGTGCCGGATCCGGACCCAGGCTGCGTTTCCCAAAAGCATCGCAAGCCTTAATTGTAGCTCCACTTATCAACTTTTAGTATCAACATCTGTTTAGCAAACATGCAGGTGTTGTTTTCTCGCAGTCAACACAGCTTGATTTGTGCATTTTTAAGTAATGTTTACACATTATATTTTATTTCATACATGATGGCACAGATTTTATGGCTTTGGATTGTGGATTTTATTTGCAGTGAAATATGTCCTGTTGTCTGTTTTCCTCCAAAATGCAGAATGCATACTGTATTGCTTTAGAAAAAAGCATTTTATTTTTGCACATAAAATATTTTTTAATATCTGGCTCACTATTTAATCACCATTTTTAAGTTAATTTAACAATTTTACCTGTGAGGGGGTCTAAGGTCAAAAGTCATCATCACCATCACCAGGGGCACTGATTACTGAGCACCGCCACCTGTCTCCACTCATCAAGAGCACTATATTCACACACTCCTCCGGCACAGTCACTGTCTGGTTTACAGTCTGCACTGCGAGACAAACATTCCATGTTTACTTACCTGACTCACTCACTAAACTTTGTTTGGCGATCTAGTTGCTCTTGAATTCCACTTCTCGATCTCCACCGCACCTGTGCTCCACTGTCTCCCCGTTCTCTCTGCCCCTCTGGATCACCTGGAAAAGTAAAAAGGAGTGGTTACGCTCAGATAAGACTTTATTTAACATTGCCATAATGCCATTCCCTGCACACTCACCTGGATTCTCCACTTTGCTGCACTCCACCGGCATTGCTAAACAAACCTGCTGTTGTTTTCACTTACCTCTGCGTCCCTTGTCTACCTGCTGACATTAGCCACCAGGGGGAACTTAAAAGTAATCATTTTAATTTGTTAGCCAGCACCAGCAATTTTGACCATATTCACAAATATATCAGGACTCTAAGAATATATTGTTGTATGAACTTGTAAACATTGAATATATCAGAAGGAAGAATGGAGCCTTTGTTTATATATATATATATATATTCTAGCTTATATCAGTATTTTTTTTAACACTCCAGTGTTGGAGAGTTCTATCAAAACAATTGAAACAAAAAGCTAAGAAAATTGCATTTTTGGTCAGAGACCTTCATTTTAAAGCAGAAATATATATATCTTTGCATTTTTGTTTTTCTCACTTTCACGTGGTAACTGCAATTGCTGGAGAATGTTGTCAATGGCAATTTGCAACTGATATTGGTGATGTCTGAATTGGTTAGTTTTGTATTAGTTTGAACATTTTCACCAATTGACTTTTGATTAGTTCAATTTGTGAGCATGACATCACATGTGATATATGCCATGTTGCAATTATAGCCAATCACGTTATCTACCATCATAACGGTCTTTACCTAGCCACTACTCTCTTCACATTCAAGTTGGTTGATTGTATATTATTTGATTAATATTTCATAAAATTCGTTTCAATATAATTTTATTTCTGATGATTTTCTTTCTGTTTCTCTTGCTTCCGCAGAGCACATAAGTACGTAAGTACGGACCTGCTGGACTGCATCGGCCTCATTATTAAGACATATCACATGCATTCCAGCATTGATCTCAGTTGGCTTCATTCTGCTGAGGTTTAATCAGCATTCCTCCCAGAGCCCCGTCCTCTTCCACACACTGCCTTCCTACCCTGCTCCCCTGATCTGGCAAAATAACATTGCAAATGTGCAAAAATACATTATTAATTTTCCATGAGGCATTCCAGATGGCACCCCTTGACAAAAATTCCTTTCATTTTTGTATTTTTCATTTCCTGTAGTGCACCTGAGACACATGCACCTTAACACCCTCCTTCTTCCCGCTCCGCCTCGATTCAGTCAGCCACTGAAATTATATCTGCTATGAAATCAGTTTGAGAACATCACAGCAGAATTGAGCACGCTGGCCGAGTGTGTGTCACTTCGTGTGCGTCTCTATGTGTGTGTGTGTGTGTGTGTGTGTGTGTGTGTAAACCGCTTTCAATAACACCCGGCTTGCAAAATCAATCCCCTCTGCTTTGAATGAGAGAGAGAGAGCCAACCCCTCACAATCACAAGCTCAGCTTTTTTAGAAATAAAAAGGACACTATTACTGAAATCTATTGAGTTCACATAAACATATTTTTTTCCATGGTTTTAAAGGCAGACATTCAGTAAAGCCACCCCCTGGTGGCTAATCTGCTGCAACTGTTATTTTTATTTTTTATTATTATTATTTTTTTTTTGCATACCATTGTGTATATAGGTGTACATGTAAAATGTGTACATTTTGTGTATAATGTGTATTAATAACTGCAATTATGTCTAATAGTACACTGTGTGTACTGACTATATGTATGTGTATTCTGCACATTGTCTTCTGTATAAGTCTGTAAGTATGTACTGTCTATATGTAAATTGTTTCTGCACTGTCTGGAGCACGCTCTCAAGAATTTCACTCACCAAGGCACACGTGCTGTGATGATGTGACAATAAAAGTGATTTGATTTGATTTAAAGAGCCCCCATTATGTTAAAAGCGGACTGTTTTATTCATTGCACTTATGTCCATCACGTTAAACTATAGTATACCCATTATACAGTTGCCTCAGTGTATTTGGATGACTATGTCACACTTAAAAAGCTAAATATCAAACCATATTTCCATCTGCAAAAAAAATGCTGACTGATCTCTCAGAACTTCATATTTTATAATTTTTTTTAGCAATGCAGAACGTATCATCGTGTACTTTTAATCTGCCTTTATTATGCTCTAGATCAGGGTTTCCCAAACCTGTTCCTGGAGGCACACCAACACTACACATTTTCCAACTTTTCCTTATCAAACACACCTGAATCAACTCCTCAGCTCATTAGTAGAGACTCAAGGACCAGAAATATAGTGGTCAGATAAGGGTGTTGGTGTGCCTCCAGGAACAAGTCAAGTCAAGTCACCTTTATTCATATAGCGCTTTTAACAATACAAATTGTAACAAAGCACTGCACAATATCAAAATAGGCAAATTGTGTCCATAATGTAAAATGACAGGATTTAACACTCAAATATCAACTGAATGCATTTCATTATTGAATTTAGTAATGGCATTGTCCAGCTCAGTTCAGTTTAAATAGTATCTGTGCAATCAAGTCGATGATTTTGATGGAAATGAAGTGTCCCCAACTAAGCAAGCCAGAGGCGACAGCGGCAAGGCACGAAAACTCCATCGGTGACAGAATGGAGAAAAAACCTTGGGAGAAACCAGGCTCAGTCGGGGGGCCAGTTCCCCTCCGGCCAGACGAATCAGTAGTTTGTTCCAACTGCAGCAAAGTCAGAGTGTAAGTGGTCTACTGGTTCCAGGGGTCTTTTCCTGATGGATGTCTAGGTGACGAGGTTCTCACTGGAGATCTGTCTCTGGGGCTCATCTATGTGTCCTAGACTCCGCTGACAGTCAGGGCTGTAGAGGTTGTCTCCAGGTGCTGATCCTCCATTTATGGCAGACTTTGGTTAAGTCAGTATAATCGCTGATGGTTGGCTTCCTCTGAGGTCCTCCGAGGGGTTGTCATCATCTCTTCTCAGGTGTTCAGTCATCTCAGATCGTTTAAGGGTTGGATCCAGACTGAAGCTTGTGTAATTCCTAGCTACCACGGGATGTTAATCCCATGGCAGAAACATAGAAACAGTAAGACAATTAGCGTAGCAGTTGTTCCATCCAGGAATAACCCTGGATGAAATTATCAGTATAACCCAAGCTAAAGCATAATAATGCGCATTTGTTCAGATAGACTGGCAGTACAAGATTGTGAGATGCATTATATGAATGCTTGGCTAAAGAGATGTGTCTTTAATCTAGATTTAAACAGAGAGAGTGTGTCTGAACCCTGAACGTTATCAGGAAGGCTATTCCAGAGTTTAGGAGCCAGATATTAAAAAGTTCTACCTCCTTTAGTGGACTTTGCTATCCTAGATACTACCAAGAGTCCAGAGTTTTGCAACCTTAGGGAGCGGGTTGGATTGTAGCGTGATAGAAGATTAGTTAGGTACTGTTGGACTTCAAATGTCCTGCATGTTCAAAATTGAAGGAAGGCAATCTATAAAAAGTATTGAAATTTATTGATCAGAAATCACCAAAGTTACAGCGCTGGGTTGCCTTAGACACAAGTCTTACAAAGAATCAACCCAGAAACACAGTTTCACATCATATTTATAGTATGTGTCGACGTGTTTCTTCTTCTCATTGGATGTAGGATCCGCTCGTGAGTTCTCCAATCAGCTCTCACTTCTTTGTTCAAGTTCTCCAATCAACTCCAGTTTCTGCAAAACAACATATGATAGCGCCCACACCCAATTTCTTGAGCTTAGCCGGGCTTTTCTAGGGTAATCTGATCTTGTTATGTGTGTGTGCACATTCCACCGCGCCCCACCTAGCCGTTGACCTCCCATCTTGACCCCACATACCACATTCTACAGAAAGCACATTAGTATCAGCTCAAAGCCTTTTCATATTCCTGCAAGCATAAATGGTTTAAAACATTAATAATGAATTCCTTTAATCATTGATTACACATTGATATATTGGTTTTGCACACATGCACTCATATAATTAGCATAACATAATTTTCAAAAGGTTAATATCCCTCAATACGCAGGAGCTAAATCATTTAGGGCCTTATAGGCAAGTATAATATTTTGTAACTGATACGAAACTTAATAGGTAGCCAGTGCAGAGACTGTAAAATTTGAGAAATATGATCATATTTTCTTGACCTGGTAAGGACTCTAGCCGCAGCATTTTGTACTATCTGTAGCTTGTTTATTGAAGATGCAGGACAACCACCTAGCAGTGCATTACAATAGTCCAGTCTAGAGCATCAGAAACACTTAACATGTTCCATAGCTTGGCAATGTTTCTAAGATGGAAGAATGCTGTTTTTGTAACATTGGAAATATGATTTTCAAAAGATAGTAGTAGTAGTAGTAGTAGTAGTAGCCCTTTATTGTCACTAGTACAAGTACCAGCGAAATTAGCCATCAACCTGTCCATACATACACAACATACATATGACAACGGGGTAGACAGAACAGGAGACAGGGTATTTAGAAAAATACAGCTTTTACATGAGGAGAGAGGAGGAAAAAATGTTTAACCCCCAGACTATGCTCCATTTGGAGTACAGTCTGAGAACAGAAAAAAAACACCTCAGCACAAAAGCACATATACAATAAACACATGACTTGCAACAGGGGGAACATATCCAGCTCTGGCAAGCAGCCATCCGGTCCAGTGCCATTTATTTCGGCGCCGGTCAACAGACCTGCTCGCCCTAGTGGCGGTGCAAAGCGTTTTACAGAGGCAGTTGAATGGGGAGGAGTAATGTCTGTAGTCGGGGGGAGGGAGGAAGAGATTCCCACTCCATCGCTCTCTCAGGGTGGTTATCCAGACGGCCTTGGCCAAGGCGCCGGTACGGGGAGCCAGAAAAGATAAGATTAAATTGTTGTGACTTTGGGGCGAACAGCTGCAAAGCGCAGCTCATTCTCTTTGTCCATTCTGATCTCTGAAATCACCAAGTTTCACTTCCAAAGCTGCGAGTTTCATCATGATGGTATCCATATTCCGGTTTATAGTCTCAGTCTCATTGCTGACCGCTCTTCCCACAGCTTCAATCAAAACGGGCAGCCTTGTGAGACTTTGGACAGCTGTTCCCGTCTTCTGAATTTTTCGATAACCCAGGGTAAAGCCTAATCCAAACAGCAGAATACCTGTTATCATGGTGCCGAAAAGGTAGATATCCTCAGCGTCCTCAACGGAAAGAGCCGCCAGACACACGATTTGCCACCTCTCCCACACATCCCTCGTATATCCGGCCGCGAACGTCCCGTCAGGACAAACAGGTTCCCCAGAACCCAGACTTCTCGTTGAGAAGATGGTATCAATCGCGCTGAGAGACCAGTTGATCAAATCCATAATTTTCTAGTTTGGAGAGCCGTTCAGAAGGAGTCTCTTCAATAGATAGATGAGACGAGACAGCAGAAGCAAGCAGGGAGGAAAAAAAGGGTAGGGCGGGGAGTGAAATCTAAGCGACTACCTCTGTTGAGTGCCAAACGAGATAGGTTGCTGTCTAATATAACACCCAGATTTTTAACTGTAGAGGAAGTAACATTACATCCGTCTAGTTGCAAATTGTAATCCAAAAGATTCTGTGTACTGTTTTTAGGTCCAATAAGTAATATCTCTGTCTTATCTGAATTTAATAGGAGAAAATTACTGGTCATCCAATCTTTTATATTTTTAACACACTCTCTTAGATAGTTTAGAGGTTTCATCTGGTTTTGTTGAGATATATAGTTATATAGCTGTCACCAGCATAACAATGGAAACTAATCCCGTATTTTCTAATAATATTACCAAGGGGCAACATATATAATGAAAATAACAGAGGACCTACGACAGATCCTTGTGGTACTCCATACTTTACTGGTGATAATTGAGATGACTCCCCGTTTAAATAAACAAAGTGGTAGCGATCGGACAGGTAGGATCTAAACCATCTTAGAGCCTGCCCTTGAATACCTGTATAGTTTTTTAATCGATCTATCAGTATGTCATGATCTATAGTGTCGAACGCACACTAAGATCAAGTAAAACTAGCAACGAGATGCAGCCTTTTGTCTGATGCAAGAAGCAAGTCATTTGTAATTTTAACAAGTGCAGTTTCTGTGCTATGGCGGGGCCTGAAACCTGACTGAAATTCTTCATAGATATAATTTTTTAGCAAAAAGGAGCACAGTTGAGCAGACACTACTTTTTCTAATATGAAACAGGGTTGGGAAACACTGCTTTCTAGATCAGTGCTTCCCAAACCTGTCCTGGAGGCCCTCCTGCCCTTCATCTTTTGCATGTCTCCCTTATCTAACACACCTGATTCCACTGAATCAACTCGTTAGTAGACGGCAAGAACAAAATTGGGTGTGTCTGATTAGGGAGACACAAAATGTACAGGCCAAGGGATCCTCCAGGACAGGTTTGGGAAGCACTGCACTAGATCATAATATATTAAAATGTATTATTTACTAGTGATGGCGAAGTGAAGTGTTCTGAACCAGTGAAGCTTTCAACCCAATTGTATCGGAAAAAGGTTCATTACTCGAAGCTTTTTAAAACTGTTCATACAATCAGGTTCTTCGCCATATTGTGGTCTTAAAAATGAACAACACCTTCCAAAGTGCTGTGATTCATTACAGCTGCTTGTTTCACATCTGGTTCTACTACCACCATTCCTGTGGCTCAGAGGTAGAGCATAGCTGACACAGAACAGCCGGTTCCCCAACCCAGCCAATCACAGCTCACCAATTCACCTGAGGACTAATCATCATCACCTGCAAGTCATTCAATCACTCAGCACCCAGCATTCTTAAGCACCAGCACCAGCTCACTTCAGTGTCCAGTCTCGTCTCGACATAGTTGGACCCTAGCACCATACTACTCTATTGACTTCAATCAAATATTGATTTATACTAACCTTCTGTGTCCTCCTCAGTGTGTCCTCTTCTGTCCTCCTCCTCTCCGATTCACCCTCCTGTTTCAGTCCAGGATCCCCCGCATCTGTCTCCATCCACGATCTCCTGGATCTTGAAGGATACCATTGGTCTGATCTGCTCATCACCCTCCAAAGTATCATCAAACCCATTACTCACCTGCTTCCTGCTGTTCATCTGCATACTGTTATTAAAACGTCACCAATTAACATCTCCCTTTGTATCTGTGAGTCCTTCCGTAACAATAGCATTAGCAGCGCTATAGGCTGTGGGTTCAATTCCCAGGGAACACACATACTGACAAAATATATATAGCCTGAATGCACTGTAAGTCGCTTTGGATAAAAGCGTATGCTAAATGCATAAATAAATAAAATAATACTGCTGATTCCTTGTTTTAATTTATTGTATAAAAATAATAGCCATTGTTAAAGTCATTCATTTGTGTCGTTGTACTGCTACAAAAATAATTCAAATAAATCAAACAAACACATGAATTAAATCTGTAATCCGTCAATGTTAACTCTTTCTCAGTCCTTAGACTGTTATTTCATGGGCAAAGTTCATTTGACCTTAATATATAAATTAGGATAAAAAGAAAACAATGCAAATGCATTCTAATGTAATATAATGTAAAGAAAACTGCGCTGTGGTTCGCTTCGGTTGAACCAGATACTGAAGCAGTCACATGGTTTTCAGGCGAATGAAGCTTCAGACATCATAGATCACGTGCTTTTGGCAAAACGAATCAAGCTCCGATACAGCGCTTGAATGTGAGATGTTTTGTTTTTTTGATTCAAGCTCTGTGTTGAATGTCACATCACTATTATTTACACTTCTTACGTCATTCCAAACCTGTATTACTTACTTTCTTCTTTTGAGCAATATCTGATGTTTTTATGTTTTTATATTACATTTTTTAGTAAATGATAACAATGTAAGTTGCTAGCAATATTTGGAAATCTAATTCAGTCCTGTTTTGCAAATGCAAAAATGTGTCACCCTGACAGTCTCAGCTTTAATATTCTGTTTCCAGTCCATATTGGGTGATTTTCTAGTCTCCAAGCTGTCTGCGTGAAATTGGTGTGCAAGAAATTGAGAGGGAACAGAGAAAAAAAAGAAAGAATAAGAATACACAGTCTCTGACTCCCTTTGGGCTGTGTATCCCGTGCAGTTTACCAAACTCACAAATCCAATTTTAAAATGACATTTGCTGGTTACAAGCACATGACCTTGAAATTGGATAGATATGCTGCACTACAGGCCTTTTTCCGCACTCTATGGTATCCACAGTTGACTGTTGGCTCATTTTGGTCCGGATCATGAAGTGAGCTGCCACATGGTTTTGGAAGTGTCTCCACGGCATTGCTGATGTGTTACAATACAGTGCCACACTATGTTTAAAATATCATGTGAATGGCCTTCAAATCCAGTTAATCGAATGACCACATATTTCAATATAATGAAAGGGGTTGACAGCTTTTAGAATGACAAAAAAGCACCACAACAGTATAGCACAAAAGTCATATGGATGACATCTGCAGATTTACATATTAAGATGGAATTATAATAGAAGAGCATGCGTGCACCCAATCCATCGCCTATTATACCTCTAAGGACAGGCACCTAAAGCCTTCTGGAGGCAGCATCTGACTCCACAGAGAGGTGTCAGTGCTTGTGTTGCCTTATTACAATTCAAGATGGCACATCAGCACAAGTGTCACTCACTGAAAGTGTGTGGGTCTTGTTTAAATTTTTTTTTGCAAAACGATGAAAAGTTGGTGGAATGCAGTCTTCTGACATGTTTTCCATCATCTGCTTAGCCTACTTTTACTGCTGTGCCAGTGACAACTGAGGGAAAATTTTAATTAAATTCAAGATTATTTGTATAGCGCTTTTTACGATACAATTGTTGCAAAGCAGCTTTATAGGACATCAAGTCTCTACAATAGATGTATATATTGTAGAAACTTAACATATTTAACTTATGGCAAAATTTGGTTAATTCTGTATACTGTCTGAGGGTTGGCTTCCTCTGAGGGGGTTGGCATCATCTCTTCTCAGGTGTTTCGTCCTCTCAGATCATTAAGGGTTGGATCCAGAATGAAGCTTGTGTCATTCCTAGTTACCACGGGATGTTAATCTCGTGGCAGAAACAGAGAAACAAATAGAGACATAATTAGCATAGCTGTTGTTCCATCCAAGCAAAAATGATTTGTTCAACCCAAGCTAAAGCATAATAAAGTGCGTTTGATCAGATATAACTGCAGTACAAGATATATGAATGCTTGGCTAAAGTGATGTATCTTTAATCTAGATTTACATAGAGAGAGTGTGTGTCTGAACCCCAGTTGTTACCAGGAAGGCTATTCCAGAGTTTGCGAGCCACAAAACGTTTTACCTCCTTTAGTGGACTTTGCTATCGTAGTTACTACCAAGAGTCCAGAGTTTTGCGACCTTAGGGAGCGGGTTTGATTATAGCGTGATAGAATATTAGTTAGGTACGCAGGAGCTAAACCATTTAGTGTCTTATAGACAATTAATCATATTTTGTATCTGATACGGAGCTTAATAGGTAGCCAGTGAAGAGACTGTAACATTTGAGTAATATGATCATATTTTCTTGACCTGGTAAGGACTCTAGCTGCAGCATTTTGTACTATCTGTAGCTTGTTTATTGAAGATGCAGGACAACCACCTAGCAGTGCATTACAATAGTCCAGTCTAGAGGTCATGAATGCATGAACTTGCTTTTCTGCTTTATAAAGAGTTAACATGTTATGTAGCTTGGCAATGTTTCTTAGATGGAAGGATGCTTTTTTTGTAACATGGGAAATGTGATTTTCAAAAGAGAAGTTGCTGTCTAATATAACACCCATATTTTTGACTGTAGAGGAAGTAACATGACATCCGTCTAGTTGCAAATTGTGATCCAAGAGGTTCTGTGTACAGTTTTTTTGGTCCAATAAGTAATATATCTATCCTATCTGAATTTAATAGGAGAAAATTATTGGTCATCCAATCTTTTACATTTTTAACACACTCCGTTAGCTTAGACAATGTAGATGTTCATCTGGTCTTGTTGAGATATATAGTTGAGTGTCATCAGCATAAAAATGGAAACTAATCCCGTTTTTTCTAATAATATTACCAAGGGGCAACATGTATATTGAAAATAGCAGAGGACCTAGGACAGATCCTTGTGGTACTCCATACTTTACTGGTGATAATTAAGATGACTCCACGTAGCGATCGGACAGGTAGGATCTAAACCATTTTAAAGCTTGCCCTTTAATACTTGTATAGTTTTGTAATCAATCTATGAGTGTGTCATTATCTATAGTGTCGAACACAGCATTAAGATCAAGTAAAACTTGCAATGAGATGCCGCCTTAGTCTGACGCAAGAAGCAAGTCATTTGTCATTCTAACAAGTGCAGTTTCTGTGCTATGTTGGGACCTACAACCTGACTAAAATTCTTAATATGAATTTTTTTTTTTTGCAAGAAGGAGTACAATTGAGCAGATACAAAGTTTTCAAAAAAATTTGACATAAACGGAAGATTTGAAATGGGTCTGTAATTTGCCAGTTCACAAGGATCTAGTTTTGGTTTCTTAATAAGAGGCTTAATAACCACCAGCTTGAATGGTTTTGGGACGTGACCTAAAGAAAACGATGAGATAATAATATTGAGAAGCAGTTCTTCTGCTACAAGTAACAGCTCTTTCAATAATTTAGTGGGTACTGGATCTAATTACATGTTGTTGGTTTAGATGCAGTGAAACGCTTATTTAGCTAATCCTGTCCTATAGTTGTAAAGCACTGCAGTTTTTCTTTGGATGCGATGAATGAAGCAAAAGTACTAGACGCTGTAGAATCTACATTTGTTATTGTATTTCTGATGTTATCTATTTTATCAGTGAAGAAATTCATAAAGTCATTACTATTAAACTGTGAGTGAATATTTAAATTGGGTGACATCTGTTTTTTTTTTGTTATTCCAGCCACTGTGCTAAATAAAAACCTTGGATTGTTTTGGTTATCTATGAATTTGCGGATATGCTCGGTCCTGGCAGCTTTTAGAGCCTGTCTATAGCTGGACATGCTGTTTCTCCACGCAATTCTAAAGACTTCCAAGTAATTTTTTCTCCATTTGCACTCAAGATTACGAGTTTCTTTCTTGAGAGAATGGGTATAACTGTTGTACCATAGCGCAGCATATTTTGTTCTAATCTTTTTTAATTTGATGGGGCAAAATTTTCTAACGTATTAGAGAAGATAGTTCCCATGTTGCTAGTCATTTTGTCCAGTTGATTTGTATTTATGGGTACACAGAGCAGTTGAGATAAATCAGGCAGGTTATTAACAATAGTTTTACCTGGACGATAGCGTATGATTAAAACGATGGGCCTGGTGACTTTTTTTTTTTTTGCTTGACTCCAAAAGAGTTTATTAGGTCAGTAAACGCAAGTCCTAACGCATCATTTGTATTATCTCCTACAATTAGTGTTTTATCAACATTAACCAATAGGTCTGAGAGAAAATCTGTAAATTATTTTTTGAAAATCTGTATATGGCCCTGGCGGTCTATACACAGTAGCCAGAGCAAGAGATAGGGCAGGTTTCTTTTGCATATCTGACAGTGTAACATTAAAACCCTTTACGATTCCTGTAAAATTAGCCTACAAAGCCTAAAAAAGGCATACCCAAAGTTAATTGCATGCTGTTCTTGAACCATTTGGAATATATGCATGGTTTTGGTCTCTTTTGAAAGGTGACACTCTGAGGTTTGTTTCTCAATAGAAATCACTGCAAGTCTTACTGATATTTAGTATTAGCACTATGAACACTCTGAAAAATAAAATTCTGCCTACATTTTTTTGTAAATAGAAGCCTGCAGATGACTATAGCTGGGATCTATGAGCTGGAAAATACAATGGGATCACAGAATTTGAAAAATGTCCCATTTTATAAACAATACCTTATAAAATGAGTGTTTTACACACATGTATCTAAGTTTGTGTCTAGGCGCTTCCCAAAAAAGACACATGGAGACTCCAAATAACCCTTTGTAACCAACGAAACATAAAATGCTGTAATTCTTGAATGCTTTAATTTACAGTCATAATGTTGGGACATAGAAAGGTTACACTTAGAGCTATCGGATTTCTTATACAGATGGACTGTCAAAAATTGCTGACACATTAACTGAAGCATAAACACATGACATTTATACATAGAATCCAAAATGTGTACACTTGTAAATAACATATCTATTTATTATTTCTAATCTAATTAAATAAAAATCCTATATTTCTATTTCTGTATATAGTATATATATATATTTTTTTTAATCTTAAATTGGTGTTATATTCAATTAGTTATGTGTTATTCCTATGTATGTCTGCACTATCATGCGTGTCTGCACTATGTCTGTACTTCTGCACTGGAAGCTCCTGCCATCAGGACAAATTCCTTGTGTGTGTGAACATACTTGTAATAAAGCTCTTCTGATTATAGTGTTTGTGACGATTTTTTGCTGTCAACGTGTCCCTCAGTATATGGCTTTTTGCTGACTGGCTCCCAGACTTCATTCGAAGTTAGCAGGAATACATCAAAACACAAACACGTATAAAACACACACACACACACGTTGGTTGTTATGGTTTACGGGGACTCTCCATAGGCGTAATGGTTTTTATACTGTACAAACTGTATGTGCTATTTCTCTACACCTACCCTACACCTAAACTTAGCCCTCACAGGAGACTGCATTTCTACTTTCCCCCCAAAAAACTCACCCTGTATGATTTATAAACGTTTTAAATTATGGGGACACTGAAAATGCCCTCATAAATCACCTTCTCCTTGTAATACCCATGTCATTATACACATTTGTGTCCTCATAAACAAGCACCCACACCCACACACACTCTCTCTCTCTCACATACACACATTCTCACTCACTCTCTCACACACACACATACACACACACACTCTCTTTTTCACACACACATGTTGGTTTTTATGGTTTACGGGGACTCTCTATAGGCGTAATGGTTTGTATACTCTACAAACTGTGTGTGCTATTGCCCTACACCTACCCTACACCTAAACTTAGCCCTCACAGGAGACTGCATTTCTACTTTCCCCCCAAAAAACTAACTCTGTATAATTTATAAACGTTTTGAGTTATGGGACACTGAAAATGTCCTCATAAATCACCTTATACTTGTCATACCCATGTCATTATACACATTTGTGTCCTCATAAACCACATAACATGCGTGCTGCAGACAAACAAACTCACACCGCTTCTGTAGGATCAATGAATTAAACATTGCTCTCTTTGTCAAAAATGTAATCTCTGTCATGCCGAGCACATTGTTTTTTAGGGCAAGCTAACTTGAGCCTACCCCCTAATGCGTCAAATCCATCTGTTCAGAAGCTCATTGGCTATCAGATATGACAATCATTTGCAGACTCTAATGCAATTGGATCGATATACTGTCCATCAAAATAGGGTGGCTCTTTGGCTACCGCTGACTGTAGACCCCTCTAAGAAGCACCTATTGGCTCAAATTATGTGTCAATCAAAAGGGCAGAATTCAGCAGCCATGTTGAAATCAGAAACTTCGCTATGTTTACATGTGAACAAACACTAGATTATAAAGAAACGCATGAGAATTGATCGTTCCGTCTGCTAATTTGAAATGATACTACTACATTCCATGGATATTTATCAACAAATGCATGTGTTAAGGACTAAATATTGCACTGAATTTGATTGCCTGGACCCTTTACAGTGTAACAACACTATTTATATTGAAATTGTATAGATCAGTGGGCTATCAGGAGGCTTCATAGGTGAGTTCATTCAGTTCAGTTGTTGTTTATTTAGTTTTTGGTGGTCTGACAAAGGCACTGATTGTACCTGCTGTGTTGGTTGTATCTTAAAATGGGTTGCATCGTTTGAATCACAAGAATCTCAAAGGGAGCAATATTTGCTGAATAGATAATTGGCCCCTTTTATTTCTAAACACAGCCATTATGATCAACCTAAAGATGCTGGGTGTGTTCCAGAGGCCCTGGGACCAAAAATGATTGTTCATGGATGCTTAAGTGTGTATGGAAGTGTTTATGTGTGTGTGAGTGTCACATCACAGCAATTAGGTTTGTTGATGTACAGGTTAAAGACTGATTTAATTTAGCTTGCGTTTCTTAATGCATTGCCATGTGTTTTTACAACAGATTAATTGTCTTACAGGATAGAGAGAAGGATAAAGCTGTGTATTTCTGCACACCTTTGCATGCATTGTTTGACTACCAACTGATACAGTGTCAACATTTTGTTTTCTCACTCACAGATATGTAATTTACCTAAAGGATACAAAGTTTGTTTGCTTGCATATCGTGAACATGTCAATCTGATTTTATTATTTCATTTATTTCCTAGTATTACTGAAAGCATGACAATAGTTCACTTAAATGTCTTTCTTTCTCTTTTTGAAGAATGAATTAGTGTGACCATATGTCATCTTTTCACAAATTTCATAAAATGCTCAATTTCATTTTCATAATCACCCTATAATATTTCAGCTGCTTTTGTCTAATCAACGGAAGTCAGTTGGTTTCAAAACAGCACTGGACCCTACGGACTTTCTTTGTATGGTCAAAAAGACTTGAGACATTTCTCATAATATGTTCTCAAATTATTCTGTCAAAAAAAAAAAAAAACGGTGGTCTTACAATTGGTTATGAAAGAATCAGCTCCATCAAACACAAAAAGCACATTGTACCATTAGAGCCATTGCACTATGGAGTCCGGGAAGGTCAGTACTCAGGTGAGGTTGCCCTTTGGTGGCCGTCGGAGAGAGCCACATGACACACAGGTCGAATTCATGACAGAGCCCCTCCCCTGCGAGCGGCTCCGGAAGCGAGGGGTATTTCGACGCCGATGTCATCCAGGAGCACAAGGTGCAGGTCTGTCAGGATGAGCTTGGTGAAATTCAGTGGTAAGTGTAGGATCTAAGATGTCATGGGCATTGACCCAGGATCTTTCCTCTGGGCCATATCCCTCCCAATTGACCAGATATTGTAATACTCCTCCTCGGCGTCAGGAATACAGAATTTCTCTGACCTGATAAGCCTCCTTGCCATCCACAGTGATGGGAGAGGTACTCTCATCCGCAACCTCCTCCTGGTCCCCCTCTCCTCTTGGACCACCGGCTTAAGCAGGGAGACATGAAAGGTGGATGAGATGCGATAATTGTCAGGTAAAGCTAAACGATATGACACTGGAGTGATTTTTCTGAGTATTTAGAATGGACCCACGTACCTGGAACTTAATTTCTTTCTTGGCAGTCGGAGTCGTAAGTCTCTGGTGGAGGGCCAGACACATCGTCCTGCTGTATATTCAGGTCCCTCCCTTCTCTGATGAACGGCTTGTTCCCTAGTTCGTCGTACTGCTTGTTGCAAATGTACGTGAGCAGCATTCCAAGTATTCTCGCTCCTTCTCAGCCAGTCGTTGACAGCAGGGAGTTCAGAGGGTTCTTCTGACCAGGGAAACAGGGGTGGTTGAAAGCCTTTTTACCCGGGGTAATGAAACCTTGCTCCAGAGCAGGGTTAGCATCGCATTTGTAGTGTTAACCCCGCATTGCAGTGCTAAGTTTGTTCAGTGTGAAACGGAGCGGTGTTTGATTGTTGCTGCTGGACGCTTGGCAACAGACAGACAATCAAAAATTGAGCAGCGAGGCTCATGTCACATCAGTAACAGGAAATGCTTGTCGTGTAAACAGCAGCCGGTGAGAGAAAAGTAAGACATTTCAAAAGACGGAAAGCATGTGAATTGGAGCGATGAGGAGGTTTATCTTTGTTTTCTTGCCTTTGTCCATCTCATGACGCTTAATACGGTTAAAGACTTATGCGGCGACACTTTGTTAATAACTGGCAAAACGGGGGAAAAGCCGTGTAAACAGGTTGCCTGCTGTTTGTCCAATCAGTGACACCGCAAATTTGCAAATAATAACGTTAACCTGTTGTTTAGGAATGTACAGTGTGAAACGTCTGTCTAAGAATACCCAGGATTAACAGTTTACCCTAAGTACAGCATGAGCAGTGAGAAACATGATTACAGATAACCCAGGATTCCATTTACCCAGGGTTTAGGATGACCCAGGGTTAACCATTTCAAGTGTTAAAAGCCCTATAGTGCTGTTTGAAAAAAAGTATAATTGCTTGCTTTGAGTTATAAAGTTGCGAAGCTAACAGCACAATACTCTAATAAGCATACAAATATTGGGTAATTTTGTTTTAATTACACTGACCTACTTGTATACATTTTGCTGGAAATATACGATTTTATAAAATAAAATATTATAAAGAAGCTTCATTAAGATGCCTGTTTTAACAGACTGTATGTCTCAAGCCTATCATCCCTTAAAACGCTGTCTCTGTAGTCAGCTCCCTAGGTTTTGAAACCTAGCATATGTGTAGAGACATTGCTTCAGGTGATGCATCACAAACATTTTTTGAACTTATTGTAGCTTCTATACTTTTTAGTACACACCGAATATATATATATATATATATATATAAATAACTGCATCCACCTGATGCTGCAGGGGGCGGAGTTCCACGGGCAGTTTCGCCAGCTCACGCACCTGGTCTGATGGTTGGGCTCAACTTCCGGGATGATCCTCTGCACAGTCGCTCGGCTTTGCGCTGGCATGCAGATTGTGGCAGGAAATGGTTCTCCGTCATCGATGGGCTCGGGCTGATGCTCCGCACCGCGGGGAGATGGTGGGCTGGGCTCTGGGTCAGGAGTGGATCTGGTGAGATCAACCAAGGGGCAGATAGTGAGTAGCGATCCATTTCTCGCCAGAGTCCAATACACAAAGGTGGCAAAATCCTCTCGAGGACCATCTTCGGACAACAGCGCTCAGCAACGTGGTGTTCATGCTTCCATCACAGAATGCGCAGAGCGCGTCGTCCGGGTAGCTGGTGGCGTTAGCTAACAACAGGAACAGTCTTATATGGTCCTCGATAAATCGTTCCCCCTGCTCCAGCAGAAGGAGGAGGAATTTGGGCCGGATGAGGGGATCCATAGGGATACACACAACGGAAACAAAAAACTGAGCAAAAACGGTAAACAAAATGGAGGGTTGATATAGAGGTAACTGTTTGCGGTCGGTGCTTCTATCACAATTCTCAGAGAGTCAAGGAAGCACGAAGACAAGAAATTCACAAAATGAGTCTTTAATAATCCAAGGTGGAAGCAGGGTACAAGGAAGGCATTCAAGAACCGACAACAATAACTGAACGAACTAGGGCTTTTAAACACAGGATAATCAGGGAAGAACGAGACACACCTGGAATAAAATTAAACAATAAACATGAGGGAGAAACTGGGTCACAGCAAAATACACACAGACAGGTCCATAATCCTGACACTGACTATGTTTACATCAGTACTCATATCAGTACTCATATCAGTACTCATATTTATTATGATTAAGACAATACTCTGATTAAGGATCTACCATGTAAACAGAGATTTTTGATTACCTTAATCCTAGCCATAATCAAAGTATACTGAAATCGAATTAAGACATGTGGAGTATTCCTATTTTAGTCGCATTATTGAAGTGCAGTACAGACATATGTAAACACCTTAATCACACTATTACCGTCGTGTAGGACTTTTTGTCGCATTTTGCAACAGGATACACACACGGCCGTGCTGAACCTTTTGACAGCAAATAAAAGAGCTCCGACACCAGCTCAGATCATATATGGTATGATATCGTCATATATATATATATGGTAACGTAATGATGCATGCCATTAATCGATATATGTACCATAACATGTAAAACAGGAACATGAAAGGATTATTCTAAAAGCAACTCATGTAAACACCATAATAATAATATTGTCTTATTCAGAATAAGGTAAATAATTAGATTACTGGTGTCCATGTAAATTTAGTCTGTATTAGCATGTAGATTTCAATTTATCTACAGTCTAATCTAATTGTCATACCATTCAAATGTCATATTAAGAAATAGGGCTGTAGTGCTCCGGACTCGAGTCCGGACTCGAGACGTTTTTCTATCGTCTCGGACTTGTCTTGGACTCGTTGGTATTTGGACTCGGACTTGGTCATTGGACTCGCCAAATGTTCTAGTTGGTGTCGAGCGAGTCCAGCAATATATGCTTTTTTCTCTTTCAAAACAAAACAAAACCATTAATCTGGCTCGCTTGTTCCGCAAACGGGTAATGTAATTGCCATTGGTTTAACTCCATCTAGAACGGGCATTGTCATTGGTCGCCTGTTAAATGCACAGCTGCGTCATATGAGTGTGCGCCTGGCTCTAAGTGTGCGCGCTGCGCGGAGGCATAAATAATTTTTATTTTGGCCACAGACATGCTGTCGGCAAGTTCCATAATACAGTTTGGTTTTACAAAGTTCGTTGGAGTTTTCCCTCTCACTTTCCTTCGCTTTTAATTACCTTATTAATGCCCATGCGCATTTTGCTTTCACTTTAATTTCAGGTCAATTGCTTATCTATAACTTACAACGACACATTTTGTGCAATAAACATGGGACTTTAATTAACAAAACGAATAAAAATACACCATTACCATTCTATAAGCCTAATATAAAATTAATTAATTACAAATTAATTACAAATTAATTTATATGAATTAATTAATTGTAATTAATTGTAAATTAATTACAAACTTACAAAATGTTTAAATGTAAAAAAACAACAACTGACAATCATCAAACGCCGTGGCACCAAATGAATAAGAAAAAGAACGAATAAGAGCAAAACGAATAAAGCCTGGAAACACGGAATAACCCTGGATGTAAAATAAAATAAATTACACAAAAATGTAAATAAAGTAAAAAATTAGCAAACACTGTGGCACTGGCTGGGCGATTTATCAGATTTGATCGATTCATTCTAATTTAATTTTTTGCCACAATTCGATTTTTTTATAAATCGAGGAATCGAGATTTTGAATAGAAATATTACCAAACGCTAGAATTAGACACTTTGGTTATAACAGTAAACATTTTCGAGAATTGGTCAACTATTAGTGAAATTGCTAAACCTAAAATATCCTCCTGAGTCGCTCCCCTCCTAATGTCATTACATTGTTTAGACCATAGGATTTTTTTTTTATTTTTTTTTATTTTTTGAAAAACTTTATTTTATTCATATTTGATTATATGTCCTCTGTAGAGGACACAAGGACTACAATTAAATGGCATGAATAGACATCAAAACGGCAAAATCAATGGGAGTTTTTTTAAATCACCAAATACATTTTTAGGTTTCAGGATTGTTTTATACTAAACTTTATTTAAGGATGATTCTCAACTATGTTTTAAAATGTATGACAAAATTATTTGATATACCATTTTGTTTTATGCAATATGTGTGTAAAAAAAATCCATAAACTGGTTTACCATTAAACACAGTGTATCTATTCACTGTATCTAATTTGCATATTAATGTGTTGCTGTTGGGACAGAATGTTGAAAAATAATTTTCATAATGGGAGTAATACATGGCTAGATTTTTATAATAATATATAATATTTCATAAGCAAACTGATATATAATTTATTTCCCTATTTAATTGTTGTCTGCCAAAATGCATAATAAAGCTTTTAGTCCTGGTGTCCTCTACATTGAGCATGTATGAAATGATGTCCTGTTTCATAACAGGAAGTCATATTTGAATTTGAAAACCCATAACATTTTCCTGAGATGTTGCTTTATGACAAACAATCTGAAAATGATTCAGATTTAAAAGACATTACAGAATATAATCATATTTCCATAAGGATGTACAATATTTCACTAAATTAAATATAGCCATCTTTAAAGACATATGAGAGGATTTAAAAAACTTTAGTATCTTTATAAAGCTCTGAATGTGCTCTGTACAGGACATCCAGGCTTATAACTGTGAAATGTGAGGTCTCAGAGAAATTCACTAAAATAGAATGTCCACTACAGAGGCAAAAACTCAATAGCTGGGCCTCAGGAGGATAAATAAAATAGCCTAATTTGATCCTACAATGTTGCTGCACATGCTTTTAGATAATTACATACAATAATGCAAAATTATTATATTAGAATAGAAGATATGCCGTCTCTCGTATCACATAAATTATCAATAATTAAGTATGTGGTTTTGAAGCAGATAATTTTTTTCTTTCTCTGTTTTGACCATCTCATTTGGACTTGGACTTGACTTGGACTCGAACCTCTTTGGACTCGGTCTTGACTCAGACTCGAACCTCTTTGGACTTGGACTTGTCTTGGACTTGACAAAGGCGGACTTGACTACAGCCCTATTAAGAAATAATTTTAACCCAAAAAGCAAACTATGCTCCCTTGGACATGTTTTTCTTTAAAAAACAAATCTTGTATAATCCCAGGCTATCTGTAATTAGAAGCACATTTAAAATTGGTATATAATTAAATTTCATTCGCATGTGTTTCATAAACATATAATATTTTCTGGATTACAATCCACCATCAGAATAATACATTTAATTTATCCCAGCTGCTGTGAGAAAAGGCTCTAAACGATGCGCCACCTGCAGCATCCGCATATGCTATAGCCTATTAACCGGGACAACTTCTTTGTTTACAGACGTGACATAATGTCGCAGTGCCATGCTCGAATTTCCCGCAAAAACCTACCAGTACCACGCAAACTATAATTATTGTAAGCTAACCATTGTGAAACGGTTTAAAGTAATGCAATAGTTTTGAACACTGGCTGGATATGTACTTGCTCAAATATTGATGTTGGATCATTTTTTTACCTAGTAAATCCTATGACTGACAGTGGCAGATGTAGGAATGGTTTTATCAAATGTGTTACAATATCAAATATGCTCATTCTTGTGAGGGTCAACAAAAGTGATGGTAACTTCATATCAATGTTTTGGTCCAGAATAGAAACTCATTGGGCTGTTATTTGAAACATTTACATAGTACATAGTAAAACATAGTACAAACTATTTTCACTCAGAAATTGCTTGTAGATTTCACAATTAATTACCATATTGACCAGAATATAAGACAACCCTGATTATAAGACCACCCCGCTTTTGACAGATGTAACTTTTGAAAAAAAGGCCTTTTGAAAACTAAATATATTTGTTTTTTCTCTGTACATTTATTTTTCTTAAATTATTTTCATATTTCATATTTTTCCTATTTACTTTTTTGTTTTGAAAGTATGGTAATTCTGGCAAAATGACCAACAATGAAATGTAAAAATATGCACTTTTTGATATACCATAAACATAACAGGTATATTATTATTATTATTATTTAAATTTATTTAATCTTAATGAGTTTTACAATTTAATTTATTAATGTGGTTACAAAGCTGAATTTTCAGCATCATTACTCCAGTTTATTGTGTCACATGCCCCTTCAGAAATTATTATAATATGCTGATTTGCTGTTTAAGAAACATTGCTAACATTATTTTTGTTGACGTTTTAATACATTCTTGTTATTATTATTTTATTAATAGAACGGTTTTATTTGAAACAGAAATCTTTTGTAAGATTATACATGTCTTTACTGTTATTTAGGATCCAACTAATTTGTCCTTTCCGAATAAAAGTATTCATTTCTTAACCCCAACCCCCACCCAATAAAATCTCACTCTATAAAATATTTAGCAGGGAGTCACAAGACACAAATGAGTGATAAAAGTCTCATTTGAATATATTTTCTGTTGAAATAAACTGAATGTTTGAACAAACTGAATTAAAAATTCCTGCTTCCCGCTATGTATGCAACCACATGCTTTTACATGCATGCTAACAAATACAGAGACTCACATGGAACATATAAACCCTAATAAGACTGAATAATTCCCTGATCTTTTATTCATAATGACACTTGACACTCCAAAAAAAAAAAACATTTGCAATTTCCATGTTCCACTATTTGATTTCAAGCTCTCTGATTGTTGTAGTGTAGTGAGCCAAAACAAGCATGATGTGATCCAGATCACAGGCATTGAGGGATTATGTATTGTGCTCATATGTGATACCCTGTGCCCTTTCCTTACAAGATCACCGTCATTCCCAGGAAGCCTGGAAAATGAGCTCACCTTGTCACCCAGCCAGCATGACTGTGTAAGGAACATCTGAGAGAGGAAAAAAGACAAACAGAGAGAGAGCCTGTGGCATTAAAATATCCTTTTAAGCAAAAAGCAAATTTGTTCCAGTTGTCTGTGGCATTTGTTACGGTTCATTGTTTTCAGGTGTCTTGTGTGTTTTAAAGCCACATGCAAAACACTTGTACAGCCACATTTAATATCTGATTATTAACCTAACAAAGAATTAATGAGTTTTACAGTTCAAATAATCTTGTCATTTAATGTGGCATTTTAGTTTAACTTACAATGGACTGTAAATATTGGAACACTGCTTAATATGGACCCTTGCGAATCTGAAAACTATTAATTCTACAAAATAAATAGGGTAACTTCCCTGTGGTTATATAGCCTGCCTCTGTTTTATTCATGTAATATGTTACTCTCACTTTTGGCGTTACCTGCTGTAATGTTATTCTTTCCAAAAATATTCTGCTCCTTCTATCTGCCAGTGTATTTCTGTCTCTGTCTTTTTGTCTCCAGTGGTGGGAAACACATGACAGGTGTGCAGTGAGAGATGATGCCGCTTCCCCTGGGCGTGACCGCGGTCAGACTGCTGTTCCAACCCGATGGGCTCAGGTACGCATGTGGCCAAGAGAAGAAAATACTGAGAGAAAGATATGATTAACATGAGACTGCTTTGACACTTCTAATGTAGGAAATAAAATGAATCAAAATAAGAAATAATTTAAAGGAAAGAAAAGATGCATTTAAGACATTTTACTTCTGTTTGCAATAATCAGCCCATTTATAGCCCCTTTACTTGTGTTTTTCTGTCAAGACAACTCTTGAAAGATTTTAGCATGGTATTGTATATGACAATGTTAATGTACATTATTTGGTCTTGCCAGAATAGGTATTACATGCTGCTGGATTGCTGCTGTTGTTGGTTATTGCTGTTGTTGTAGACTATTGCTGCAAAAAATTAAATAAAAAAAAATAATAAAGGAAGTTGATCCTGCCAATACATATGCCGGTGTTGTGAGTATTTAAGACATACTGCTTCTGCACAAGTAGCATATAGCAATAAATCAAATCACTTTTATTGTCACTTCACCAACAGCACGTGTGCCGTGGTGAGTGAAAAGCTTTGGAGCGTGCTCCAGACAGTGCAGAAAACAATTGACACGTTTAACAAATAACAAATACACGTTTAACAAATAACATTATACACGTTTAGACATTTTACGAATAACAATATACTTCTATATGCAGTATATACACTATCTAAAGCAATACAATACAAAATATACAAACATAATACAAATATACACAGAGTGGTTGTAGATATAATGGTTGGTATATAGATGTTAGCAGAGTATTGTTGAATTAAAGTGCAGTGCATTCTACATTTGGGTCCAGGTGGGAGAGAGAAAAAAATGTGGTGGCGTTAAAAGTGCATGGTGAACGGTATGGACAGGGAGGTGTGCTGTGTGAGTGTCAGTTCCGAGTGTTCAGCAGCCTTATAGTCTGAGGGAAAAAGCTGTCCCTCAGTCGGCTTGTGTGTGTTAAGATACTGCGTAACCATCTGCCTGAGGGCAGCAGAGCGAAAAGTCCATGGCTTGGGTGGCTGGAGTCACTGATGATCCTCCAGGCTTTCCTCATGCACCGCCTGGTGTAGATGTCTTGGAGGGAGGGAAGCTCACCTCATACAGTGTGGCTGGCAGTTCGCACAACCCTTTGCAGAGCTTTGCAATTGTTGCTGCTACTGTTTCCATACCAGTAAGTGATGCAGCCGGTCAGGATACTCTCCACAGTGCAGGTGTAGAATGATTGGTGGATGTGGGGACTCATTCCAAATTTCCTCAGGTACCTGAGGAAAAAGAAGCATTGTTGTGCCTTCTTCAGCACCGCATCTCTGTGAGCAGACCATTGGAGGTCCTCAGTGATGTGGACTCCTAGAAACTTAAAGCTGTTGACCCGTTCTACTGTTGTCCCGTCGATGATGATGGGGATGTGTTCTCTCTTCTATCTCCTGAAATCCACCATAAGCTCCTTGGTTTTGTTGATGTTGAGTGAGAGGTGGTTTTCCAGGCACCAGCGTGTCAGAGCATACACCTCTTCTCTGTAGGCCGTCTCATCGTCGTCAGTAATCAGGCCTACTACCGTCGTGTCATTGGCGAATTTGACTATGACGGTGGAGCTGTGTGTGGCTGTACAGTCGTGTGTGTACAGGGAGTACAGAAGTGGGCTAAGAATGCAGCCCTGAGGAGCACCAGTGTTGAGGACCAGTGGAGATGAGGTAATGTTACCCACTCTGACCACCTGACATCTGCCTGACAGGAAGTCCAGGATCCAGCTGCACAAAGATTCGTTTAGGCCCAGAGTCTGGAGTTTCATAATAAGCCTAGCAGGCACTATGGTGTTGAATGCGGAGCTGTAGTCCAAAAACAGCATTCTCGCATGGGTGTTCTTACTGTCCAGATGAGAGAGAGCAGTGTGTAGGGTGTAAACCTCAATGTCTTCATCAGAGGCAGCCCGAAATATCTCCCAGTCAACGTGTTCAAAGCAGTCTTGCAGTGAAGAATCCGATTGGTCTGACCAGCTTTGAAACGTCCTGAGGGTGGGCGCTTCCCGTTTAAGTTTCTGCCTGTAAGCAGGCAGGAGCAGAACGGATGAGAGGTCTGATTTGCCAAATACTGGGCGGGGGAGAGATTTGTAGGCATCCCGGAAGAGAGAATAACAATGATCCAAAACAGCTGTGTAAACAGCTGTGATTATGACCGCTGTAAATTCCCTCAGAAGCCAGAATGGTCGACACAGCAGAGTGAGGTATTCCATATCAGGGGAACAGAATGATCTAACAGAATGTATGTTCCTCTCATCGCACTATGAGTTATTAATAAAGAAACAAACACCCCCTCCTCTGCTTTTCCCTGTGAACTCTTTCATTCTGTCCACACGGTGCATGGAGAATCTCGCGAGTTCAATGGCTGAATCTGGAATCTCCACAGATAGCCAGGTTTCTGTGAGGCAAATGATGCAGCAGTTGGTAGGAGATATGCGCCCGCAGTTCGCAGAATTTGTTGTCAAGCGACTGAATCTTAGCCAGCAGAATGGTAGGGAGTGGAGGTCGAAAGGCATGGCGTCTCAGTCTGACGAGGACACCAGCTCTCTTCCCTCTTTTTCGGCTGCGTTTCCGTCGCCGTGGTTGTGTGGTCCAGACCAAGGGCACTGCTGTGGTGTTTGTAAACAAAGCGCCGGCACTCAAAGTCCGGTTCCCGATGTGCAACGGAGGAGCCAATTTCTAAAAGTGTCTCTGTAGTAGGCAATAAGAGTGTAGACATCCAGTACGAAAAACAGCAAAATAATCAGTAAAACACACAAAAAACTGCAAAGTTTGGTAGGAGCTCGCAACACAGCGGCCATACTCGGCGCCATCTTGGTCTTCAAAATAACCTGTAGCAGACCTATATAGGTGGAGCTGGGGAAGTGGAGGGTTTCAGAGGAACTCTAAAAGCATGTTGCAAATTGCTCTAGTAAATGCTAACCAACCATTTCAATGTAAAGAAGCAAACTCATTGGCTGCATATGCAACATGAACAAATAAGCTTGTGACCGGACAGTTTCATGACAGGACTTAGTATTTGTCCTAACAAAATTACATTTAACTGAAAGAAAAAAACAAAAAACGATAATCGATTTTAAAACGGATTTATTTTACATTTTATAAAAAAATGCACAATTAAATTAAATGCAATTTTTTGTTTTGCATGCAATGGGTAACCTAAAAAAAGAAGTTCAATTTAATTAATCGGTCATACTGCGCTTTCCCTCTCGCACTTGACTGTCGACTGTGGCTCTCTGGTATGCTTCACTCATTCGGCGTGCCCACTGTTTTGCATACCCCTTCGGTGTGATTTCTTCTGTTCATTCCACCAAGCCGATGATCAGGTCAACTGGATGTCGAGGATGCTGCCCGTATAAGAGGAAAAAGGGTGAGTATCCTGTCGATTCATGCCGTGTACAGTTGTAAGCATGCACAATTTGAGGTAAGTGATCTTTCCACCTTTCCTTTTATTTCCTATTATTGTCTTAATATTTGTAACCCACACCAAGCGTTTCCTTGTACGAGCCGCCATGACGTTATTCTCCGTCGTCCTTTCCGGAACCTCTTTAACCTCAGGTTGAAGACAGGCAGTCTGTCCAACCCTCTGTGTGCCTCGTTGTCACCGTTGACGCAGCAGCCGCCGACCTCTAGCCCCAGCACCACCTGGTACCACGGTCCTAGAATCTCTGGATCAGCCTCCTCGTGTCACGTGGAGCCGATCCCGGACGAGCCCCCAAGAATCTGTTGCAGGCCCCGCCTTCAGGGACCCCACAGACAGATTACTGTTGCCTGTAAAACAGGTAAAATGTCAGAAGAACGAGAGAGTCGCGTCTGCTCTTTCACAGCTCCTCTGCTGATCTGAGGACACATGCGCAGTTCGTCGTTCTCTCCGCGACTTTCCAAGCAGACGGTCAAAATAAGAGTCCCTTTTTTCTCTCCATGTAGATCAATATACAGTTGCTAATTTGCACATAAACACTGCATTAGAAAATAATGCGATCAATAATCAATAATCAATAATAATTAAAGGAAAATAAAGCAAATATAACACAATTGTGTACATACTTTGTGTGTATCACACATGCAATGACTATCCATCATGACAAGTATGACATTTTTATATTTATGTAGCCTACACAATAATATTATTTTACACTGTAATCCTTAAATGTTTTATATTTGGCATGTTTGTGTGCTGCTGCGCGTCCCTGTGTGTAATAAGAAAAGTGAACGTGTGTTGTGGATCCGCCCAGAGGCGGATTTTCTACGAACACACTCTTTAAATACCTAAAAAATATTGCATCATTGACGTTAGACCAGGGGCCTCATGTATAAAGCGCTCTGTAGATTTCATCCTAAAAGTGTATGAACGCACAAAAGCTAGATTTTGCATACGCACAAAAGTTTTCAGATTTTTAAAAACAAATGAACGCCAGAACATGCGCAAAAATCCCTTTGTAAACCCCAGCTAGGGGAAGATTGTACGCAAGTGCATCTCCACCCGACACCTCCCAGAAATCACCATATATGGAGCTTACAATTCCTAGTTTTATGATGCATAACCTCATCTGCAATACTATATTCAGCCAATGGCGATTCAATTGCCATGGTGTCCGTAGAGGTTTGAGAAAGTAAGCAAGCAGATGTTGATTAGTCATTTACAGGTATCAGTACAATGCCCATTTTGTACTTAATCATGCACAAAGTGTTTCTCTGGTTTACTCCACCCACAGACAGCTGATAGTGTTCTCTATTAAATAATAAATTAATTATAAGATAACATTTAATTGTGGGGACGAAGATTTCAGAATGATCGGCGCAGATCTGCCAGCTATTGAAAATTCCTCTGCTTGGCAGCCAGTGTATGTGGCTCTATCAATGAGTAACAAACCTATATTCATCTACCTTGATAATAAAGCAAGTGATTCAAAGGGTTGTATTATATTAAAACATAATACAAGAGTCATCAACAAGAGGCCTGTTTTACTGAGGCAACGCTTAATTCAAAACCTGATGAATGCAGAAGCCTTCGGCTATGGTATGCGATTTGTAACATGACAAAGAATGTCAGTCATGCCCATAAGCACGTTAGAATTTATTTGAGCCACATAGACCAGATTTTGGAAATCCTCCACAAAATAATCTCAATAAAGCCGTTCAGTCATGACGTGAGTTTGTAGACAACCCTGAAGGCTAATTTTCATGGGTTCTTTGGGGAATTTCTTATAGGCTTTTTGAATTTATAAGTAACATAATGCCAGTCTTTAACAATACTTGAAGAGACATTCATATTTAGTTCTACAACATAAATCAGATTTAGTAAAAAATCTGTAAATAAATTATACAGTAATTATTATTTTATACTTATTTTAATTTTGAAGCATGTTTTAAAAACCTAAGTTGCTAAGACTTTGTTCAAACTGCACACTGCATTTCTGGTTCATTGTTTTCTCAGAAGGAGAGCTCTGAGAATGAGTGGATGCATTAGATGCACTATAGTCATATATTTGACAAAGAAAGAAAGAAAGAAAGAAAGAAAGAAAGAAAGAAAGAAAGAAACGAATAGAAGAGCTACAGTACTTTTGTTCCCTGTCCTTGTCAACCCGAGGGACGACCCTCGTCTCTTTGGTTGTCCAGCTTTTCCTTTTATCCTGCTGTCTTGGCCTTTTATACATTTTAGTCTCTGCATTTTGTTACAGCTCAGAAAATAAGCTTCATTGTATACCCACTGACATACAGTAGCACATTATGCTTTCTCTCTTTAAAGTACATTGAGTACTAGAGTTGTCCAAATGCTTTCTGTTTTATTCCATGTATCATGCATTGCACTCTCTGATTGACATTTGAGGAAATTTGTTGAAATCGGTCAGTTGAAGACACTGTATGGGTTAACAAAATGAAAATGTATTGCATCACACTCTGCCTCTCATGCACACACTGACTCTCATGGAAGATGTTGTATGCTCGGCATCAAAAATGTAAAACCGATGGGTTTATGGATGTATCTCTTGTAATTTTAAGACTGATCCTTAAAGTAAGTTAGAAGGCCTCTGGCTCTTCAAGTATCATGGATAACAAACCAAACATTTTGTTCTGTTTTATGTTAGACTGTTTTTTGATGAAACCTTATTTGAGAGGTTTCTCATCTGTATATCTGCAGTCCATGTGGTCAATCTGGAAAATAAGTGGGAAGGATTTGGATATAAACTCAGTGACATTAGACATGGATTGTGGGTGGCTACAGTAAGCAGAACCCATTTTTCCTCATGGACCGATAAATAAATTAGCATTTAGGTTATACATTTAGCAGATGTGTTATTAAAAGTAACTTAGTTTTTTATTTAGTTTGGTTTAGTTAATGTATTTAGTTTTATTTAGTTAATTTAGTTTGGTGTGGTGCAGAAGCCACATCTGAAGTGTAACCATTCTAATTGCTGTAGATTTCAAATGAATGCTGTTCTTTTTAAACTTAAATTCATCAAAGAATCCTGGAAAAAATGTTTTCCATTAGTTCCTGAATTTAAATTTGCATAGCAAACAGGAACTTAATTAAAAACTTGAATCAAAAGTTGAATTTCATTGAATTTAAAGAAATATATATACAGTAATTACAACAATGCATTTTTAATTAGGAAACTTTGTTGAAATTTGAATTCTGGCTTGACAGTCCTGGGGTGCATTTCCTAAATGCAACTATGGTCGCAAGTTTCAGCATTACCTGCATTTTTTTAAAGAGTTCATTGGCATTAACGACTATAGTTGCAAATGATGGTTTTGGGAAACACACCCCAGATTGGAAGAAAACTTTACAAAATCTTTTAAACATCAAAGGTTTTATATGCCTCAAATGAGAAAGAGGACTCTATTTTGCAAAATTCCATTACTGTGTTGAATTACCTTAAATTATAGTTCAGTGAATTATTTCTGTGGCGTGTTGCCAGCTCAGGTTAAAGCCAACAAAAAAAAACCTAAAAGGAAGCCAGTTGTTTAAATTTGACAGAATAATGTCAGAATATGGCATGTGCGATGATTGTCATGACAATGGTGAGGGAATGATAAGAGTACCAGTGCTGATGCAAAATAAATAAATAATGCATGATGACTACTTGCTGCCAAGTTCAGTTATAAAATTGCTTGCTTGATTAAAAATTCTATAGGCCGTCTAGGTCTTGTTACACTCCACACAGGAAGAGGAGACGAGGAGACGCAGGTAGAACTCAAAACAACTTTAATAACTCAAAACAGGATACATATTCTGGCTGGAACACAATGTGGAGTCTTGAAGACTTTTAACAACCGACAGCAAACATGGGGCAGAACACACTATAAATAGACAGGACTAACTAGACACACCTGGAACATAATCAAGACACACGGCTGGGACTAACTGAACTAATAATGAAAAGGAAACAGGAAGGACTCTAGGAGGCGCTCTGGAATGGACTTTGTGATCTCCTGGACCGGAGCGGGCTCTGGAGTGGACTCTGTGAGCTCCAGGACCGGAGCGGGCTCTGAAGGGCGCTGTCGAGGGGCCGGCACTGGCGGGCGCTGTCGAGGAGCTGGCACTGGCAGGCACTGTTGAGGAGCTGGCATTGGCGGGCGCTCTGGGCTGGAGTCAGCGGCGGCCGACGGAATTCCAGCTCGGGATCAGAGACTCTCCAGACACCGGATGATCACCTCCTTCCAATCGAGGGTGTCGGGGAGCTCCATAGGCTGGTGATATACATATTGAGTGGCCTTAAAGGGGTGGTTGATTGCGATTTCACATTTTTAGCGTTAGTTAATATGTAATGTTGGTGTTTGTTCCTCGAGTCGCCCTGCTCTGCACACACTCTGCATCTCTCTCTCTCTCTCTGTCGGAGTGCATGCTGGGAGTGAACGGAGCATGGTGAGGTTGAGTGCGTTTGTAGATGTGTGCTAAAAACATATTTTTCTTCTATCTTTTCTATGTGTGTTTGTCTTTAATGTAATGAATTGTTTGGCTTTTTTAACATTTAGGGGTGTTTGCGTCTGCAACCAGCGTTATTCTGGGAGGCATGACAAACCAAAACACAATGAGTTTTAATGATTTAACCCACCATCATGGAGTGAAGGTGGAGTCTAAAATCAATGTTTTAGTTTTATTTTAAAAAATTGAGAAGGATTATTTGAGAAAATAAAAGGTTGATTAGAAAAATGGAAATGTTTACTCCCTCAGATGTCTTATAGAGGTCGTTTTCTTGTTATCAATAATCTTGTGTCATCTTCATTGTGGCATAAATTTGCTTGTGTAGATCCTTCAAATGAACTCTTTGCAAATATTCAAAGAGAACTGGTGAACTTTTTCCTAGGACAATTATCTTTGGACTCATCAAAGCATTCTGTTTTTGCCCAAGGAGGAAGAAGGTCAATGATTAGTAAATCTCGCAAGCAGAAGAGCTACCTACCGTCTTCAATATATACCGAAACTTTTAATGGAACCCTACACACTTGTGTGGAGACCATTGGCATTAAGCATCTTAAGTAAAGTGGGTAATATGGAAATGGACTTAACATTGTTTTTAATGGATCATAGAAGATTGAATTTGACTGGAATTCCTGATTTTTATCTAAGTTTATTTAAAGTGTGGGGTCTTTTAAAAAAATCGGTGGATGGAACCAGCAATTTCTCTTTATTGGTAGTTGAAAGAATCTCCTTATTTTTGGAGCTCGGTTTGATGTTTTGGGAGAATATTTTCCTGGTTAAACAGATTTATTATGGTATAAACGTTTTTTAAGCTAAAAAACGTAATCAGGATATGATTTACAGAGAGCTAAACAAATTGCTACCCTTTTAGGTGTTCAATCAATATGTTTTGCTAAGAAGTATCTCAATAAATTGAATATGATTTTAACCGATGAAGAGAATACACTTTTAGAAGAGTTTGGTGCAGGGACTTTAATTCCTGAAAGTAAATATCTTTTCCCAGATATTGAAATTTCCCCCACTATAGATGGGTCTTGTTTTATTAGCCTTCTGTTAAATTTAGGAATTAATGAACATATTGATTTGTGTACAGTAGAAGGATAGATGCTGTATGCATGCATTGTGAAAGTTATTCATCAACGTAATTTAAGTTTTAAAACAGATACAGTATGGATAGAAAAAATAGGGATTAATTATGAAATAAAGTCTGTTTGGAGAGCAATTTACAAACCACCATTAACACATTGTTTTTGGTGATTTACAATGGGGAATTTTACATGGTGCCATTACTGTGAATGCCTTTGCTTTGTATCCATTTTAAACCCCACTGTAAGTGACAAATGTCCTTTTTGTTTGGAACGAGATACTATTTTTCATTGTTTTATGGACTGTAATCGACCCTCGTTTTTATTATTATTTTAATATTTGTTTTACAAAGCAAGATTTTATTCTTGCCTTTTTTACAGTCCAACACAAAATTCTAAATGTCATGCTATTAATGTTATTTTGGGACAAGCGAAATATGATATCTACAGGTGCATCTCAATTAATTAGAATGTCATAGAAAAGTTAATTTATTTAAGTAATTCAAATCAAATTGTGAAACTCCTGTATTAAATAAATTCAATGCAAATTCAATGCACAGACTGAAGTAGTTTATGTATTTGGTTATTTTAATTGTGATTTAATCTCAACAAATTAGAATATGGTGACATGCCAATCGGCTAATCAACTCAAAACACCTGCAAAGCTTTTCTGAGCCTTCACAATGGTATCTCAGTTTGGTTCACTAGGCTACACAATAAAGGGAAAGACTGCTGATCTGAGTTGTCCAAAAGACAATAATTGACACTTCACAAGGAGGGTAAGCCACAAACATTCATTGTCAAAGAAGCTGGCTGTTCACAGATTGCTGTATCCAAGCATGTTAACAGAAAGTTGAGTGGAAGGTAAAAGTGTGGAAGAAAAAGATGCACAACCAACAGAGAGAATCGCAGCCTTATGAGGATTGTCAAGCAAAATCGATTCAAGAATTTTGGTGAATTTCACAAGGAATGGACTGAGGCTGGGGTCAAGGCACCAAGAGCCACCACACACAGACATGTCAAAGAATTTGGCTACAGTTGTCATAAGAGGGGTCTTACCTTGGCTAAGGAGAAGAAGAACTGGACTGTTGCCCAGTGGTCCAAAGTCCTCTTTTCAGATGAGAGCAATTTTTGTATTTCATTTGGAAACCAAGGTCCTAGAGTCTGGAGCAAGGGTGGAGAAGCTCATAGCCCAAGTTGCTTGAAGTCCAGTGTAAAGTTTCCACAGTCTGTGATGATTTGGGGTGCAATGTCATCTGCTGATGTTGGTCCATTGTGTTTTTTGAAAACCAACGTCACTGCACCCGTTTCACAAGAAATTTTGGAGCACTTCATGCTTCCTTCTGCTGACTTCATTTTCCAGCAAGATTTGGCAGCTGCCCACACTGCCAAAAGCACCAAAAGTTGGTGCTAAATGACCATGGTGTTGGTGTACTTGACTGGGCAGCAAACTCACCAGACCTGATCCCCATAGAGAATCTATTGAGTATTGTCAAGAGGAAAATTAGAAACAAGAGACCAGAAATGCAGATGAGCTGAAGGCCACTGTCAAAGAAACCTGAGCTTCCATTGCACATCAGCAGTGCCACAAACTGATCACCTCCACGCCACACCGAATTGAGGCAGTAATTAAAGCAAAAGGAGCCCCTACCAAGTACTGAGTACATATACAGTAAATTAACATACTTTCCAGAAGGGCAAAAATTCACTAATTTGTTGAGATTTAATTTGTTGAGTGAATTGGAGGGTTTTTGTTAAATGTGAGCCAAAATCATTACAGTTAAAAGAACCAAAGTCTTAAACTGCTTCAGTCTGTGTGCAATGCATTTATTTAATACACAAGTTTCACAATTTGAGTTGAATTACTGAAATAAATGAACTTTTCCACGACATTCTAATTTATTGAGATGCACCTCTATATATGTAAAATAATCTTATTTAAATCAAGGAATATTCTGATAATGAATATATGCAATAAATAATGAAAACCACTGTCTGTCGCAGCCATGACAGATTGGGGTAAACACAATCTGAAATATCTAGTATTTCATCGCACATTAGAAAAAGCACTCTCATTTTAAATCCGTGGTGAAGTAGCTTGTTTGTGTTAGCTGTCAGATTGACTGGCTGTATCCTTGACAACATGTGCTGCGATGGGCTTAGCCCCTACTTGCTAATTGAAATGGACTGTGGCTTGATGAAAGATTAGTTGAAATGGATAGGTTGAACTTGAAGTTCTTATGAGCTCAGAGTTATGAATGTGAGTCATTTGAGTCTACATTCAAATGACTGAATCACAGTAGCTCACACCTGAGTGTCACTAGTGGACATATCGCATCAGTATACGTGCCAGTACCATGGCCATTTACATATAAATTATATTACGTGATGTCACAAAACAGGAAACTTCCAGATTCCAGACTTCCAGAAAAGATCCAGATTTTTTTGTGCAAGCAGTTTTATGGGCTGGCTGTGAATAGATTATGAATCTACTGATCTGATGATCTGTTAAATGCATTCAAATTATTTTAATAATATATTAATGATAGTGATATTATTTGTAAATAGTAAAATAAGTTATTATAAAGCGACTCTCATGATTTATAAACTACTATAAAAAAATAAAAAAATATATATATATATATTTTTTTTTTTATTCGGAAAGGACACATTAAATTCCACAGTATGTTCCTGTGGCACAGTTGTAGAGCATTGCATTAGCAGCACAAAAGGTTGTGGGTTAAATTCCCAGGGAACACACATACTGAAAAAAAAACATATAGCCTGAATTTAAGACTATTAAGGCTGTAAGTCGCTTTGGATAAAAGCGTCTGCTAAATGCATAAATGTAAACTTACCATATATGAAGTGAAGACATTTATTATATTCTATGACATTTTATTATTCTATGACATTTATTCTATTTCAAATAACTACATTAGAAAGAAGAAAAACAATGTGTATATATATATATATATATATATATATATATATATATATATATATATATATGTATGTGTAGTTTTGCAGCACACAAATAGCACAGAAACTTTTATTAGTAAAATAGCTTCGATAGACTACTGAATTGCAACATATTTTTTCTCTGAAATGAGGGGGAAAATCGTTTTTGAAGTAACATTGCTTGTAGAGAGAGACGCACAGACACAGGTTCACACGCGCAACTTTCATCTCTCTCTCTCTCTCTCTCTCTCTCTCTCTCTCTCTCTCTCTCTACTTAAAATAAATTAAGTACAAATACAATTTTACCGCACCACATCTCCGTGTCTGATTTAAATTAGGCCGAATGCTAATGAGCCTTAACCGAAGGCACGGTGGAGGAATTATCGTCCCATACAACCATTCAAAAGCTCCGCAGAATTTATGTGACCGCTGCACCTGTTTTTTCTTTTGCCTTGTGAAATGGCCGAGCCTTGATGAATCGGATTCTTTATGTATTTGTATACTGACCGTTCCATGCCATCGTGAAATGCAGCATCTTTGTTTTCAAATTTTTTTTTATTGGCTATTTGTTGTGAGATTTCGGTTCGGGTTCGAGCTCTAAATTTAACTGTGCTCCTCGGTGCGGGTCGGGTCAAACGATCTCAGGTACGGGCCGGGTTCGGGCTTCAGTTTAAAGCCCGTGCAGACCTCTACACCATCCCGAGCACCGCCCACCGTCCCATCCATCCTCCAGCCACAATTAATCACAACAATATATATACAATTACAAATTATTATAAATCGCCAGTTTGTTGTTTTACACACATGCACACAGATATTATTTCATACACAATATAGTCGTGAGATGCATCAAATCTTCAGACGTGCCCATAACAACAAAATGCAATACTTTATTGAATCTTTTCTGATAAGAAGTGTGCGCTACAAATGCGAGCATTTTTGACAATCGTTTATGTCCAATCCGCTCGTTTTATTGCATTTAACCACAGCTGTCGTCGTTTTTTTTTTGTCTGGCAGTGGCAGCAGGTATGCTATCAAATTTCTAATTTGAGGTTGTATTATGTCGATTCTGGCACCCAACATTACAACAAGATGATATTTTAAGCTCCTTATGTGTGCTAGTTTTCCCTTTGTTTTGCTTCCAGCTTAGCACGGTGACATAATTGTGATGTCGGCCCTAACTTGTTACCTGTAGTTGGCCTGGCCATGTGTCACTCAGAATACAACAGGCCAATCAGAACAAAGGCTCACGAATATTAATTAGACAGGCCAAAATCGACCTGTTCTTGGAAGAGCTCCTGAAAGAGGAACTGTAAAATATATTGAGATCGTTTTTGGTACTTATACCGCAGATATATATTCTTAAGGACATCAAAATCTAAAATTATAGTTGAAATAGATCCCAAATTGCAGAAATTAAAACTGTACTACACTGAAAATAACACATTTTACCTTCATTTTATCATTATTATGATTGATTGATTTGGTGCAATTTTTATAGTCCTCCTGTGCTGGCAATGTGTAGTCCTGTTAAGTAACTTATAATCATGTACACAACTGGCTTTAACAGTTCATCTGTTCCTGAATTCATGATTTTTGTGTTGCCTTAGTAAAAACAAATCTTCCGACACCAGCTGTGGAGGTAATCAGATCTAATTAGAGCAGAGACGATAATGATGGCAGAGGTCTGTGAATTATTGTAATTTATGTAAAATCCTGAGTTTGTCTTGCATCGCTGATGCTGATGAAAATCCAAAGAAACCCAAATCTTCAACAATATTTAGTAAACTATGTGTTACAACCCCAAACATATAATTTTTGGTCATTACAGTGAAGCTCTCATTTAAAATAGCCTCTTTTGTGGGGTGCTAAAAGAACCCAGAAGTGCTTCCAAGCATTTGTTTGTAATACTCTTGTGTTTGCAAGGCATTCATTTTCTTTCCGACTATCGCATATGGTGTAAGCTTTTGATGAGATACTTCATATATCTCAGTATAATAGGCTGTTATTCCTTGGGCTGTTTGTATTGAACATCATTGACTGGTATTTATGTTATGAGACTGACTTTAGGACTGTGCTGCCAAGCTCATCTGACAAGGCCTTTCACGGCTCCAGTGGGGGCAGAAGCTTGGCTCACACACTCTCTTTGATCAAAACAGATCCCTTTCTCCAGGACTGGTGTATAAATCGACTAATAGCATTAAACAGCTCCTTAAAAACTGCAGCAGAAAGACACTTGCAGGCATTGCTGGAATGTTAACTTTGCTAATATGAAATAAATTATGTAACAAAATTAAGTAGTGGTTATCATTGTTTAGTCTTCATCACAGAAAGATTTTTAACTGTTACGAATTAAGAATCACAAATAATATATTATGTGGGAAAAAAATGTATTCCCTGCTAATTTTGTATGATTTTTATTAACATTTTCATTCAGCCTCAGGGATATTCATTTCATTTGTGTTGTGAAAGAGCTTTTACATTTGTAAAATAATAATGTATTTTTTTAAAGAAACAAGCAAGCCCTACCCAGATTTAAAAGTAAAAAGTAAAACGTAACACGTAAAAGTAACTATATGTATATTATAAAACTATAAAGTAACTAATATTGTACTGCATTACTTTTAAAGCTAACTTTCCCCAACAGTGCTCACAGTCAGTGCACTCTTGAAGCACTGAATGTGAGCAGCACTCTTGCCTGTATAGTAGGGCTGTTTGAAAAACTAAATTCAATTTTTTAAATAAATATTATCAAAATTCGAATTATATTCGAATTTAAAAGGCATAAATTCAGTTAGGAAAAAAAAAGCTTTTGGCTTCTCTCCTGAGGCCACAAGAGGGCGCATCTAGTAAAATATTACCAAATGCATGTTTCTTCAAAGTAGGGCAGGGCAATATGAGCAAAAATTCATATCTCTGTATTTTTTGTCTGATTTGCGGTATACGGTACATATCTCTGTATTTTGTATTTGGATTAAAAAAATAAAGAAACTGAATGCAACCATTTAGGCATATATCATGTGCAAAAATGGTTAAAATAACATTACACTCTAACGTTGTAACATTGCGATCTAAAAAAAAAAGAGCAAAGTTAAATTTGCAAAAAAAAACAAGCACTGACTAGGCTAATTGAGTAAAAAGGCTATTTTGATTATCCCATTACTGTCACTTTACAGTTTTTGCTATCATACAAATACACTTACTTGTAGGTTTAAAATGGCCAACTACAAATATTTCAGCAAAATGTATATTTTAGTCAGAGCTATTGCGCTCCTATATTTCAATTGCGCTCTGTCTGTTTGGCGCGCATGGGCGGCGGTGGCGCACGTTCAGAACCAAGTCTATGAAGTTTAGAGGAGAATCGCACATCTGATAGCAAAATATAAATATTTCCATGGCTTTCTAACATTTACAGATGGAGAATATACCTGTGAAATGTAAGTAAAAGGAAAAGAGCACATAGCTCAAAACAGCACGTCTCTGTCCACACACAGCCTTTCTGTCAGAGCCGCTTTAAACTCAAAGATTTATCATTGGTGATACACGTAATTTATTAACATTTAATCATATGATTGCAAGGTTCATGTTTACGCTATTAATATGCACGTTTACTAGCAAGCTAATTTCTTAATCTAGTAATTACATGTTTTTTTTTTAAGTTGAACACACTCATTTGACATGGCTTTGGGCTTTCTTGTGTGAGACGAGAGTGCAACGATGATAGATGTCCCTTTAGAAAATGCAATAAATATGCATTCTGTGTGAATGGCTTGGTTTCAGTTTTGAGGTAAACACCATCTTCTCCACATTGATTTTCTCTTTTTCCGCAATATTTTGAATGTGCCGCACCGCATAGAGTGGGTTAAACTGGACAGGCAAAAAAAAAAGCATTACAATGCAACGACACCTCGTCATCACATTTTGTGCCAAGCTGCCTGACAGACACCTACAATTCGAATGCAGCGTTTTGCATTAAAATGTGGATTTTTATTTTAAAATCGACAAATATTGGAAATAAGTCTTTTTTTTACAGCACTACCATATAGTACTAGACTAAAGTGTTTTATGTAATGTTCAGATGTTGCTTTGTCTATTAAAGTAAGTCCCAAACATAAGAATCATATGCCCCCAAGAAGTTTGTGAAAAAAATCTTTAGTCTTATGATAAGATAAGACTCTTATCTCACCTAGGACATTTAGTAAGTCAGGACTCTCACTGGTTTTCTGTCCTTCCAACCACTTCTGTTGTTTCGCTCATCGATTTGTAAATAAAAACATAAACATTGTTTTAGGCAAATAACGTTATAAATGTAATGCTGTATATTAGAGCATGTGCCTTTGCACTTTTAACAGAATTGCTTAGCACATTTTATGATGACCATTATTGCTGATCATTAAATATTATTATTCAGTAAATATTATTTATATTAAAATAATAGTATTATTTAATAATATCATTTAGTATTGAGAAATGGTGTGTGTGGGTTTGTGATGGTGATTTTAGTTACATTGTTCCACCATTAGACGAGACATTTTATTTTTTGAGTCAGCAGTAAAAACTTTTATATTGAAAGAGACTGAAACAGGATTTTAAACAAGGAAGTTATTTTATTTTTTTATTTTTTTAGACATCCTCAGCGGACAGTCAATCTAATATTTTCTTATGAATATGATATTGATCTGAAGAATGAACGCTGTATCACATGCAGGTAATCACACTTGTTTAGTCAATTTCTCTCATAATACTCTAAATAATATACAGATTTTAGTTCAGCAATACAATACGTTTTTAATTAATCTTGGGCCCAGCTGTAAAACTGTCAAACTCAGATTTGAATCTGTGGAGGAAGGACGTAGTTCTGCATAAAAGAGGGGTTTTAAAGACTTTCAGTAGTTGTCTCTTTTATTTACACACTTGTTCCTTCAAACTGTTGTATAAACACAATATCACACTCGTAGCTGTGTGATATGGCTATATCTCAGCACGCCGTGATCACTTTTAATTATAGTTAAACTTCAAAATCCTGTATCGAGATGCTTCCTCTTTTGCTATTCTTTGATCAGAATATTGCATCCAATGTGAATGACTCAATTTGTGCTGCTTTCTCTCCATACGTTATTTAACTAGATACTCTGCCCGCAGACTAGCAAAAACACATAAAGCTAAAATGAATCTGATGGTGGTAAAATTGCATATGCATACATGTCAGGGGGCTTGTTTACTTAGGTTAATTTATTATTTATTATTTAAAAAAAAACTAATAACATGCTTTTTTTAATTTAAATACAAATTTCAACTGAATTTATCATTATTTTTATTAAATTTTAGACTGATTTCTGAATAATAATTAATAACACTAAATTAACCTATTAAATCAAAAGCCCTAATAGCAATAGAGATTTCAATTTGAATTTATTTCTCACTGCTCTCAGTTTGTTTAATTTTTTTTACAGCCATAGAGGTCAATAAGAGCTCTGCTCAGATGAATGCCACAGCCACTCTAAAACAGTTCCTCTCAGTTGGAGCTTTTTCTTTTTTTCTGGAGCTGCTGCAGTGTCACGCTGCAGGTTATGCCTCATTCAGCCACATTCCTGTATATATACTCTTAATCTACACATCAAAAGGAGGCTATCTTTATCACACAGACACTGAACACCCATTTCGCCTTGAAGGAAGTATTTCTTGTTGATGGGCATAATGTAATTATGGTTTGGAGTGCCCATCCTCCCTTTTCTCCTCTTTCATCATTCTCTTTGCGGCAGGAGGTAGTGACCTCAGCGACCCCTTTCAAATACGCACATGCACACACACACACCCTCTGTCTCCTCTCTCATTAGACACAGTAGTTTCGGCTCCTCCCTGCCTGTTTGAGGTAGGGGATGGAGAAGGTGGAGGCCATCAGGATGGTGACTGGCACTAACGAGCAGGAAAGAGGACAGTTTGCGCCCGTGCCCAGCTGCTGCTCCCACACATATGGTGAATGCCAGTTTAACAGGCTAAATGCAGCTACCCGTTCCTCTGACACAACACTTCCAGACCTGATTGAAATTGCTACACACGTGTCAGCCTGTTTCCAAATAGCTATGTTCTTTTAATTCGGGGGCATGTGATGAAGCCAAGCACTCTTCTTCCACTACACTACAGGATTCGTCAAATAGTGTCAGGTGCAAATTCTTCCTCACTGCAGTGAGTTATCTTCATTTTTTTGTGAATAGCAATCACTGAAGTACCATCATTGCCTGTGTTATTTTCTATGTTTTGTCAGAACACAAAAGGCAGAAGAGATTGTCATTGATTGGCTTTTGTTGCTGTATGGTTTGCTGTCTGGATTTATCGTGCAGTCACAAAGTATTTGGCCATGCTTAAAAATGTATGAATTTTAATGGGTCAATTTTGCAGTAACTTTTATCCAACAGGGTATGGGTTGCACCAGCTGTTCTGAAGTCTTTTTTAAATCGGAACATAAAGTTCACACAAGGGGTTTAGTAAGTACTTGTTAGTTTTCATTAATTCTTGATATTTGGTGCACCATTTGCACTTAATAGATTGGAAACCTGTAGTCACACACAGTAATATGATTTTTAAGTTCATCGATCCACTAAAAGCCTTTATACATGTATAGAGTAATGTTGAATAATTGTGCATTTAAGTGTTATTTTATTTAACTTGGTGTTTCTAATGTAATTGTAAACACTAATGTTGAAATTTCTGTTGAAATTGAATCAGTGTTTTGAATGAATCAGTAGACTAAATGATCTGTTGTTTAGCTTATATCTATCTATCTATCTATCTATCTATCTATCTATCTATCTATCTATCTATCTATCTATCTATCTATCTATACATATATATATAAACAGTAATTTATTTTTATCCTGAATTGCTAACAAAGACTTGTTTGCACTGTCCATTGAGCGGACCTGACCTGACTTACATTTTACTACTGATTATATCCTGTATAATTGAGTATGTGATGAATAAAAAAAAAAACCTTGAAGACAGTAATTTGTTTGCATCTACTGAAATTTACATATAATATACAGAAATAATCACTTAATTTTGGTTGAACCAAAGGCAGAGCTTAGCTAGTATTTTATACTCTAAAGTACAGTCATTAATATTCACGTAAAATTGTGTTAGCCTTTTGTTGATCCATTAAGTATTCTTTAAAGTTGTGACCAGCAGTGGTGTTAAAAAAACAAAACTTCAGTTTAATCTCATTAAATTTCAAGCTTTCATAACACTTTATAATAATGTCCCATTATTTAATGCAATACATTTGTTAAAGTATCTGAATGAAATAAGCCCACTGAACACTGCAAACAGACCACATTAATCTGATTTAAACCTGAAATATAGATATTCTTTTCAGGATTCTTCAATAAATAGAAAATTCAAAAGAACAGCATTTATTGTTCTTACTGAACCCAATAAAATAATGAACCTATACCTTTGCATATTATTGGGTCAATCCTTTTCATGTATAATATATTATATAATGTAATTTAAAGTAATATCCATGTTATTATTTTGTTATTACACATTTATTTATGTTGTACTATAAACAATATTGGCCATAACTTGATGTAAAATCAGAGACACTTATCTATAGGATCTGCAGGAAAAGCATCTCAGCTCTTTGTCTTCCTCTCATTGTTTTATTACATTCTGTCGTGCGCATGAGGGAAGCAAAATACACTGAATTTGAAGATATGTACGTATTTGTTTACACTAGCACGACTGGATTAACAACGTTATTTACAATGGAAACACTGTCCGTGTCAATACCTACGCAGAATCATCTTCAATCTAATTTATTTAAACCAAAACTCTTGCACATCCCACTAAGTGCCTGAGTAATTTATCATATTTGTGCAGTCACCATGGAGCACAAAATGCACTGCCGCTCCATAATGGACCAAGCAACTTTTCAGACCCACGTTTCCTTTAGCCAGTTGCTCCGAGAACAAAAATGCAGAGCGGCAAGGGTGGGTGAAATGGTAAAAAAAAAGCTAGCTCCCAAATCGGCCCTAATGCTTTATTTAAGAGCAGTCTGTGTGGAATCCATTACATATCCTGTCTGCTGCGCCAGCCTTCCTGCAGGCGGGAAAATATTAACAGCATCTTGGCATGTCACTCCTGGGCAAACACAAGTATCGTTCATCGACCTCCTGCAAATATACCTGTCTTTAACCATGACCCAGCTGTAATCTGGCACCCCCATCTCTGTCCAAAGAGACAGTGAAGAAAAAAACATGATGGGTCGTTGTTGAAGGCCGACACTGAAACCCTTAAAAGTGTGTGAAAGCCTGTAAATACATTATTCATAGAACATACTTTATTTGTCTTTCCTGCTTTTAAAAAACAAAATGCAGTCGTTTAGTAATCACACAGCTTGTTGTTTTATCACCTTATTTGGGACATCATCTTATGTGTTTTTCATCTTACATTTACATTTATGTATTTGGCAGATGCTTTTATCCAAAGCGACTTCCATTGCATTCAATGTTTACATTTACAGTTTATCAGTTCTTAAGTTTCCTGGGAGCTTAACATTGGTGTTGCTAGCGCCATGCAGTAGTTATTAAATTAATTTATTATGTCACATAACTCACTTGTATAATGGGCACTTCATGTTTTTATTTTGCCATCTTATGGTAAATTGTTTGTTGCATTCCCCAATTTTAAGTCGTTTTGAATACAATCATCTGCCAATTGAATAAATATAAATGTACAATGGTTTCCTTGTGTAAAACAAGAAGATAGTTTGAGCTAAATGGGAGTCAACTTTATTTTATCAAAGGCTGTATTTCAAGACTAGTTTGGAGCAGGAAATGGCCATTACATTTTTAAATTCAAATCAAATGTTAACTTTCGGGAAATAATAGCTTTCCCTTGCCGTGAATCCTTCTAAGAAAAGAGAACCATTTGTTGATGCCCTAAAACCCAGTAGGGCTCAAATGTTCCCAAATAATTGTATATTTTTACCCAGAATGTTGCTTAATGGGATTGACATAAAACAGGTGAGCGGAAGTTTGCTTTCATAGAGAATTTGATTTTTTTCTTGAACTCTCAAACACAGGGAGATATTTGTTTTTTTGTACCCTAATAAAAGGTATGGAAATGGATGTGGGTATATTAGCTGTAAATATAATATAAAGTATAAAGTAACCAGGCATTTGTCTGAACTAGATCAATTACTATTATATTATCCTCCTGAGACCCCTCAAAATGTATTTTGTGAATTTTTTATTTTTTTCATGTCATTACATTGTTTAGATCATAAGAAAAAATATATAACATTTCTGAAAATTTGTATTTTATTCATATTTGTTTCTATGTTCTCTGTAGAGGACACTAGGACTCAGTTTTTCAAAATATAAAATGGCATGCATAGATATAAAAAATGCAACAAAAAAAGTATATTACCAATACATTTTTAGGTTTCAGGATTGTTTTATACTAAACTTTGTTTAAGGTTTATTCTCAGCTATGTTATAAAATATATTTAAAAAATGATTCGATATACCATTTTGTTTTATGCAATATGTGTGTAAAAATTCCATAAACTGTTTTTTCCATTAAACACAGTGTATAAATACACTGTATCTAATTTGCATATTAATGTCTTGCTGTTGGGACAGCATGTTGAAAAAAATATTGTCATAATGGGAGTAATGAATGGCCAGATTTTCATAATAATATCTAATATTTCATAAGACAATTGATAAATAATACATTTCCTATTCAATTGTTATGTCTCCCAAAATGCATAATAAACACCATTTTAGTCCTGTTGTCCTCTACAGTGGACATTAATTAAATGATGTCCTGTTTCATAACAGAAAGTCATATTTGAATTTGAAAACCCATAACAGTTTCCTGAGATGTTGCTTTATGAGAAACAATTTGAAAAGTATTCAGATTTAAATGACAATTACAAAATATAATCATATTTCCATAAGGATGTAACATTTTTCACAAAATTAAATTTAGCCATCGCTAAGGGTGTGGTCATGGTGAAACTTCCAAACATTTAGTATCACTATAAAGCCCTGAATGTACTCTGTACAGGACATCCAGGCTTATAACTGTGACGTGAATTTCTCTTAGAGAAAATTTCTCAGAAATTCACTAAAATATAATATCCACTAGAGAGGCAAAAACTCCATAGCTGGGTCTCAGGAGGATATATTATATCTCCATGTCAAGAAATATGTAGTTGCATTTTTGTTAAAAAGAAATGCCATGCATGGAAGCATATCATCATTTATTTCTCCATTTTTAATAATACAGTATTAAATTAATGTTGTGCTGTATAATATGTCCGTGCTTTTGATTATACCATTATAATATATATATATATATATATATATATATATATATATATATATATATATATATATATATATACAGTGCTCAGCGAAATGAGTACACCACCTTGAAAAGAAAATTTTTGATCGGGGCCTACTAAATTTTACTATGCAAATATATTTCAAAGGAAGCAACATGACTAGGAATCAGAATTTACCTATCGGTAAGCCACAAAAACGAAATACCTCTCTTTGGAGTGAACTTTAAGATCTATACATTTGTAGATATTTTTTTATGCACAAACATACACTGCCTAAAATTCAAAAGTGAAAAAGTATAATAGGACCCCTTTAAATTTAAATAGATTATGCAGAACACAATCCATATTTTTCACCTTTAAAACAACTCTTTGGCAGTGCAAAAAGTATCATTAAAATGCATACACTCATGTGATCAGTAATCCCTACAGTGACTACATCTGTAAATTATGTTTACCTGTTGCTAATAGCGTTGCATGCCTCTGTTTGTTATCACTGTTTGTTTTAGAAGCATGTGGAAAAATAGCCAATGCTGTAATAAAAAAGCAAACTGTAGGTATTTCATTAAAGGGTGGGGATTCAATTACAGGGCTGTAGTTCTGCTCTGCACACTCCTGAGGGTAACACCTGAATGTTTTCACTTTTTTTTCCAAAACACTCACTCAGTTTCACATAGCGTAAAAGTTATTTAACCCTCTTGCCCTCTTCGTTAAGGAGTCACACTTGCCTACATCGCGGTCAAAAGTGACCGAAGCTTTGAAATTTAAGACATTTTCCAGGAAAATGTATGTGATATATTTTTTGTTCAATAATATACCGCTGAGGCACGAGCCATGGAGGGACCAGCCGCAGAGGGAACAGCTATTGAGCCATGAGCCATGGAGGCATGAGCCGTGGAGGGACCAGCCATAGAGGGAGCAGCCATGGAGGTACCAGCCGCGAAGGTACTAGCCATGGAGGCAAAAGCCATGGAGGCACAAGCAGTAGAGGGACCAGCCGTGAAGGCACCAGCCGTTGAGGCACGAGCTGTTGAGACACGAGCTGTTGAGGCACGAGCCATGGAAGGTCAAGCCGCAGAGGGACCAGCCGTTGAGGCACAAGCCGTGGAGGGATCAGCTGCAGAGGGACCAGCACTTGAGGCATGAGCCATTGAGGCACGAGTCGTGGAGGAACCAGCTGTGGAGGGACCAACCATTGAGGCACGAGCCATGGAGGGACCAGCTGTGGAGGGACCAACCATTGAGGCACGAGCCATGGAGGCACCTGCCATTGAGGCACTAGCCGTGGAGGGACCAGCCATTGAGGCACAAGCTGTAGAGGTACCAGCTGCAGAGGGACCAGCCATTGAGGCACGAGCCGTGAAAGTACAAGCCGTGGGGGTAACAGTCATTGAGGCACAAAACCGTGGAGGGACCAGCTGCGAAGGGACCAGCTGCAGAAGGACCAGCTATTGAGGCACGAGCCACGGAGGGACTCAGTTACATTTTTTATTAATACAATAATTTAAATCTTGACATTTTGTAGGATATCTCCATTTGTATTAATCATACACAGCCAATTTGTTTACATCAAACATAAATACAGCATTTTCAAATCTCTGCAAGTAAATCACTCTCATATGCGACTACATGTTGAGCTGTCTAACTTGCCAATCGTTGAGTTAGAGCTTTTCGTGTCTTTTTACCACATTTATTGAATTATTCGTGTTCATATCACTGGCTGCACGGAGTATTTGACTATATAGTCTGTGGAGTAAACTAATAAAATTACTAGCCAATTGCAATTATATTGATATTTAGGATAAAATGGAATACTTAATGCCATCTGTGGAGATCTAAAACATTTTTCTTCAACATATCTTAAAGTTTTACAGCCCTGTCAAATGTTAATTATCAGAATTTCTCATGTAATAATATCATCTCTATAATGGGAAATAAATTATGCCTCTCAGATATTGCAGAGTATATTTGATTAAAGCTCTGTGAGATCATGCAGGGATATAGTGATGTGTGTGTTTAATGGCTCAAGAGATAATAGATGCATACTCATTTATAAGTTGATATATGCTAGTAGTCCTTATTTGTCACTTGATGGGGTTTCGGACAGCCGCAGCAGCCAGTCAGGTATAACAAGTCTACTGATCGAAGAGTCTTCACCGTCAAACTCTATCGCAGCTTATCAGTCTGACTTATGTGCATGAGCTATTTAAATATTGATGGGGCAAATCTCTTTCTGGTTTACAAAGATCCCAGACACGCTTATTTGCATCCAGTTTTATTTATGTATGAACAAATATGATTTATTAATTCCATTCCTCGACCCTGAGCCAGTTTCTACATAATTCTAACTGTGGCAAAGTCCAATCGTATTTGTACCCAAAAATTAAACACTTGATAAATAATATTGAACAGTGCCTTGGGAGAACAGACAAATGTGAATACTTGTGTTTGTGATTTATATATTTATTTTGGTCGAAATGCATGTGATTATGTTGAAGTGCATGTATGTGAGTGTGTTTGCAGTACAGGCGTCATGCAGCTGTAATGAGGGATTCAAACGCCAGAGAGATTTGTTTAATTTTGGAGTGAGCAATTAACGGCAATCAAACTAAAACAAATATATAAATCACAAACACAAGTATTCACATTTGTCTGTTCTCCCAAGACACTGTTCAACATTATTTATCAAGTGTTTCATTTGCGATGTTGGTAATTTATATATATATACATAATACATATCTAAATGAAGAGCTCTTTTCCAAAATGCTATAAATCCCTTTTAATAATTTTCAAGAAAATGACATTTTTTTACCTAGACCCATACATTTTGTTAATATTCAATTTATATTGTTAAAATGGTCTGTTGGCTCAGTCTGAACATGTTAAACAATGATTGTTAAATGAAACAACAATATTGTCGATTATAAATGCAAAGTTTTTAGTTTTTTTTTTCAAAACGCTACAAATACATCCTTTTTTTTTTAAATGTTGGTTTATGTCTATAAAAAAAAAAAAAAAAGAGAACATGCAACATATGACATCAGGGACTCATACTATAAGCCGGTCGCACCAGCCTTGTGTTGATGTTGTAACAGTCTATACGTTACCTGATTTTTATTATGGTATTTTTCACTGGTTATTGCTTATAAAGAGGTATCTGGTTTAAGGGTAATACCACTATGAGCCACTTGAGGGCACTAGTGCGTAGTGGTTACCGGATATAAGCCTGGTTACCCACGAGCAAGAGTGTTCGTTTGGTAGAGGGAAACCTCATGGTTGACCTCATGCTACTTGCCTACACATTTTAAGTCCTGTTTTGAGAACTCGTAGAGTTTACGCTCAAACGTGAGTATTGGCTTACCTTAATAATGACTTTGGGTATTTGTTTGCATAATGACTGATGTTAGCTATAATACTTTCTTTTGTAGAAAGGACTTGTCATATCTTGTATCGGCCCACGTGTATCACTGTTCAACGATAATTTGCCTGTTGTTCACTTCGCCGTGTTCATTGTGAGCATCGTTGGATTATATCATTGCATCGCTCTCAAAGAACCTTGTGGATTTCTACTCATCTCATCACTTCAGTTCATCTAAAGGCTGGACATTGCTGATAAGTTCCAATTATTATATTGTCTCAGTACACAGAGGCAAAGACTGGTCATTGGAGCTGGTCACAGCTCTCTTGTATGATTGGCCTTCTGTATGTACCACAAATCTAGGACGTACAAGTTTGATCAAGCACGAGATCAAAACAACTGACGAACTTCCTTTAAGAAAGAGACCCTACAGAGTTTCTAAAGTTAAGAATGATTTTATTGAAGAACAAATTGAGGAGTTGCTTCAATTAGAGATCATCAAACCTTCTACGTCTCCGTGGGCCTCACCGGTGGTAGTCGTAGAGAAAAGGGATGGAGGATCTAGGTTATGCATTGATTACCGTGATCTGAATGCAAAGACTCACCTTGATGCATACCCGATGCCGCAAATCACAGACATTCTAGTTTCTCTGCAAGAAGCCAAGGTGTTTAGCACATTGGACTTAAAGAGCGGTTACTGGCAGGTTGAAATGGATCCTGCAAGTGTACAAAAGACAGCTTTCGTTACTGCGTCAGGGCTATATGAATTCTTATGTCTTCCTTTTGGCCTTAAAAATGCGGCAGCATCATTCCAACGGCTGATGGAACAGGTCTTAAGAGAGCACAATAACAAATGTTGCATGGTCTATATCGATGACATCATTGTATACTCTATAGACATCCAGTCTCACCTGCACCATCTCAAGCAAGTGTTCCAGAGTTTGCACAAGGCTGGTCTCACGCTTAACCTTAAGAAATGTAAGTTCATCTGTTCTTCACTTGACTACCTAGGACACACTATCACAGCAGACGGAGTCAAGATGAATGCAGACAAGGTGGATGCGATCAAGACATTTCCTACTCCCAAGACCTTAAAAGAGGTACAGCGGTTTCTGGGGCTAGCAGCTTGGTACCATAGTTTTATCCCAGAGTTTTCTAGTAAAACAGCACCATTGGACGCACTGAAGAAGAAAGAAGCGAAGTGGAAGTGGACTGAAGAGTGCCAATGTTCATTTGATCTTATCAAAGATGAACTCACTAGAGCACCTGTTTTAAATACACCTAACTTTGAATCTTCTTTTATAAAGTACAGACTGACGCGAGTGATGTGGGCTTGGGAGCTGTTTTAACACAAGAGGTGGATGGCCAGGAGAGAGTAATTGCCTACGCATCTCGTTTGCTCAGAGGTGCGGAGAAATCATATTCAGCATCGGAAAAAGAGTGTCTCGCAGTGGTATGGGCTGTAGAGAAGTGGCACCATTACCTGGAGGGCAGAGCATTTGAAGTGATCACTGATCATGCATCCCTAGTTTGGCTATTCCAGCATCCCAAACCTTCATCTAGACTGGAAAGATGGACTATAAGGCTGCAGGGATATCAGTTTGTTGTACGGTACAGAAGAGGACAATGCAATGTAGTGCCGGACGTGTTGTCCAGAAGGTATGTAGTCGAGTCACCAGCGGTGTTGTTGCACACACCAGCTAAGAGTGGTTTTAATCCTGTCACTTATGATCTGCCAGTGGATTTGTCACAAATCGCAGCAGAACAGAAACTAGACCCAGTGTGCCAATAAGTGATGGTTAAACTAAAGAATCAGAAAACCACAGACATTGAGAGAATGCACTATGTTTTCAAAAACGAGGTTTTATTTAGGAGTGTACCAGATTCAAAAGAAGGCCAGAGACTTCAAATTGTCATTCCTGCAAAGTTGAAGGAAGCAATCTTAACTTATGCACATGACAATCATCTGAGTGGTCATTTGGGTAAATTTAAAATACTGATGAGACTTTTAGAGTTTGCTTATTGGCTCTCAATTCGCGCAGATGTATGGCAACACTGCAGGAATTGTCAGAAATGTCAGCAACACAAGCCGACAAACTTAAAACCCGCAGGCGATCTACAAAGTGTACCCATCGTCGAGCCTGGTTATATGCTTGGAATGGACATCATGGGACCATTTCCCCAAAGCACCCGACAAAATGAATATCTGCTGGTTATAGTGGACTACTTCTCAAAGTGGGTAGAAGTATTTCCCATGAGAGTGGCCAAATCTGCTACCATTGTGCGAATTTTAATAGAAGAGATTTTCACAAGGTGGGGAACTCCAGCTTTCATTGTGTCCGACAGAGGTGCACAATTTACCTCCAACCTTCTTGACCAAGTATGTAAGCAATGGCAAGTAACACAAAAACTCACCACAGCATACCATCCTCAATCTAACCTCACTGAAAGAGTCAATCGGAACCTAAGGACGATGATTGCCACATATGTTGAGCAGAACCACCGTACCTGGGATCAGTGGATTTATGAGTTCAGATTTGCTCTAAATACCGCATGGCACGAAAGTATAGGTCATTCTCCAGCAGAGATAGCTCTAGGTCGACAGCTGAAAGGACCTCTGCAGAGAGCATGTATGTAACAGTCTATATGTTACCTGATTTTTATTATGGTATTTTTCACTGGTTATTGCTTATAAAGAGGTATCTGGTTTTAGGGTAATACCACTATGATTCACTTGAGGGCACTAGTGCGTAGTGGTTACCGGATATAAGCCTGGTTACCCACGAGCAAGAGTGTTTGTTTGGTAGAGGGAAACCTCATGGTTGACCTCATGCTACTTGCCTACACATTTTAAGTCCTGTTTTGAGAACTCGTAGAGTTTACGCTCAAACGTGAGTATTGGCTTACCTTAATAATGACTTTGGGTATTTGTTTGCATAATGACTGATGTTAGCTATAATACTTTCTTTTGTAGAAAGGACTTGTCAGATATTGTATCGGCCCACGTGTATCACTGTTCAACGATACTTTGCCTGTTGTTCACTTCACCGTGTTCATTGTGAGCATCGTTGGATTCTATCATTGCATCGCTCTCAAAGAACCTTGTGGATTTCTACTCCTCTCATCACTTCAGTTCATCTAAAGGCTGGACATTGCTGATAAGTGCCAATTATTATATTGTCTCAGTACACAGAGGCAAAGACTGCTTGTTTATTCATATTATTTATTCATTTTTTGAGGATAATTATATAAACGTGCACTTGTGGGAATAAAATAAGAAAAAAATGAATTTGTTTGATGAAGTGACTCTTTCAGTACCGATCAAATTTCTGTTGAACCCCCTCAGAGTAACATTTTAAAGAGAAAGGAGGTGTTACAATGTAAACCCCCCGGGTCCGCACCATCACACCGAGCGGGTCTCCACCCGGGTTTCCGGTGCGGGAGGCGGGCGCTCTAACAAGGAACGCCAAAGGCTACAGCCTCTAGAGTCAATCGGTTAAACGCCACCTTTACTGGTATACACATCTGTTACATTGACATCCCACAGTGGGTATTAACGCGCCACCTGAGAACCTTCTTTTTTTGTTGTTTTTTTGTGATTTTCTTTGTCCAGTCTGCGTTTTCTACCCCCAGGTGTAGGTCTCACTGGCTCATCCAGGCCATCAAAAGTGTTATTAGAGTTTAAAGCACTCATTTTGAAGACTGAGCACAAACAAATGCTTCAAAGCGTCGCCATGTTGGATTGCATCGAACAAATTTTGATTGGTCGAGAGGACATATCGCATTTAGGCTAAAAACAGGTTCGGTGCTTATAGCGGTTTGGAAAGGAACTGCATTCTGCAGTACATTTTAAACAAGGAAATATAGTGATTTGGCATGAAACATTGATGGAGCAGTGAATAGATTCAGTACACATTCAATTTGGCGTTTATCGCGTTTTGGAAAAGAGCTCTTCAAATTATCAACATCACGGCAGTCTGATTAAATGGAAATCAGAAACATGCAACATTTTTAGAGACAACAGCACATGTTTTATATGTTAAAGTTTTAGTAATTGTGTTGTTTTGTCACTTTTAAAAGTTTGTCTATATATCTACATATAGTTTTAATTTCAGCTGTAGATAAGTTAAACAAAATAAAAAAGTAGGAATGTTGCTTTCGCAAATAGCTAATATATAAATAGATAAATAAAAGTAATTTTATTTTAATGTTCAAGTAACAAAGATGGTTTTAGTTTTAGTAAACTGTAAAAAACATTCATACCATTTCATAAAAAGTAGGCTGTTTTTTTGCAGTTCTTTTGTTTTTACATGTGGTTCAAACTAGATTAAACAATATTTGTTTTTTAATACACTGCAACCCTTACAGTGCATCCGAAAAGTATTCACAACACTTCACTTTTTCCACATTTTTGTTGCAGCCTTGAAAAAAATTAATTTAATCCAATTTGGAATAAATTAATTTTTTTCCTCTAAATTCTACAAACAATACCCTATAATGATAAAGTGAAAGATGTTTGTTTGAAATCTTTGCAAATGTATTAAAATTAATATAAAAAACTACAAAATGATTCACAGCATTTGCTCAGTACTTTAAGCACATTTGGCACTAATTACAGCCTCACGTCTTTATAAGTATGATGCGACAAGCTTTGATCATCATTTGGCAATTATCTTATCACCTCTGGTTTCTCAGAGTCTGAGTGTCCTTTAGGTGCTTTTATTTTGCAAATTCCAAATGCATTTTCATGTGCCTTCACTGAGGAGAGGATTGAGTTTGGCCACACCGCCATAAAGCCCAGGGCTGCGTTTACAAAAAGCATCGTAAGCTTAAGTGCATCGTAGACCCATTGAAACCAGTGGAGCTACGATCAACATAAGCTTACAATGGTTTTGGGAAATGCAGCCCAGATCGATGGAGTATTGCAGTGATGTTTGTCCTTCTGGAGGTTTCTCCCATCTGCATATATTATCAGCTAGAACTCAACTAGAGTGACCATCAGGTTCTTGGTCACCATACAAGGCCAATCTACATCAATTGCTGGCCAGGAGGCTAGCTCTAGGAGGTGTCCTGGTTGAGCCAAACTTCGTCCATTAAGTGTCTATATGCTTCTGTGAACCTTCAATGCTGCTGAGATATTTTTGTACCCTTCCCCAGATCTGTGCCTCGATACAATCCTGTCTCGGAGGTCTACAGACAATTAATTGGACTTCATGGCTTGGTTTGTGCTCTGACATGTACCGTTAACTGTGGGACCTTATATAGACAGTTGTGTGCCTTTCCAAATAATGTCCAATCAACTGAATTTAGCACAGGTGGACTGCAATCAAGTTGTAGAAACATCTCAAGGATGATCAGTGGAAAAAGGATGCATCAGAACTCAGTTCTGAGTATCAAAGCAATACTTATGTACATCAGATTTTTTTCCATTTATTTTATAATTTTTTAAAATAAATGTGCTAAGGATTTCTAACAAACTACCGATCATGTTGTCATTATGGGGTATTGTTTGTAGAATTTTGAGGAATGTGATGAAGTTAATCCATTTTGGGATAAGGCTATAACATAAAAACATCTGAAAATAGTGAATTACTGTGAATACTTTCTAGATGGAGTGTATATAGACATTAGTGATGCTAGAGTAGCGTAAATTACTCACTTTCTTTTTATCTATGCATTAAAATATATCTTCCCTGTTACACTTATAACAGGGAATTGCTTTGCTTCCGGCCTCGCTACTGTGCGGATGCTCTCGCTTATTGCTCTGTGCTTTGCTCCCTATTTATATACTTTTCTCAGATCTCTCTAAGATTTTAACGTCAGCAGATCAGCACAGTGTTCAAACAACACAGTTTTGGGAAAAAGAAGACTCTTTGCCTCCCACTGCCAGCAGCTTACATTCTGGATACGGGAAAACACATCTGCCCGACGTTCTAACAGAAACAGGAAAGAACATGCCTCTTGTGGAATCTACATGCTGCATGAACTTGTCTTTTGTCTTGTCTTTTGAATACCTAGGTATTGTGCTGAAAGATGCTCCACGTGTTCTGTTTATCATTACTTACAGGCCTCCAAAATACTCTCAAACCTTTGTTGAAGAGTTCACAGAACGGTTATCAATGATTTCCTCAGAGTTTGACTGTTTTACTATTGAAAGTGATTGTAACATTCACATAGATAATGCAGAAATAAAAACTACAAAATAAATGATAACTGTTTTAAACACTTTTGACCTGATTCAGCATGTGCATGGACCAACACACAATCGAGGACACAATCTAGATATATTCATCAGCAGAGGTCTAAACATTTCATTGTTTTTATGGATGTATCATTATCTGATCACTTCTGTATTTTATTTGATATATTGATCTCTGTAGTCACTGAATCTAGATCTGTCTCTGTCAGAAAGAGACACATTAACGAGAACACCAGTGTGCTATTAATGAAGGCTATATCTTTAACACCAAGCATTTCTGCAGAATCTGTTGATCTTATCCTGGATTCATTTAACTCAAAAGTTGAGAATGTTATTGATGTTATTTCCCCTGTGAAAGTCTACAAGAAGAATGGCAGACAGAAATCATCATGGAGAAAATCAACAGCAGTTCAGAGGATGAAAAGACAATGCAGAAAGGCTGAGCGGATGTGGCGGAAGACGAAACTCGAAATTCACTATAGCATCTATAAAGACAGCCTTCATGCTTTCAATGAAAAACAAGCCACAACTAGACAGACCTATCTAGACAGATTCTTCTCAAACCTAATAAACAGAAACTAAAACAACACTCGCACTATCTTTACTACTGTTGAGAGACTGACGAACCCCCAGAAATCAGATTCCCAGTGAAATGCTCTCCGACAGTAAACACAATGAGTTTGCTTCCTTTCTGAGAAGATCAATAATGTCAGAAAGGAAATTGGCATATCTTCTAGTTATGCAGAGATCACACAGATTTGACCGCAATTTCAAATATAAGTAACTATATCTGTTTTTGAAGAAATTGATAGCAAAACTTTGGAAGAAATAGTACTGCACCTTAAATCGTCAACCTGCTCGCTTGACACACTTCCCACATATTTTTTTCAAAAGTGTGCTTAACTGTTTAGAAGCAGATCTCTAAGAAGCAGTGAACGTCTCACTTCTTTCTGGGATTTTTCCAAATTCCCTGAAAACGGTAGTTGTTACGCCCCTTCTGAAAAAGTGCAATCTTGATAACACCATGTTGAGCAACTATAGACCAATATCAAATCTTCATTTCATAGGTAAGATTATTGAAATGGTAGTTTTTAATCAGCTGAATAAATACTTTAATTCAAATGGATACCTGGACAATTTTCAGTCTGGTTTCCGAGTGCATCACAGCACAGAGACAGTGCTTAAGATAATAAATTATATTTGCCTTAATTCTGATACTGGCAAAAAATCATTGCTTGTACTACTAGATCTTAGTGATGCATTTGGCACTGTCGATCATAACATACTTCTACAGACACTGGAAAACTGGGTCGGCTTTCTGGGATGGTACACAAATGGTTCAGGTCATACTTAGAAGGGAGAGGTTATTATGTGAGAATAGGAGAGCATAAGTCTCAGTGGACGTCCATGACATAAGGAGTCCCTTAAGGCTCAATGCTTGCACCGCTCTTGTTTAGCCTGTATATACTCCCCCTAAGTCAAATAATGAGAAAGAACCAAATTGCCTATCACAGCTATGCTGACGTAATACGTTTATTAAGCTATTATTTCAGCTTTGGGGAATCATTTATTAAAGATTCAATATTGCTTTGATTAAAGTGATATTAATCTTTAACTTATGATTTATAGTTTTTAACGACTCGTCCAGCAACCATTAACATCAGTATATCTTTAACAATTTTGTTTATCTTGCTTCCTGGCCAACGATAAAACAAACTAAATTAGTACTTTATCAAAATTGAGCTCGGTAACGCGATCTTTGGCAAATCGTTTAAAACTTGAAAATCACACAGCCCAAGACATCATTCTTTATCAATGAAACAAGGTTTATTTGCTAACTGTTATTCTAAAATACTACGTTAAACGTACTAAAACACATACACACACATAAACATACGCGCACACACATAAGGAGTTTTGCGGTTTGAAGAGTTTTAAGGCTAACACTCTTTTGCTATCTAGTAACTTTACTCGAGGTAGATCACAGCAGAGACTTCGCTCTCTTTACTGCATACAGATCAATTCACCAGCAACAATAAGACAATAGAGATTTGTTTGGTCTACTTGCTTTCAGTTGAGTTGTCAGCTACTCTGGTGTTTCTGCATGTTTCCTGGAAACCTTCGTGATATCACTGGGGAAACCATCTTATGATTCGTGGCTGCCTGGTTCCTTTGTGACGTGATGACGCTGTTAGGAAGCTTGTTTTAGAGTTCTTACGGCTTCAGGTGTTAAAGTCCTTCAGTGAGACCTTTGTCGAAGTCTTTGAGTTCTTTAGGTTCATCAGCCTTATGGTAAAGGCTGTGATCAAATGACGAACCCGATGTTCCAGCGAGCAGTGAGCCAGAGTAATAAGCTAATGAACAAAGCTTTTGTTTCCTTTTTAAACGGCCTGATTTGGGTCCACCCACAGGCGGCTGTCCCAATCAGATTGTTCTTATGGAGCGGAGCGGAGCCCCGCATGACTTTTTTCCGTGCCTACATTGTCTGATAGTCAATTTATCACATGAAGGAAAATACCTGTAATAACTTATAAAAGTATTCATCATTTGTACGATGCTGAGAATCAACATATAGTTCACACCAAATTGCTGCATTTATCATGACCACTCATGAGAAATTAAACTCAACATATTTCACACATGTTCATAGCTTTCCTGTTAAAACATAAAAAAGGGTTCAGATTAAAGATTATAAATAACACATCATACTTATAGAAGACATGAAGTAAAACCTTAATATATATTGTCTTGTGAGTATATTTCTTTAATAGCAGCAGGAATTATTAATTGTCTTTTAGCATAAAGTCCATAACAATTTGCTCGTTCTTTGTCTGCACAAGAACGAGAGAGAGCGCGCATTCCCTTGGAATGCAACAGAGAAACGGGAGGTGTCTGGGGGGTCCGGAAGTCACTTTGGGTATGCATCTGCAGAGCTTCTTAGCTCAGACATCTGATCGTAAAACCATCTTGCATTATTTAATTATGAGTTAAACGGTCATGCCGGACCATTTCCAAATAGAGAGTTATTTTGTCCTGTTTCGATTTAATTATGGTTAAGTGATAAGAACCAACAGTGAGGTCCTGTTCTCGAATACATCCCAGATGTTCTTCTCAAGTTTCTCCAGGTTTTTAGAAGTCTCCTGAGATAAGGAGATTTTAGGGCAGGAAATCGGCCAGCCAGTTCAATGAAGATCGATGTATTACATTTTATGACTTGCAAATGCTGGGGGACAAGTTCCTTAGAAATGTGCTGTGTTGAGATTATTTGTTTTGTTTTCTCTCTCAACGGCACTACACTGATGATACCAATATTTATCTAGCCTTATCTCCAAATGACTATAGCCCAATTGGCTCCCTCTGCCAATGCATTGATGATATTAACAGTTGGATGTGCCAGAACTTTCTTCAGTTAAACAAGGAAAAAACTTTAGTCATTGCATTTTAAATTAATTTCATTGCATACAGTTCTCAAGATGAATGCATACCTTGACTCTAAGGGTCAAACAACTAAAAATAAAGTCAAAAATCTTTATGGATTCTGGAGACAGACCTTAGTTTTAGTAGTCATGTCAAAGCAGTAGCTAAATCAGCATACTAGCATCTCAAAAACATTGAAATAATTAGAAGTTTTTTTTGCAGTAAAGATTTGGAGAAACTTTTTCATGCTTTTATCACCAGCAGGGTGGATTATTGTAATGGTCTCCTCACCGGCCTTCCAAAGAAGACTGTTAGACAGCTGCAGCTCATCCAGAACGCTGCTGCCAGGATACTGACTTGAACCAGAAAATCTGAGCATATCACACCAGTCCTCAGGTCCTTACACTGGGTTCCCAGTTACATTTAGGATTGATTTTAAAGTACTTTTACTCGTTTATAAATCATTTCATGGCCTAGGACCTAAATACATTGCAGAAATGCTCACTGAATATAAACTTAACAGATCACTCAGATCAGTAGGCTAGAGTCAGTTAGAAATACCAAGGGTTCACACAAAAAAAGGGGAGTGCGCTTTTAGCTAGTTTTGCCGCACGCAGTTGTATTCAGCTTCCAGAAGAGATCAGATGTGCTAAAAAATAATCACATTTAAATCCAGACTCAAAACTCATCTGTTTAGCTGTGCATTTTTTGAATGAGAACTGTGCTATGTCCGAACTGATTGCACTATGCATACTCATTTTCTATTCTTAACTGTTTTAAATTAATTTAAAATAAAATTTTATTTCATTTTGTTTTTATTTGTTGTTTTTTAATTCCTTGTTTTTATTATTATTTTTTATGTCTATTTCACTTCCTTTTATGTAAAGTTTACTGCAGTTTTACGTGCAGTTTCTGTGCTGTGGTGGGGCCTAAAACCTGACAGAAATTTAGAATTACCACTGTGTATGAAATGTGCTATATAAATAAACTTGACTTGCCTTGCCTTACCGTACCTTGCCTTTGTAACCGAATATTTCTGTGGTCTGCGTTGTGTTGAGTATCAGTAAATAACAACAGGAGAACGCTGGATTGGGTCTGCATAGAGAATATCTTTTTATATAGACAGATCGTCACAACAGCTTCAGCTCACACATCAGTAACGCTCTTCCGTTCAGGAGAGAGAAGGAAAAGCCGAGAAAAAGAGCAAACAACACTCTGTACACATCAACTTATAAAGAAGTGCGTATTAAACACGACAATATTGATGTTAAAACAACATAAAAACACAAAAATATGTTTGTCAATGCATACCTGCATAGAGAATATATTTTTATATAGACAGATCGTCACAACAGCTTCAGCTCACACATCAGTAACGCTCTTCCGTTCAGGAGAGAGAAGGAAAAGACCGTTAAAAGAACAACACAGCAGATATGGCTACCTGGACTGAACCATTTTGTTGTTAACGGAGAGGGGGGGGAAAGGTGAAACCATCACCTCCTTACAGACCCTTTTTAATGTATTTGACAAAAACTGATTTAAACAATTATAGATCAGCATTGAATGCATAAACAGGAAAATCTAGTGAAATAAAACAATCTTAACCTCGTTACACCTTGCCTGGACTCTCAGTAGGTATTCTTTTCCAAACTGCATTTATCTAATGCGTCTGACTTCAAACACTCTGACAGCGTGTTGTTTCTCCAGAGTCAGACTGTTTGTATATCCCAGCTCAATGTGTCATATCTGCTGGTCCAGTGTAAACCGGCTGGTTGCATTTCACAGGTGAATGGACACATTACTTCCAAATCCATCACCATGAGACCTGCCTGTGAGGGGAGGCACTCAAAGCTAATATCCCCCCAAATGTGCTTTAGAAATCCAAGAGCCCAGCGCACCAATTACATCTTCAGAGCCGCATTCTTCCTCTCAGCCTAAATTGCTTTGTTACTGGAGTCTGGAGGCTGTCACAGAAGTTTGAAGTAATGGAGTGTGAAAGGAGTCCAGGGGCGGTAGGCCTGATGCAAGATGTGTTTTTCAGAGTGGACAGCGAGATTGTGGAGTGTGCAGTAGTTGCTATGGAGTTTTAGTGTGTCAAATACCCTCAGTTTACAATACATGAACGTATAGCAAAAAGGATATTGGGCCGTGTGGTCAAAAAGCATTTGCAACACTGAACAAACTGAGTTAGATATTTGTAATACTTTATTATTATTATTATATTGTGATGATTTTTTTTCTTTCTCCAGACTAACCAACCCCAACATTATGCCACAACAACATAGACACAACTTTTTTATTCATCAAAATATTTTCTTTCTGTTTTGAGTCAGTTTGACAGCAAAAATTGTCGAAAAATGCAATCAAACAAAACAAAACAAAATAAATCAAATCCTGGTTGACTGAATCAATAAGAAAATAATATTATGTGTAATGTTTTGCATTTAGTAATGTTTATGTCTGGTGCTCTATGACCCAAATACAAGTATTAGGACTTGGTAGCATGTAATCGAGTTGAATCTCTGATTATAATAACTTGTCTAGGAAAAGTTAGGAGCTAGGAAATTGCTGATGTGAGGGTTGTACCCTGTATTATGAGTCTATATACAGTATCTCACAGAAGTGAGTACACCCCTCACATTTTTGTAAATATTTTATTATATAGTTTAATTTGACAGCACTGAATAAATGAAACGTTGCTACAATGTAAAGTAGTAAGTGTACAGCATGTATAACAGTGTACATTTTCTGTCCCCTCAAAATAGCTCAACACATAGCCATTAATGTCTAAACCGCTGGCCACAAAATTGAGTACACCCCTAAGTGAAAATGTCCAAACTGGGCACAAAGTGTCAATATTTTGTGTGGCCACCATAATTTTACAGCACTGCCTTGACCCTCTTGGGCATGGGGTTCACCAGAGCTTCACGGGTTGCCACTGGAGTCCTCTTACACTCCTTCATGATGACATCACAGAGCTGGTGAATCTTAGAGACCTTGCGCTCCTTCGCATTCCATTTGAGGATGCCCCACAGATGCGCAATAGGGTTTAGGTATGGAGATATGCTTGGCCAGTCCGTCACATTTACCCTCAGCTTCTTTAGCAAGGCAGTGGACATTATAATGCTGGAATACTGCCCTGCGGCCCAGTCTCCGAAGGGAGGGGATCATGCTCTGCTTCAGTATGTCACAGTACATGTTGGCATTCATGGTTCCCTCAATGTACTGTAGCTCCCCAGTGGCGGCAGCACTCATTTAGTTCCAGACATGACACTTCCACCACCATCTTTGACTGTAGGCAAGATGTCTTTGTACTCCTCACCTGGTTTCTGCCACACACGCTTGAAACCAGCTGAACCAAATAATTTTATCTTGGTCTCATCAGACCACAGGACATGGTTCCATTAATCCATGTCCTTCGTCTGCTTGTTTTCAGCAAACTGTTTGTGGGCTTTCTTGTGCATTATCTTTAGAACAGGCTTCCTTCTCGGATGACAGCCATGCAGACCAATTGTATGCAGTGTGTGGCATATAGTCTGAGCACTGACAGGCCAACCCCCCACCCCTTCAACATATGCAGCAATGCTGGCAGCACTCATATGTCTATTTCCCAAACACAACCTCTGGATATGACGCTGAGCATGTGCACTCAACTTCTATGGTCGATCATGGCGAGGCCTCTTGAGTGGAACCTATCTTGTTAAACCGCTGTATGGTCTTGGCCACATTTATTCACTTGTTTGTTTAGATTAATTATGTGTGATACTGTTTAGTTAATAAACGTTGTTTGCACAAATTACATGAGTTTCTGGTTCTGCCTTGCAAATTAATGTCTCTTTACGATCTTGACCCTTGCTATATACTCTCATGCATTAATAGGGAAGTATTTTCTGTGCCCAAGGAAATATCCATTCTCAGAGTTGATATGAACTTAAACTGAATATTCACTGAACGAACAGATCAGTTGAAGTGTCCATATCATCCTAATGCACGGTGAGGAGGAGAGTTGGCCCCCAGTTTGGAAACCCCTTGAATGAAAGCACTCATTTTTGTGAGTTAAACTATGGTTTAGGGCAGGGGTTCCCAAACTTTTCCATTCCATGACTCACCTAGACAAGTATAATATATTTCAAGACCCACTAAAAAAAAAAAAAAAAAAAAATTGACAACACTATAATCTTAATCTTAATTAAAACATAAAATGACAGAAATTAAGTATTTAAGAAAAATAACCATTTTATTTTATAGGCTAGTACCACTGTAAACTTTCACTACTACTAATATTAATGTTTTAATTTCTTAATTTATAGACGTTAATGAGTCTATGAAATATGTCTATAAAACCTTGAAACGCGCTCACTCCGGTGCTGCTATGAACTGTAATCTGCGCTACGAGTGTTGTTAAAAGAATGCCCCCCCAACCCAAAACTTTGTTTTAAGCAAAGCATAAGATTTGAAGCAGAATTATCTTAAGCAATTTAGAGATTTAAATAATTATGAAATAATTGTAAAAAATTATAAACAGATGTGTCTCACTTTAAGATGACAAATATCCTTCAGCCAGAAATTTGCTTTTACAATGGTTAAATAAATGTTCAGCTATATCTTCAATTTGTTTTTACTTTTTGCTCTATATAGTGAAGATATATCAAGGAAATAATAGGACATTTTGTAAATTATGTAATGCTAGCATGTGGAAATGTTTGGATAGTTTTATGTGCCCCGCTCAAATAAATTGTGCCCTGTACATGTGTAATGCTTTTTACAGACAGTTTATGGATTAACGTTACATGCATATGAAGGAAAGAAAACAACAAACTCTTTAAATGTCTCGGAAAGATACAGTGCCGCGTTCAAACAGACAATAGAAATGAACGAACATAGCCTACTCAGGGGCGTAGATTACGCGGGGGACGCGGGGGACGGTTCCCCCTCACTTTTTATAAAAAGTAAATTCGTCCCCTGCACTTTTTCATTGGACAGTTGTGTTCTCGACATGTGAGGTATTAATGGAGCAATGTATATAAATGCAGATTGATTGAAATTTCAAAGAGACAAGATGACGTTTACGTTTCCTTGGCAATCAGTCAAACAGTTTGTCACGTCACGACACGCCCTAGCTTGCACCCGCTGTCCCGCGCTGTATTCAACATTCATATAGAGGTTGCGATGAGTTCAAAGCGGCAAAAAACTCTTCACTCCTTTTTTACGAAAAAGTCAAGCAGCGTAAGTTGGCATGTGGTATCCGAATAGTGTTGCACAATGTTGAGTGGCTCTGTCTATTGCTCTTGTTGAATAATTAGCAAGTTTGATATTAATTATATGGAGAAAAAAATCAATCAATGTCTGCGTATAAATATTACGCCAAATAGAAACAGAAAATCGTGCTATAGTGCTTAATTCTAGAAAATTCTAGAATTCTAGAAAATCGTTCTAATTGTGCTTAATTCTAATATTATTATTAGAAAATACGGGATTAGTTTCCATTGTTATGCTGATGACACTCAACTATATATCTCAACAAAACCAGATGAAACTTCGAAACTATCTAAGCTAACAGAGTGTGTTAAAAATATAAAAGATTGGATGACCAGTAATTTTCTCCTATTAAATTCAGATAAGACCGAGATATTACTTGTTGGACCTAAAAACAGTACACAGAATCTCTTGGATTACAATCTGCAACTAGACGGATGTAATGTTACTTCCTCTACAGTTAAAAATCTGGGTGTTATACTAGACAGCAACCTATCTTTTGAAAATCATATTTCCAATGTTACAAAAACAGCATTCTTCCATCTTAGAAACATTTCCAAGCTACGGAACATGTTAAGTGTTTCTGATGCAGAAAAGTTAGTTCATGCATTCATGACCTCTAGACTGGACTATTGTAATGCACTGCTAGGTGGTTGTCCTGCATCCTCAATAAACAAGCTACAGATAGTACAAAATGCTGCGGCTAGAGTCCTTACCAGGTCAAGAAAATATGACCATATTACTCCAATTTTACAGTCTCTGCACTGGCTACCTATTAAGTTTCGTATCAGTTACAAAATATTATTACTTGCCTATAAGGCCCTAAATGATTTAGCTCCTGCGTACCTAACTAATCTACTATCACGCTACAATCCAACCCGCCTCCCTTAGGTCGCAAAACTCTGGACTCTTGGTAGTACCTCGGATAGCAAAGTCCACAAAAGGAGGTAGAACTTTTCATATCTGGCTCCTAAACTATGGAATAGCCTTCCTGAAAACGTTCGGGGTTCAGACACACTCTCTCTGTTTAAATCTAGATTAAAGACGCATCTCTTTAGCCAAGCATTCATATAATGCATCTCACAATCTTGTACTGCCAGTCCATCTGAACACATGCACATTATTATGCTTTAGCTTGGGTTATACTGATAATTTCATCCAGGGTTATTCCTGGATGGAGCCGCTGCTACGCTAATTGTTTTACTGTTTCTATGTTAACATCCCGTGGTAGTTAGGAATTACACAAGCCTCAGTCTGGATCCTACCCTTAAACGATAGAGATGACCGAACACCTGAGAAGAGACGATGACAACCCCTCCGAGATGAGCCCCAGAGACAGATCTCCAGTGAGGACCTCGTCACCTAGACATCCATCGGGGAAAGACCCCCGGAACCAGTGGACCACTTACACTCTGACTTTGCTGCAGTTGGAACAAACTACTGATTTGTCTGGCCGGAGGGGAACTGGCCCCCCGACTGAGCCTGGTTTCTCCCAAGGTTTTTTCTCCATTCTGTCACCGATGGAGTTTTCGTTCCTTGCCGCTGTCGCCTCTGGCTTGCTCAGTTGGGGACACTTCATTTCCAGCACAATCATCGACTTGATTGCACAGATATTATTTAAACTGAACTAAGCTGGACAATGCCATTACTAAATTCAATAATGAAATGCATTCAGCAGATAATTGAGTGTTAAATCCTGTCATTTTACATTATTGACAAATTTGCCTATTTTGATATTGTGCAGTGCTTTGTTACAATTTGTATTGTTAAAGGCGCTATATAAATAAAGGTGACTTGACTTGACTTGACTATAGCCTACGCACTTTCATGAGATCGTGTTAGACAACAATTAGCTATTTTACAAATGGGAATAGGCTACAATGAATTCATAACAATGTTTTACATTCAAGCTATTCAGGCTTAAAAACCCTTACAATGTATAGTGAAAAGTTCTTTTAAAAGCATTTGGAATGCAATAAAGTAATTTTAAAGCTGTTTTTAAAGCATTTGCTGCATGAATTAAAAAGATAGGCCAATAAATAATTCACATAGGCCTATCAGTCAGACAAAATTGCATTGCAGCAAATCCTTTAAATTTCAAGGACAAAGATTTACATACTTTTTTTTTATTATTAAATACAATTATAAAATAAAACGCAAATTATAATCGGGCCTGTTTTAGGCTTTGCCTTATTTTTATATTTTAGATGATGAGGTGATGGGGAAAAATGACTCGCCATCTCCTCATTGCAGAGAGAAATATATGCATCTTAACGGATTACATAGGCTAATGAAGAGTTTTTGTTTTGCTTTGAATTATTTCGTTTTAAAGTAGTATTTTAAAGCTTTCTATAGATCTATTTATCATATCTCTGAGCCAGTTTCGAGTTGCCGAGTTTCGGTTCATCATTGAAGCGCTCTTGTTCAAAACCAGCAGAAAGTGCATTCTCTGTTTTCCTATTTTATAAAAGCACAATGTTGATATTGTAAATGCACACAAATAAAAGTAGTCCCTTACAGTTCCAAATGATATATTACTCTTACCTTTAAGAGAAAAAAATCACACAGCGTATTTTAAGTTGTTCTTACTGTAAGAAAAAGATCCAAGTGACCACGCTGGAGCCTCCATGTCCTGTAAAGCTCGCTTCAGCTTCCACTCTCCACACAAACTGTTGGATATTGCACATTAGGTTAAATATAAATATAGGTTAAACATTTAAACTAACACTGTGATATGCTTGAACTGTTTATAGGCCTATCTATCGATTTTATTTTAGTCAAGTCGTGATGATTTGATAAGGCTAAATTAATCAAACATATAGGCGATCAACTCTGATGCTGGCCGCTTGGTCGTTGCTTAAAAGAAGAAAAAAAAACATTTAACGGACAAAAAATTCTCAAAAGGTTTTTCTAAATTAACTTTATGAAGAAAAAAAAAAATGAAACATAGTCTAAATACTTTTCCATTACATACAAAACTGAACTATTTTAATAGGTAGCTATAAGCTGTTTTGGGAGAAGGGAAAGACTCATATCGCTGAGAACGAAAAAAAAATAGTTTTTTTTTCTTCCAGTACATCCATGATATTTCCATGTTCCGCTTTTAAGCCACAACCTACAGATCCCACAACACAAACATAACATTCACAAACATAAAAGCAAGCATTGGCAGTGCTGCATGCGTGATTTGGCAGGATGTGCGCAACACGCGCATCAAATAGCCCTGCATCAGTTTAATAACTTTGATAACTTTAATTCTTACAACTGTTAAATTAATGGGCAAATGGTAAATATGTCGAAGATCACATAGAAATAGATAGCAAAATAGCCAATGTAAACTAAATGTTATAAACATCGGAACAACCTTATAGCCTATATATTTTTTTTTTCACAACAGTTTACAGTTGCCCACAGAAAAAAAACAGGGGGTGCTGCAGCACCCTCAGCACCCCCTGTTCCTGCGCCCCTGCGATAATGTAGCCTATTTCAGTCAAGTATGCATGCATTGACGATCCGATAAAGGAACGATCTTAATTTAGGGGTGCTCTTTTATTAGTGCACTAATTTTGCATTTTTATGTGTTGTCAAAAATGAACAAGAAACAGACAGTCTAGGTTTGTCAGGCCAGAATCAGGATAATAAACTTCACAGGTGAGAACAGATAGAGTGGTTTTTAACACCTGGCTGTTTTCACATTGTATAAAATATATTAATACACAAGGGTTTGTAGGATTATAGATGGACCAGTCATAAAAACACATAACTAGTAAAATATAGAACAAGAAAATTAACATTAGTATGATAAACAACTTGGTACGGTATTCTTCATGACCATATTTTGCATCCTATAATCCTAACCAATACCTAAACTTAACAACTACAACGACTACCTTACAAGCTATTAATAAGCAGTAAATGAAGAGTTTATTGAGGAAAAGTCATAGTTAATAGTGAATATGTGTTCCCCATACTAAAGTGTTACAAATAATTTAGGATACAAATGATTGGTTATTGTCCAGCAGTATACTTAATTTGTTATTTTCTTCTGTATGTCACTATTCCCTGTATGTACATGTTTCAAACACTACTTTATTTGCAATAAACAGAGGCAGAAGTGAATTCAGAGTTGAGCGTGAATGAGGCAGAACGTTTCAATGAGGCTTCAGAGGTAAGGACAGATTATTTACAGCATTGTCTATGATAAGATATTTATTATACCTTTTAACATAGACTAATCAGATTAATGTGTACTTTTCAGTTTTAAGTAGCTTTATATATTGAGATATATGTTAACTTTAATACGGTGTCAAAACGCTACTACTTTTAAACAAACCAGTCAGAAAGCTTAAAGGAAATGTCATTAAATGTTTATTTAATCTCATTGTTTAATTGATATAGGGTCTACATACCTTGACATGTTTGTCAGTTGAGCTCAAAACATAGTTCATTTTGAATTACTTTTTTTTTATTTAATTCCTGAAACATGGACTGTATAATAGAACAGAAAAGAATAAAGTAGTATGTGAATGTGCAAATATCCATTACTGTGTGCCATGTACTTTACATACAACATACACAAAATACAATTTGAAATATGTAAACAATAGTAACCTTATAAGGACATCTTTGTAATTTATACTCGAAAAGGTGCACATTAGTACATTAGAGTACCAATATCTATCTTAATGTACAACTATGATTTTTTTTCAGTAAATAAGATACAAAGATGTCCTTTTAAGGGTACTATCCCAGTGATAAGCTGTTGTATTTCTTTCTTTCTTTCTTTCTTTCTTTCTTTCTTTCTTTCTTTCTTTCTTTCTTTCTTTCTTTCTTTCTTTCTTTCTTTTATAATCATATATAATAATATAATCATAAAGCATATTAAGCAAAAAGGTATGATTAAAAATAAAACCTGTCAATTAGACAAGGGTTAACTGAAGAAAAACAGGTATAACACTAGACATTCCGTCCCCCCCACTTTTGAAACGATGGCTACGCCCCTGGCCTACCTTAAACAATTTCCGCAATATTTGAATTTTCCGGTGTATGCAATCTCATGGGCAAGGTGACATAATGATCTCATGCAACGCATGTTTTATATCCCGGCCTTTGTGATTAAAGAAATCGCACTGAGCAATATTGCAGTTCGTAATTAATCTTTGTATATCGTCCAGCCCTAGGAACATTGTGTGTGCCATTTAGCTGCCGCCAAGTGGTCTTGACCTTTTCCCACATTGTGACCCTCAAGTGGGTCACAACCCACAGTTTGAAAACCCCTGGTGTAGGGCAAGGTTTATTTTAGTCAACTATAGTCAACCAAAATGGCAAAAGAGAAAAAACAAAAACAGAACATCCAAAATTGAAACCTAGATTAAACTCTAATTAAAAACTACAGTAGTATCTCAATGATAGTGTCATTCTAAAATAACACTATGTAGGATAATTAAATCAAGAACCGAAATGATGTGCCTAAATACATATGAACCATTGGATATACGGTAATAGGGTGTTAAAGGTGGTAATTCCAAGAGATGATTGTTCTGAATAAATTATTAAATCGAGTTCTGTGACTCTCTAATATTCTTTTCATACAAACTGTCTATCAAGCAGAACCAAATAATACAAACTTGTCAACCATCTTTTCTTTACAGCCAGCTCCTGTGATTTGCAGTTTTCAGTGCTTTGTTTGTACAGACAAACAAAGCTCGAATTACAGTAATCTGCTGCAGCATGATTAATCAGATTTATCCAGCGGTGGCATGACACTCTCCTCCGGCTGCCTCTCTTTGCAAGTTCACGTTCACGAGGTTACGAAGCTTTGCATTCACTCTGCGCATTCACAGTTGTTGAAATTGTTTATTTGCGTGGCACAAAAATACATTTTGTACCAGTGTTTTGGATTGTGTTCTCCTTTCACTGCATATGCTTGTCTCTTCCCTTTAAACACTGCAGCAGATGTCACCTTGGTGCCTCGTTTTTATGTGTGTGTGCAAGTGTTTGTAGCTGTGCTATTGTATTCCCTCGGAAGAGTATCTGACAAGCAGCTTAGCTTGTGTGCGTGAAGAATACATTAATTATTTACATGTTTATTTTTTGTGTGTTTATGTGTGTATGTACGTTGTGCTTGCGGGACATGCACAGACTCAGCTTGGTAGATAAGGCTGTTGTTTCCATTTAGTATCCCACCTTCACTAAGCCCTTAAAGGGATATTCCCCCGAGGTCTGGGTGGGCAAGAGTGGAAATAAAGACACAGCTTGGTAGACACAAGGCTGTTAGAGAAGAGAGCAGGGTTTCTGCGGCAGGATATGGGGTTCACCGAGGGGCAGAGGGAGGAGAAACAGATCGCTCTCCACTGGGGCCGTAAGCCACGACAGGGTCCTAAAGGCACGCTACTTATTTAAAGCAAGTCGGGAACACAAATGAAAAAACAACCGTGGCATACAGCATGACTGATTCTGAATCCCCAGATGTGACTCCCTCAGCTTAGATTTCCTTAATTGTTAAAGCCACCACGCTTTAACCTGAAGAGAAAGTGTGTGAGAAACACAAATTAAAAGAGATATTGAGCTTTCTGCCCTTGCAGTTAAAATATCAATGGACATTTAATGCACTGGTTTACATTACATAAATGAATGCATTACATTCATCAAAAGTGCCAGACTTTTAAATTGTTACAATTATTATAAATCAGTTCTTTTGAACTTTCTATAAGCCAAAGAATCCTGAAAACCCTGTATTGTGATTATTCAGCACAACTGTTTTAACATTAGTAATAATTCAAAATGTCTCTTGAGCACCAAATTAGCATATTATAATGATTTTTAAAGGATCACTGGAATAAATTATATTGAAATTAAATTGAAATAATATTTCACAATGTTACTGTTTGATTTTTTTATTGAACAAATAAATACAGCCTTGGTGAGCATGTGATTTCTTTCAAAAACATAAAAAATCGTCTCTAGGTTACGTTTGTAACCCTAGTTCCTCGAGGGAATGAGACGCCGCATCCGAGAACGCATTGGGGAATGCCTTCAGCGTGACTGGCTCTGAATACAAGTGTAATCAGTCCAATGGATGGGCGAGACTTCACGGGCGAGGTGATTTCACGATTTCACATTTACATCTACTAGCACGATAAACGTAATGCGTATTTGGCGAGTATGGTAATACGTTGTAGGCGTGCTGTCCTGTGGGAGGGCTCTGAGCTCGGGAAGGGCCCGAACCCAGAATACCCCCCCCGTGTGATGAGAATTCTAGTGATATGGTGGAGAAGGGGTGGTGGAGGGATGCTGCTTAACCGTCAACTAGATGGAGGTAAGACCTTCGACATTGTACATGTAAGTTCGTCGGTAGTCGGATGGAGCTCGAGGTTGCTTGACCAGGAAGCTCTTGTGCATGTGATTGAGTTCATTACCCGCAGCATCAGATGGTGAGCCTCGCCAATAGCCGACAGGGAAACGTTTGCTTCGCCGGCAGCATCTGACAGAGTTCAATACTCCAAATGATAGGCTCTAATAGGGTAGAAGCTATGAGGTTTGCTTGTATGCTTGTAAAACGAATCTAGTAGCGGTTCCTGATCAGTCTTGAAATCTTGGGCTGAATAGAATTCCCTGTGCTGGCGTATCCCAAATGAGTGCCGTGAATTTGGATGGATGGCATGGCTTGGAATCTGAGGTGGTGTCGACTTTGCCAGCCAGGTGCTAAGCCCCACGATTTCATGGATTGCATGGTCAATGTTCTAATATTGGGAGAGAACAGTCAAAGGAATCAAGGTGTTTATGCTTGAACGGGGAGTTATGCGGAGCTGACAATAGATTACAAAGGTTTTCTTACCTCACGATGTCCTGGTAGCCACTCTGATGGCTAGTGCTGAAATGGCGGTCAACGAAAGATCTGGTCATGAACCCTTGTTTAATTTGCGCCGCCTATAGGGAAAAGCTGCACAGGTTATTTCAGGAAACGGCTGAACTCGATGGAGAATTTGGTAAATGGCAACTTTGACGTCCATATTCAATTATTTGCGATTGTTGCAGCGCTTCTGTCATGGAGATATGGCCAAGGGTTTCAAGCAAGTTACAAGGAGATTCGCTGGCTTCATTGCGCAGGAGCGCTGAGAGAGACACGCGTTTGTTTGTTTGTACGCTTGAAGTGTGCGGTCTCGCCAGTCTGTGTTTTCCTTACAAATGCTCTGCGGAGTCATTATGCCTGTGGTTTGGAATGCGGTGGAATTATAAATGCAAGATATGAACCTCACTAACGGAAGGCTGCTCTTATTTTAAATGCTGATGCGTGCTTGATTGTGTAGACTGCTCGCGTATGCGGTTGTGCACGACTCCGTGTAAGGGGTTTAATTTTCTTGCGTCTCAAAATGGTTTTATGATGCAAAATTGATGTAAACACAGGCAGTTACGTCTTAAATACGGACGTGATAAACCACGTAACTTCCATTTCAACAGAGATCCGTGCGTAGATGCGGCTTAATAGATCTCCCACTGTCTATGGTGTCATGGTAAAAATGACGGTAAAGATGGAGAAAAATCACTCACGGTTCTTGAATGGAAAGCATTCGTATAATCTTAAAAACTGAAAGCACTCTTGTTTGTTATGTTTCTCTGTTCCTTTTATCATCTGCTACTTGCTTGCATTGCAAGTTATACTATTTTAGAATCCATTACATAGGTTTTTTTACTTAACCATGTGTTACTTTTCATATTTTAAACGATTATAATGGCCTGCGGCCTGCAATACGTCCGTTACCCAATTAGTCCTTGGTGACGGCCTTGGATGAGGGGTAGGAGTCTATGTCTGCACCTGCCGGATCGGTGCTCAATTTTACAACAATTTACTGTTGTATGCCCCTAGCGGTGACACCGAGGCAACAGCATTTGGTGGGTCGAGCAGTGGTGTTGCTGTAAAAGAGAATATGGTGATGTTAAATAAAGTAGAGAGCGGAGGCAGTATCACGCTGAATGACGGCCTCTGGATCTTGGAGTGGGAAATTGATAGAAGCGCAAGAGAGAAAGCAGAACGAGAAAAGAGATGTGTGGGTCTGTTTTGTGAGCGAAGGCAGCGTTGCGCTTGCTTTGACTGTCCTAGCTGTAGGCCACAGGAAGGGGGTCCTGAAGAGCTATCGTAGCCTGCTCTGCTAATGGAGGTAGCCTCACGCTAGTGTCTGCTACGGGAGCTGGAAGCCACTGTAAAGGAAAAAGAGGGTTATTCATAGCAGAAGGAAAAAGACTGAGATGTGTGGGGCTGTGTTGCAAGCGGAGGCAGCTTCGAGCTGCGCCTGCGGCTGTAGGCCATGGAAAAATGGTTGTGACATTTAGCAGGGCTAAATAGTAGCTTTACTTCACTACCGTACTAAACTACATTTTTTGAATATCTGTACTTCTGGAGTCATTTATATAGTAACTTTACTGTGTTCCAAAGATTGTACTTTTTACTTCTCTACGTATCGTGAAACGTAACGTTACTCCTTAATAATGTACTCTGGGACGCGGGAGCGGTGTCTGAATCATGAACAAGCATTTTTTTTTTTTTTTTTATATTAATGAACCTGTAAATTTGGTTCGCAAATTCCTCCAACGTTTCCTTCGCAAGTTGGAATGATCCGATAGCAGCTGTTCTCGAGTTGACAACTCACTGATTGAAATGATCGATTTAGAGTGATGTCTCCGGTGAACTGAAATACACAAGAGAGAACTGTGAGATCTTGGGGGTGCATGCGCAACTGATGCTGCAAGATAATTTATTACTGTCGAATTTTGGATTAATTGTGTAACTGAAAATCATATTTGGGTCAAAACTGACAGTTGTTTGGGAACTAAATCTGTTGTGAAGGGGATCTATTTAGCCCTCTGAAATGAATATGCAAATCAATGTCAGTGTCTCTATGATTTAGGTCAAAAACGAAACATTAATATAACACAGGTCGAATGAGAATAACTCGTGCACGTTCATATTTACTGTTGGTCCGCGGTGATCAAGAGTGTATTTGCAAAACGCATTTGTCTCATCCAGCTTATCTAAGGAATTTTATGCCAATTAAATGCTGGTAAAAATACGGGGTTTAAGTACGTCCGGTGTGTATTCTGGGCATGGTGTCGTGGTTACATGGTGGCATTAACATCCAATGTCTTTGCGAGTTCTTTTAACGACTTTTATCAACACATACCTGCCTTTGGAGCTTTTTCCTGAGAATTATTGGCAACATTGGTGGTTGCATGCTAACGGAGGCCGCCTCACGTTAACATCTGAAACTAGAAGCTAGAGGCCCGGCTGCATACTTACGCTGCAGCTGGGAGATCCGCGGTGAAGGCTGAGGAGCTGAAGCGGGAAGCGAGTGGGGCTTTGCTGCGGTGAAAACTGGGGCGTGGCCCAGGCTCGTTGAAGGCCTGCTGCGACCTCCGGCCGGCGGTGGAGAGCGTGTGACTGGTTGAGCGGAGGTCAGCGGTCGTGACGAAGCCCGGAGCTCGGCAGCCGTGTCTGGTAAAAATAAATAATAAATAAAAATAGACGATCCTGGGGCCGGCAGATTGACCGGAGGCTACGAAAAATCCCCAGCATGGGTCTCGTTGTTTGGACGGAAATGTTGGGTCTGTGATGCAATGGCAAATGGTGCTACCGAATGCTGCTTAATCGTCAACTAGATGGAGGTAAGACAGCTGTATTTATGTCCGAGGGTTGATTACCTAGATTGTGTACCACCCGTGTTAATTAGGCTGAGTATCTGACGTGCTCCTCCCGAACTTGGTTTATAAACTTTGTTTCTAAACTTAATTTAATGACCAGCTGGTATAAGAGCACGTGTGGTGAAATCGGCCCTGTAGCGTTGCAGATGTCCTGAATGGGAACACCTGCTAAAAAGGACTTAGAGGCCGCCACACTCCTGGAAGAGTGAACATTGATTATACATGCTATAATATATATATATATATATACACACACACACATGTTGGTTTTTATGGTTTACGGGGACTTTCCATAGGCGTAATGTTTTTTATACTGTAAAAGCTGTATGTGCTATTGCCCTACACCTACCCTACACCTAAACTTAGCCCTCACAGGAGACTATTTTCCCTCAAAAAAACTCACTCTGTATGATTTATAAGCATTTTAAATTATGGGGACACTGAAAATGTCCTCATAAATCACCTTCTCCTTGTAATACCTATGTCATACCCATGTCATTATACAAATTTGTGTCCTCATAAACCACATAAACATGCCCACACACACACACACACACATATATATATATATATATATATATATATATATATATATACACAAACTCACACACATACACACATACATATGTATGTAATATATATATTAGTGGTGGGCCGTTATCGGCGTTAACGTGCTGCGTTAACGTGAGACTCTTATCGGCGATAAAAAAAATCGCCGTTAATCTATTCTCAAAGTTGGGTTGGGAGCTGGGTCTATACTACAAGCTATGATGACTTTCACCCTGATATTTTAGCGGATGTATACCTAGCCGAATTGCACTGTAGGGGGCGAGAACAAGTCTTGAACTAGAGGCGCAGTCCGTGATGGACAGATTGTTAACGGCTGGTCTATGTGGTAATACAATCGGGCAGGACATCCAAACGCTCACCTATCATTCATCAACCTCAAATATGGCTTTTCATCTGAAAGATGTATGTAGTAACAACTTTACATGGCGCTCAATATGATGTTAACCTAGAGAAATGTGCGCTATTGAAGTGTTTGTGTGGAAGCGCGTTTGCTGCAGGACAGGCTCCGTGCGCTCACTTGCTCCTAAAATCTCCGTCATTTTGGTCATACAGATAAAAGTAGCCTAATACATCTTTCGAATCTGTAAAGACTCTACGTTTATTTGTGTGCACTCAGAATAACAACGAAACGTTGCGCTTTTAAGCAAACAGGATGCGCTTTAGGTGTCATGTCAACTTGAGCGAGAAACTTCGAAACTCCGTCTTTGAAAAATATATCTATAGAGAGTGAAATGTCAAAAAAATCAAAATAGAAGACGTGTGTGTTAGCATGGATGATTTACATGAAATTTAATCTGTGCAACACTGTGCATAATAAGATGGCTTTCAGTTCAATATAATAACAAAAAACGACATTTTGGGTTTTTATTCAACTAATAAGGTGGGCACGCTGTGATCTGTACTATATTTTTACTGTAATTGACAGTTATCGGCAAAAAAACAACAACACGGGAGTGGGAGGGAATGGGAGTCATTCTTCCGGGAGTGGAAAGGATTTTCCTCCAGTTTTTCGTGGGATTGGGACGGGAAGAGATTAAAGTTTGTGATGCATTTTGGAAACTGGAGATGAGCCCTGGTCTAATGCACCACCTGGCTTGAGAAACCCGTTCTCAAAGACTTACTTTTAGTCATTATTTGGGTAGCACACATATTCTGAATGCCTTGACAGAATTCAAATGAGCCATTTTAATCTAGATTAAAAAATTAATCTATGCCCACCTCTAATATATATATATATATATATATATATATATATATATAGCATCAAATGTATGCTTTATATGTTTGCTCCTCCCTGTAAACCACGAGCATGTGTATATATATATATATATATATATATATATATATATATATATATATATATATATATATATATATCATGTTTACAGGGGAGGAACAGCTTACATATGAACCATTTCTCTTTGTGATCTGTGCTCTCCCTCTCTCTCTCTCTCTCTCTCTCTCTCTCTCTCTATTGAAAATTGCCTCTAAGCAAAGGTTTTCTGTCAATGAGATTTTATCACAGTTTTTTGACAGTGAAAGTAACAGGAGAATGTGTCTGAGACAAACAATATTGTTGAAGAGGACCCTGATTATGAGGCATCCTCCTCAGATGAGAATAAGACTCCTAGTGTTGATCCTCCAGTTGTCTCTTAACCACCAGCAGACACATTACCTTCCAAATATGGAAATGTATTATGGTCCCACTTCGCACTTGAATGACAGGGTAAGCTTAGTGCTGCTAATGTCATCAAAATTGTTCCAGGGCCCGCCAGATATGCTGCAAGCCATGTCCAAGATATAAAATCAGCTTTTCATTACACCGTCAGCTGAAAAGAATATACTTGAAATGATAAACTTAGAGGGGTGTATGGAGGACTTTGATGTGACTGACTTGCAAGCCTACATTGGGTTGCTCATTTTGGCAGGAGTGTACAAATCAAAAGAGGAAGCAACAGCAAGCCTTTGAAATGCTGACACTGGAAGGTCAACATTTACAGCCACCATGTCTTCTCGCTTTGATGACAAAGAAACACAACAGGGCTGAAGAGACCGTGACAAACTAACAGCAATATGGGATGTATGGAACAAGTGTGTCCAGCGATTACACTTTCTTTAGGGCTTTCAGGGTGGCCTGGGGAGGGAAGGTATCCAAAGCACATAAATTGGTCACTGGGGTTCCCCAGGGATCGGTTCTTGGACCCCTCCTTTTCTCCACATACACTACATCACTGGCTCCCATTATACAGGCACATGGCTTCTCCTACCATTTCTACGCTGATGACACACAGCTCTATCTCTCATTTCGACCAGATGATCCAACGGTAGCTGCACGGATCTCAGGCTGCCTGGCGGACATCTCGGCATGGATGAAAGAACATCATCTACAGCTCAACCTGGCAAAGACTGAGCTCCTTGTCTTCCCTGCAACTCCAACTCTACAGCATGACTTCACGATTCAGTTAGGTTCATCAACAATTTCCACATCAGCTTCATTCAGAAATCTTGGTGTAATCTTTGATGACCAGCTGACCTTCAAAGAGCACATTGCAAAGACTGCTCGATCTTGCAGGTTTGCACTACACAACATCAGAAAGATCAGGCCCTTTCTGACAGAGCATGCTCTTCTTGTCCAGGCCCTTGTCATTTCTAGACTGGACTACTGCAATGCTCTTCTGGCTGGACTTCAATCAAACCTCTACAAATGATTCAGAATGCGGCAGCACGACTGGTCTTCAACGAGCCAAAAAGAGCCCATGTTACACCTCTCTTTGTCTCCTTGCACTGGATACCAGTTGCAGCTCGCATCCAGTTCAAGACACTGATGCTTGCATATAGAACAACCACAGGCTCAGCACCCGCCTACTTCCACTCACTATTACGAATTTACATCCTCTCCAGAAGTCTGAGATCTGCTAGTGAGCGACGCCTCGTGGTACCATCACAGAGAGGCTCAAAATCACTCTCCAGAACATTCTCATTCACCATTCCTGGCTTGTGGAATGATCTTCCCACCCCCATCCGGACTGCTGGATCCCTGTCAATCTTCAAGCAACAACTGAAAACTCATCTCTCTCAACTGTACTTGACATCATCATATAAAAAAAAAAAAAAAAAAAAATCACTTTTTCAAAATCTTCATCTTTCTCTTTATCTTTCTCTCCTTCCCTTGCTAGCGTGTACTTATTTGAACAATGCCTGTTATGGGCACTTCCTCTGTCTGTTTGCCTCTTCTAGATTAATCGCTTTATGTATTCCCCAATTGTATGTCGCTTTGGATAAAAGCGTCTGCTAAATGACTAAATGTAAATGTCTTTACAACCCAGGCCCCCACATCACTCATTTCTACAGGGAGAGTTATTGTTTGTATCCATTATGGAATGAATTATGCTCAAAAACAGCGTCTTAGTGGATAAACATCGACATGGTTTTGTAGCATGCAGTGTTACAAACAGAATGAGACCATCCACCCAAAAAAAGTCACAGACACATGGAATATTTTTTATTTGAATTCTGCCGCTCTCTTGTGACGGTGCGTGACGCACGCTGTGATGCACCTGTCATCTGATTGGGGCGTAACTTAGCGATCGGCTTTTTGGACAAATATTATATGATTTATTTATTTTGTTACATTTTTCATATGTGTGTGTTTCTGTTTTGTGGGGAATGTGGCTGTATCTGTATGATTAGCATCTGTGTGACTGATAATCAGTGTGTGATTTCCGTCTGTATGGCAGCTATCAGTATGAATGCTGATCGGCCATTATTGACTATATGGCCCATTTGTATGATTATCATCTGTATTACAGCACATCAGTGTGTGATTACTGACTATGACCAACAATCAGTGTGAGGGGGTGACTAGACATATTCTCAGAAAAATGGTTGCAAGAATAGAATCTTTCATGGTATCTTCTTCAAATTTGAATTATAAACTCATGGGACATGTTACTTTCAACACATTACTTTTCGTTATTGCTACATGACTGATTTCATGTATATATTTATATATTAAATAAAAAACATTTAGTGTGGTAAAAAACATTTTCAAGTCACTTCACTTCATAAATGTTTATCTATTTGAGCATTATCAGCTCTGGATGATGGATGGTAAAGCCTAAAGCGTCTTCTTTCCAAAGATACCTAAATTGTGTCAGAATTGAAGTCAGGAACTGTTAAAATTTTAAGTTAGGTAGGTCATCTTCAGCTGTGAGTCCCAATATGGGGTCTCTGGCTAACAGGTTAAACAGCCGCCAGTTTCCAGACTATGAAATTCCAGACTAATTAGTCTGTCCAAAAATAACTGGGAGGAAATGACAAGCAGAGGCCTGGCATTCCCTTCTGGCACAAGTGCTTTAAGCAAGCTTACTGTGACAGAGCCATTAAGACCAAATAACTCTAGCTATTAATCAACAAAGCCTGTTTTATTAAATGTGTGCAGTTTTATGGATCACTAACTCTCTTCCCAGTGTATACTCTTCTTTAGCGAGGCATGAAGTGGGTCTGCATCTGCAACTGTGTGTTTAGATTATGTCTAGACTCGGACACGTAATTCCGCTTTCCCCCCGGATCTGACACATTGTAGATGGATGAAACTGATGGGATTAACCTCCCACTAAGATTTACAGATGGTGCTGCATAGTGAGATGAAGAACAGTCTCTCTCTCTCTCTCTTTTAGCTATTTTATTGGCAGGATTTGAGAACATAAACCACTTGAAAAGCAATCAGATCACTTGATATATTGGCAGAGTAGTGACAGTCAGAACGTACTGAACACTAAACAAATACAGCTATTGTTTATCATCTCTGAGGGTCTTTATTCTAAAGGGGCCGAAGTTGATAGTTCTGCCAGCACCACTAGTCCTTGCATCTTTTATGGCATGTCTAAATATCGTATATCTATTTCCGCTTACTTATCCCAGCATGTACGAGGTATTCTGCCTCAGGCAAATTGTCTAGTTTTGATATTCTATAATCTATCGCTGCATAGTTAATTCTTCATGGAATACTTGAAGACATTGCATCACTGAATTCCTACTGGCAAACAAGCAACAGGTGCCAACACAAAAAAAATATATATAGATATTCCTACAAACACTACCTGACTAATTTAGTATCCTGCCAGTTTAGCTAACACAATGTATGCCAATGAGAGGAAAGAAAATGCAGGGCTGGCATTGGTGCTGGATACTGAGGAAAATGATGCACACCGCCGGCTCAAACAGATGTTGTCATGCTGTTTCGTCATAGGTCAGTCTATTTATTTGTATCTGAATTGCATAATCACAGTAAAGGCCTGTTCATACAAAAAAACTAAATTTGTAATGAGACAATCAATCAAGACGTTTATAACTTCAAAACACTGTTTCTGAAAAAAGTTGTCTCATCTGAATCAGGAGAGAAATATTAACATATCATGCACTGTTTACAAGTGAACAAATAATATTGTTACAATTTTATCAGCTGTTTGGACTCTCATTCTGATAGCACCCATTCACTGCAAAGAAGCCATTTGTGAGCAAATCTGTTCCAATGAAACTACACCATCTGCATCTTGTGTGGCCTGAGTGTCTTAAGATGTCCTAACTCAGAATTATATTTCCTCATTTGTGCTCATTTGTAGCCCCAGTCAGCTTTTAGTTCAGCACTAAATTGCAGGACAGCTCCATCAGTACAGATGATGGTCCAAGCTTATTTCAGAACCACTCAGTGGACAGCAACCATATACACAGATGCTACAAGAAACATGCCATTTAAACTACAGGACAAAAACAAACATGTGAAATACATTGAAATAAATGTATGACGTCCTAATTAATGGATACAACTCAAAATGAGATTGTGACGAGTGGGGCGGGGCCGAGAGCCGTGGGAACGGAGCGAGGCCGGTGGAGTGAATGATAATGAACGACACCTGCGCCACTCACCGGTCTCGAGTCCCACGGAGGAGCTTCGGAAGGAATAAAAGGAGGAGTGACGACATTGGAAGAGGAGAAAGTCCAGGCCTGGTCCTCTCTCCTCTTCCTCTTCCGCATTTCCAATACGGTGATTTTGGTGCTCAATAAACTTTTAATACTTTCAATGAGGTGTCTTATGCTCTTGTTTTTGATCATTTATTTGATCAAAACTGCAGTAAAAGCAATAATATGTTGAAATATTATTACCATTAAAAGAACCGTTTTCTGTAATATATTTTTTAATTTATTTCCTTGATGGGAAAGCTGAATTTTGTGATATGATTTGGTTCTCAAGAAACATGCATTACTTTCAATAAAAACAGCTGTGCCGTTTAATTTGTAATCTTTTTTTTTTTATTCAGATTCCATTTGGGTCTCTTGTTGGCCCCTTAGCAATTGTTACATTTATTTTTGAGCAATTTAGATAACTTTGAATCGTTTGAATTATCAGACAATGAAATGCTGTGAAAGCAGGTCTGCATTTACACCCTAAATAGCAATGCAAAGAGACTTAAAGTCACAAGATATTGTAAATCAATCAGCAGTCATACAGGGTCCAGTTATTGGGAGAGGACCATATGGATTCCCTAAGGACCTTAGGGCTAAGAATATGTAAAAGCTCTGTGCATCCCCCTGCTTTTCTCCTTTTCTCCGGCACAAACTCACGTGCATGAACAAATACAGTATATATGGCTGTGATTAATCGCTGCAACTACACAATAGGAAACTTCTGACCTCCATGCTGAATGGCAGTAGGCATGTGTTTTGCCCAAGGTGAGATTTACTCTATTGATAGATTTGTATTTATATATATATTTTTGGAACATTGTATCACTGAAGATGAAAACAGCAAAAGCTGGTGTAAAATTTGGTTTCTTTAAGGAGCTCCAGATTCCCCTGGGTCCGAATGAAATTGCCACTTTCATCCAAATCTAGAAATGAATGGCTGTTGCTGACAGCTGGATGCAAGCCCAATTTCCCAACTTCTGCACACAGTCTTTTGAGTATTGATCTTGGATCAGTCTGGAAACCCATGGGCTTTCTCACATAGGGACAATCTTTCCAGCTTCAGGCCTTAATCCAGGCAAACTCACATTCTAACACTGCTTAAAAGCTGCAATCTGGCTCTTGAGCCAAAGCTTCATGATTGTGAATGATTTTGTGTGTCTGAGTAAATGTAATTTGCCACATTCATGGCCTTACATCCTTTTTACGTACTTACAAGATTAACAAATCTGCTCTTGAGTTGAAAATGAATGACTACTCTAACAGTCTTATGTTTACTGTCCTCTCTTTCTCAATGTGGGCCAAGCTGAAATATTGCAATTATTGTAATTTTACAATTTTAGTTGTATCACTTCAGCCAGGCTGACAGAAATGGCAGGGCCTGCTGCCTTGCTTGATGTTTGTATAGAGTTTGTGTGTTTTTCATTTTCAACTGACTGTGTGCTTTGCCAGGCCTGTTTTTTTAGCTGTATTGAGATGTTTCCTAATGGAAGCGGATAAGCTGACAATGCACTACAACAGATGAGACTGAGTGCTCCTCGCTGAGACTGAACGTTTAAGTGCAGCAGTAGAGGAGAAACTCTTACCAATGAGTAAAAGAGACACTGGGAGAAAACTGCTCTCAATTGTGTCTTTTGGCTGAATGGATCTGAGATATTTTTTTTATTAGGAGGAGCTAGTGTCAGTCCTGTCTCCCTGTGTCCTGTGTTTTTCCTCCCTCATGTTTCATCGTGACAATATTTGTTTAGTTCCAGTTCCTATCCTCGTTCTTTGTGATAATTGTTCAGTTAGTCCCAGTCGTGTTTTGATTATGTTCCATGTGTGTCTCGTTAGTTCTGTCTATTTATAGTGTGTTCTGCCCCATGTTTCCTGTCGGCTGTTAAATGTAAATTGTGTGTCTCATATCTCCTGCAGTTTCCATGTTCCTGTGCTCCTTGCTTTATGTCATTAAAGACCGTATTTTGAGTTATCTCCATGTCTCCTCCTTGCCCCTGGTGACCGTGACAGCTAGATTGTTCAGTGTTTTTTTTTTTTTTTTACCTTTTAAGTATATATCCAAAATGCAAGATGGTGCCGAGTATGGCAGCCGTGTTGCGAGCTCCGGGAAAACTTTGCAGTTTTTCGTAAGTTTTATTAGTTTTTTTGTTGTTTTACGTGTTAGATGTTGTTAGTATAACTGTCTATGATAGAGACACACTTTTAAACATTGGTTCCTCCGTCGCGCAACGCAAACCGGACTTTGAGTTCTTGAATGCCAGTGGATTGTTCACAGACACCGCATCAGAGCCCTTTGTCTGGGCCGCGCAACCGAGGAAACGCCGCCGACACCAGAAAAGAGGAAAGAGAGCTGGCGTTCTCGTCAGACTGAGACGCTGTGCTTTCCGACCTCCTCTCCCAACAATTTTGCTGGCTAACGTTCTGTTACTGGATAACAAAGTCTGCGAACTGCGGGCGCGCATCTCATATCAACGAGAAACAAGGGACTGCTGTGTTATTTGCCTCACAGAAACCTGGATGTCTGCAATGGTTCCAGACTCAGCCATCGAGCTCACGGGCTTCTCCGTGCATCGCTCGGACAGAACGAAAGAGCTCACAGGGAAAAGCAGAGGCGGGGGTGTTTATTTCTACATCAACAACTCATGGTGTGATGAAAGGAACATACACTCTATTAAATCCTTCTGCTCCCCTGATCTGGAATTTCATATGCTTCTGTGTCGACCATTCTGGCTATCGAGGGAATTTACAGTGATCATACTCATGGCTGTTTATTTGTTTGTTGTTACGGGAGACTTTAATAAAGCCAACTTCAGAACAATAGCTCCAAAATACTTTCAACACATCACCATCAACACGCGTGGAGATCGTATACTCGACCACTGCTACTCCCCCTTCCGGGACGCATACAAGTCCCTCCCCTGCCCACCTTTTGGGCAAATCGGATCACTCTTCCGTTCTGCTTCTGCCTGCTTATAGGCAGAAACTGAAACGTGAAGCACCCGTCCTCAGGACAATACAATGCTGGTCGGACCAATCGGACGCTATACTACAGGACTGTTTTGATCACGTGGACTGGGACATGTTCCGGACAGTGTCTGATGACGACATAGAGGCGTATTCAGATACGGTCACGTGTTTCATTAGGAAGTGTAAAGAGGATGTAGTTCCGACCAAAACTATCCGTATCTACCCCAACCAAAAACTGTGGATTAACAGCGATGTTCGATCAGCCTTGTCAGCGCGGATATCTGCCTTAAATCCGGAAACACTGACGATCGGAAACAAGCCAGTTACGATCTCAGGAGATCCATCAAAGCAGCCAAACGACAATACAAAAACAAAGTTGAAGAACATTTCAACAACAACATCCCAAGAAGCATGTGGCAGGGCATCAACAACATCACAGGCTTTAAAGGGAATAAACCAGCTACTGTGAACATTGCCGCCTCTCTACCGGACGAGCTCAACACGTTTTATGCTCGTTTCGAGGCTGACAACACTGCCCACACAGAGAGCGCTCCCGCTCCCGCGGCTGCTGCAGAAGAGGTGAGTCCACTCTCGCTTTCTGTCGCAGATGTAACCCGATCCTTCAAACGGGTGAACATCCGTAAAGCCGTGGGCCCGGTTGGCATACCAGGCCGTGTGCTCAAAGCATGCACTTTCCAACTAGCCGGGGTTTTTACAGACATTTTCAATCTGTCCCTCTCTCTGTCTGTGGTTCCCTCATGCTTCAAAAATCAAGCATTGTGCTCATACCTAAGACAAAATAAAATCACATGCTTGAATGACTGGAGGCCCGTTGCTCTGACCCCCATCTTCAGCAAGTGTTTTGAGAAGCTCGTCAGAGAACACACCTGCTCTGTGCTGCCTGCTTCACTGGACCCACTACAATTTTCATATCGCAGTAACCGTTCCACAGACGATGCTATTGCCTTCACCCTGCACGCTGCTCTCACCCACCTGGAAAATAAGAACACCTATGTGAGGATACTGTTCGTGGATTATAGTTCAGCATTTAACACCATAGTGCCTGCCACACTGGTTGCGAAGCTCCAGACTCTGGGACTGAACAGATCTCTGTGCAGCTGGATCCTGGACTTCCTGACAGGCAGAAGTCAGGTGGTCAGAATGGGCAACAACACCTCATCTCCCCTGACCCTCAACACTGGTGCTCCACAGGGCTGCGTCCTCAGCCAACTCCTGTACTCCCTGTACACACACGACTGTACAGCCACACACAGCTCCAACCACATCGTCAAATTTGCCGACGACACAGCAGTGATAGGCCTGATCACCGACAACGATGAGACGGCCTACAGAGAGGAGGTGAGTACCCTGACTAAATGGTGCCAGGAGAACCACCTCTCACTCAACATCGACAAGACCAAGGAGCTGGTGGTGGAATACAAGAGACAGAGCAGAGTACACACACCCATCACCATCGACAAGACACCTGTGGAGCAGTTAAACAGCTTTAAGTTCCTCGGCGTTCACATCACCGAGGATCTCACATGGTTCGCTCACACAGACACAGTGCTGAAGAAGGCACATCAGCGCCTCCTCTTCCTGTGAAGGCTGAGGAAGTTTGGAACGAGCCCCAGAATCCTCAGATCCTTCTACACCTGCACTGTGGAGAGCATCCTGACCGGCTGCATCACCGCCTGGTTTGGAAACAGCACCGCTGGTAACCGCAAAGCTCTGCAAAGGGTCGTGCGAACTGCCCGCCACATTGTTGGAGGTGAGCTTCCCTCCCTCCAGGACATCTACACCAGGCGGTGTACAAGGAAAGCCCGGAGGATTATCAAAGACTCCAGCCACCCGTCCCACAGACTGCTCTCTCTGCTGCCCTCAGGGAGACGTCTCCGCAGCATCCGATCCCGCACTAGCCGACTGAGGGACAGCTTTTTCCCTCAGGCTATCAGGCTAATGAACAGTCAGAAATAACTCACCCTACATCACACTCCCACTCACACAACATGCCATGCACTGCACTTTAACACAGTTCTACCGGACTACATGCACACACTGCACTAACACATCTGCTATCACTGGACACCATACAAAGCACATCCATGACATTGCATATGCATAATCTATTGCACCTTTGCACAACTATCTGTTGCACAACCAATCTGCTGTAAATTTTATAATCCGTTGCACCTTCACATATTACTATGTATAGATGTGTACATAATGCAGACGTGTATATACGGTGTATAATGTGTATTGGTAACTAAGTATGTCTTTATAGTACACTGTGTGTACTGAGTATATGTATGTGTATTTTGCACATTGTCTTCTGTACAGTCTGTAAATATGTACAGTCCATATGTAAATTGTTGTGTTTTGTTTTTTTTTGCACTGTCTGGAGCACGCTCGTAAGAATTTTACTCACCAAGGCACTTGTGATGTGACAATAAAAGTGATTTGATTTGATTTGATTTGAAAAGTAAAATATAATTAGCGTTTACTTTGCTAATAAATGCTACAGTAAAAAAAGTGAATGCTATTTTATTGTGAAAGAAAAACATAATATTTTTAAATATTTCACAATAACATTACAACCCGAATTACGTAAATGTTGGGATGTTTTTAAATTGGAATGAAACGAAAACTAAAAGACTTCCAAATCACATGGGCCAATATTTTATTCACAATAGAACATAGAGAACATACATTTTTAAATGGAGACAATGAAAAAGTTTAAAATGTAAAAAAAAAACAACCGTGTTATATTCGGCTCAATATGGTAATTAGTTGCTAGATATTCTCCCAGCTGAATATTTTCAAAAATTCTTGCTTTTTCAGCCCTTTGTGCCCCATGACAACTTTTTTGAGACCCATAGCAGGCATCACATTTCAAATAATCTCATTATGGTATTTTTATTCTGCTGTAAAAGTACTTTTCAAGTGTCAGTACTTTATAAGTGTTTTTCTTTAGAAGAAGGAGAAGGTTTTTTTAGTTGTCACATACACAATTATACAGAGTATAACCAGCAGTGAAATGTGTTCTCTGCATTTAACCCATGTAAGTGCACACACACTTGGAGCAGTGGCGTCCGGGGAGCATGGGGTTTGGTGTCTTGCTCAAGGGTTTCAATTCAGTCATGGACAATTCCTGCCTGAGTCGAGATTCGAACCCACAACCTCAGGTTACAATTCCAACGCTCTATCCATTAGGCCACGGCTGCTCCGTTTTTAGAAAACTTTACTTCACATCATTCCAAAGTATAATATTGTACTTTTTACTGCACTATAAGCACTGAAGCCAGTGTTTATAGTGATGGTATAATTGACTGTGTAAAATAAATAAAAAGCATGTTTAATTAAGCATTAGTTTTTAACACAACAATTTTCTTGTAGCCTTGCACATCAGATGTGCATATCAACACAGGTTCACCTTCCTTGTCAAGATTGTTGAGAAACACCTGAGTTTGTTTGCTTCGCCCCTGAGCTGCATAATTCTGTGTTATTCACTTTTAGGATTTGAGGGCGGAGTGCACCGTTTTAACACAGTTTTTAAGACAACAAAGCAAAACAAAACAAAACAAAACAAAACAGAATAACACAAACAGCAACTGTAAAAGAGAGCACATACACACATTCACACACACTGTTTAGAATTTCAGCTTTGTTCACCGAAATAACTATTTAGACAAAGCAGATTTACGGTTCAAGAATCATCTGTGAAACATAATGGGAGGTTGCCAAGAAGTTTCTAATCAGGAGAGCCAGAAACACAGCAAAGAGGCTTTAGATTGAAGATTTTCACACTGACAATGAAGAAAAGACTGTAAGTGCTCATTTCGAGTAAATGACATTAGAATCTGCTCTGACCAGGGACTTAGTGCCACCATGCATGAACATGGATTACTGTTCCTAATTGCATTAATGTTGTTTAGAATTTGCAGAGATAGAAGGTCAATGTAAATGTTTCAAAGACAACCATAATTGGCAGAAAATCTTTCTGTATTTCAGATACCACGCACCTCTCACTCGCTCCCACTGTGGTCTTTCTTGTAGTTGCTGCAGGTGCATTTCCTGTGCTTTTGAAATAGAGCGACCTGTGCCTAATTAGCATGGTTATCACTGTAATTGGCTAAGTTATGCAGAGTGTGTGAGCTTGTCTGATATGACCATATGTTTATGCTCACATAACGCTAAAAAAACATGCAAAATAACAAAGGCAATATTGGGTAATAATCAAACTTGCATGGAACTCATTGATCAATTATAGATCCGTAATAAGGTACTAAGCACACTGACATGGCTAAAATCCATTATCACTGCTGCTGTCAATCACATCAACAAGACTGAGTGCACAGAGAGAATAAGTAATGATGACTCTGTGAACGACCTGATCACATGGTGGAGACTGTACACATACAATCTACAATATATTGCTTGTATTGCTACACAAATATGTAGAACCAATTTTTTTTCTTTATCAGAACAGATTTGGAAAATGTAGGATTGCATAACTAGATCACTAATGGATCCTCTGCAGTGAACGTGTGCCGTCAGAATGAGAGTTCAGACAACTGATAGAAAAATCACAAAATCCACCAGCAATCCACATGACTCCAGTCTATCAATTAACAAACTGTAAAGTGAAAAGCTGCTTGTTTGTAATAAATTCATCATTATGATTTTGAATTTAGAACTGTTGCTTCTGGCCAAAAAACTAGTATTTTATCCATAATATTGCTTTCTTCATTCGCCTCTGTTCGCTTCTATCCGCTGGCCTGGTCAAGCGGGTCTGACCAGCGCCGGATCAGTGGCTGCGGGATCAGATGGCTACTTGCTGGGCCGGATTCACTTCCCCTGTGGCTATGTCGTGTATGTGCTGTTGCTGAGGTGTTTTTCCTGTTCTCACACTGTACTCCCCAAGGAGCATAGTCTGGGGATAATTTTTTTCTCCTCCCTTTCCTCATGTAAATGCTGTATTTTTCTTCAATTCTACTTGCATTTCACTACTGATTATACTTGTATGATTGTGTATGTGACGAATAATAAAGAACCTTGAACCTTGAACCTTGAAAAGGAGTCGTATCAAAATCAGGACAAAAATATGCACAGTTCAAGCGCTGTTTATAAGTGAAAACAGTCTGAAAGAGTAAAATAACATGTCATTGGATTTTTATGTGAGAGGACAACAGGAATTTGACTTTTTCACTGCTGAACCGTTATGGATTATGGACACTTTACTTTGGCTGAAGGCGATGGTTTAACAAATTTGACTATATTTATTTTGTTAGCGCACATTGCTATTTTTGTGGTGAACTATTTATCTATGCAAGTCAATCCACAAATGTTTTTTTTGCCTTCATAATCTTTAATCCAAATCTGAAAATGATCCTCCCCTCTAAAATGATGGGCCTTCTCTGATGACATCAGTTTGACGACTTGGGCATGAGCGTGACCTGAACCACACCCCTCCAACTGTCAGTGTTTATTTCTGAATTAAACACCTATTTTACTACATTCAATCAATTCGCAGTAGAAAAAAACCCAAGCCATGCCCTCTATTTTCCTGATTCAATATTACGTTTCTCTCAGAAGTACGTCACAATACGGAAGTAAAAATAATCGCAAACCTCCGGTGCACGCGGAATTTAAAAATGCCTTAATGGATATATTACAAACACACAGCTTTTTGCTTCACACGGCTTTGACTGATAAACTGGAGTCGCTTGGATTACTTATGGATTATTGTAATGTTTTTTATCAGCTGTCTGGATTTTCATTCTGACGGCACTCATTCACTCATGTCATGTAATGCTACATTTTATTCCAATAAAGAAACAAATTAATCTACATATTTGACAGCATGAGGGTGATTGCATTTTCAGAAGATTTGTTTTGTGAACTGTTCCTTTAACATCAATATTTAAATAGTTACTTCCATTGTAAGCACCTCACTCTAGCCAAGATTTTTGCTCTTTTAAATGGTAATCAACAATATACAAATGGGCAGTTGAGACTTAACTTGCATCGATTCATTTAAAGTGATAAATCCCCCAAATAAAACAATTTATTCAGTATTTGATTATCCTGAGCATTATTTAAAAAACGCAATTCCAAGACATTCTTTAAACATTTAACTTTTGTGTTCCATGGACAAAAGAAAAGTCACATAGGTCTAGAACATCATGAGTGTGAGTAAAGGATGACCAGATTTTCATTTTTGGGTGAACTGTCCCTTTACAGATTAATTCAACATTATGAGTCACTGTAGTAGAAGGCCTTACCAGGTTCCCACTCGACTTTATCTCTCTGCCGTTTCAGGGACAGACACTTCTTGTGATTTAATGTCAGCCTGTGTTTACGTTATGAGAGATGGTGTCTTTGTTCCCCATCCCCGTCAATCTTCCGCTGAGCTATGGCAGGCCCTGTGATGATAGCGCCTGAGCTCTTTATTAAAGCAGTGCTGATGGCATCGAGCTCATGCATACAGGAGAGCACAGTTTCCACAAATGCTTTTGTCAGTGCAGTCAAATAAATGGGTGTCGGGTCATGACTCACGGTTGAGTACGGCACAGAGCAGGCATGCGTCACCCACCTAATGTTCAAATTAATCTTCATTCAATCCAAAGTATATGTGTTTTGAAGTGTTTGTGGAATTTATAATCAAAATGTCTGCTTAGTAGAGAGAAAAATAAACTTGATTCTAAATACCATCACCTTGGAAGTATAAGGTTCTATCTGCATTCTGAGTGGTTTTGCGATATTAAGCTTCAAAGTTTTTAGATTCCTTATAGCAAAAATTATATGGGGAACAAGTCTCTTTACTACATGAAAATGACGGACCCTAAATTTATTCTAAATGTACAATATACAAATCCTCTCAGATTTTTAAATGGGGATTTTTGGAACAGGTCAAATGCAGATAGATCCTTCTGATTCTAAAAAAGTAATTTTCTGCATGGAATTATAAGGTTATATCTTGCAAAACATTAATTGAAGCAACAATTGTCAAGAAATCCAAATAGTTTTTTTTTATAATTTGTTTTAATTAGTGTTGTAACAATGTGTCAACATGTATGAGAAAGGTACATTTAACGTAATACAGTTTTCCTTATCACATTTATTCCATATTTTAGGACAAAAAAATTAAATTCTCTTTAAATCAGTATGGCCCAGATAACGTCAGCGACGTTTATTATTGTAATTAAGACCCCATCATTTAAATGGTTGAAGATTAGATATTTAAGGTTAAATGTTGTAAAATGTAGCCTAATCATTACATAGGCTATTTGGGTCTTTAGCTACCCAGATTTATATCCAGCACGGATGGATCTCTAAATGCTACAATAGCAAACGCTCCTGACATTTTAAGAACATACAACAAAATAATAAAAGAAGCAAATTACCATAGAAACTTAGAAGGGTTCGATTTGAGCAGATCATTTTACCATCACTGCCATCGTGAGAACGCATTTCCCCAGGATACATTCAGCATCTGCCTCATATTCACAATCTAAATGTATTCTCAAAACTATAATTTTCAGCATATTCAAAAACAACATTTTGATCGCTATTCAGTAATTGCTCTGCAGTAAAGCCATTCAAGCCAGTTAATTTTTTTTACAGATGATTATTTGTTTTATGCATGCGCTAATTATGAGTGAAAAATCACATCATAATTATGCTTTAAACAGTGCCACTTTGTGGAATAAATGTGGATTGCACTTATTGATTATGCAGACACATAATTATTGTCGTTTAATAATCTTCCCCTCTTGTTACAGAGCAGACAAGCGACACGACAAAGAACGTTGATTCTGATTGTTCCTCGAAGTGCTGATTGGCTGATTCACAGATAGAACATTATATAACCAAGTTAGAGTTTGACTTTGTAGATAGAAACTTTTTGTTTTCTAAATAAAAAGTCGAAAAATTTACAAAACGTAAAAAAACCCTAAAAAAACATCACATATTGTAAATAAATTGTCACAGAATAAGAATATGTGAATAACTCAATTTTAACAAAAATATAAGATAGAACCTTGTAATTCCAAGGCGACAATATATCCTCAGAAAACAAAATGTTGACATGCCATGGAATTTGTACTTATTTAGGAATAATCTAGTGATTATTCTCTCAAAAACAAAGGCTGTTCAAATGTCCTTTGTAAATGAACATAATGGACAAATCTATTGATATACATTGTGATATTTAGTGTTATTTACAGAAATGTCTACTTTTGGTATGGCAATATATATATATTTTTTTACATTTACAATTAGACCACATTATTAGATTAACCTTTGCCTTTATGAATACATATAAATGACAGCTTAAATATTATTCTTTTTTGTATGATTTTTTTGTCAGTGGTGTTACCTTGTTTAGCAGTATTACAATTTATTATGAAATATTATGTGTTACAAAATGCAATAAATAAGGAGATTATGTTATATTTATTTAATGTGACATACAAAAAACAGTTCAGTAACACAGCACAGTAACACCAGTAACACAATGAATCACCAGTGACACATACGACCTTATATACTGATCTTCACTGGTGTCATCCATAAGGAAAGCAACACCAGTGACAATTTTCAGGAAAAATGCATTTTACAAAATGTCTGCTGCAAGGTATCAAATCACATGTTGCCAATCATTTACATTTATATTTACATTTAGTCATTTTGCAGACGCTTTTATCCAAAGCGACTTACAATTAGGGAATACATAAAGCGATTCATCTTGAAGAGGCAAACAGACAAAGGAAGTGCTTGTAACACCAAGTCTCAGGCATTGTTCAAATAAGTACGAGCTAGCAAGGGAAGGAGAGAAAGAGAAAGAATGTGTAATTATTATTATTTTTTTTAGTTTAGAATGAAGTGAAGTAGTGTCGAAATAGATGAGTTTTCAGTTGCTTGAAAAGTGGCAGGGATTCAGCTTTCCGGATAGGAGTTGGAAGATCATTCCACCAGCAAGGAATGGTGAAAGAAAATGTTCTGGAGAGTGATTTTGAGCCTCTCTGTGATGGTACCACGAGGCGTCGCTCACTAGTAGATCCCAGACTTCTGGAGGGGATGCAGATTCGTAATAGTGAGTGGAAGTAAGAGGGTGCTGAGCCTGTGGTGGTTCTATATGCAAGCATCAGTGTCTTGAACTGGATGCGAGCTGCAACTGGTAGCGAGTGCAAGGAGATAAAGAGAGGTGTAACATGGGCTCTTTTGGGCTCGTTAAAGACCAGACGTGCCGCTGCATTCTGAATCATTTGTAGAGTGTTTGATGGAAGTCCAGCCAGAAGAGCATTGCAGTAGTCCAGCCTATAAATGACAAGGGCCTGGACAAGAAGTTGTGCAGCATGCTCTGTCAGAAAGGGCCCAATCTTTCTGATGTTGTGTAGTGCTAACCTGCAAGATCAAGCAGTCTTTGCTATGTGCTCTTTGAAGGTCAGCTGGTAATCAAAGATTACACCAAGATTTAGGACCGAAGTTGATGTTGTAATTGTTGATGAACCTAACTGAATCGTGAAGTCATGCTGTAGAGTTGGAGTGGCAGGGAAGACGAGAAGCCCCGTCTTTGCCAGGTTGAGCTGTAGGTGATGTTCTTTCATCCATGCCGAGATGTCTGCCAGGCAGCTACTGTTGGATCATCTGGTTGGAAAGACAGATAGAGCTGTGTGTCCTCAGCATAGCAATGGTAGGAGAAGTCATGCACCTGTATGATGGGACCCAGTAATATAGTGTATGTAGAAGAGGAAGGTTCCAAGAACCGATCCCTGAGGAACCCCAGTAACCAATTGATGTGCTTTGGAAACCTCCCCTTCCCATGCTACCCTGAAAGACCGACCAGTGAGATAGGATTCAAACCAGCAAAGTGGAATCCAAGTGATGTCTAGTAATGAGAGGGTGGACAGGAGGATCTGATGATTGACAGTGTCAAAAGTGTCAAGTGTCATCCAGCAGAATGAGGACTGATGATTTGGAATTGGCTTTTGAATTCCGCAGGGCTTCAGTGACTGAGAGTAGCGCAGTCTCAGTTGAATTGCCACTCCTGAAACCTGACTGTTTACCTGGTTGAAGACAACTCATTTGAGTGTTTTGGCTATGAATGGAAGGAGAGAGACAGGTCTGTAGTTTTCTATAAGAGAAGTGTTTAATGTAGGTTTTTTGAGCAGTGGGGTTACCCGAGCCTGCTTGAATGAAGCGGGGAAGATGCCTGTGAGGAGAGATGTGTTGATAATGTGTGTGAGTGCTGGTAAGAGTGAGGAAGAGATTGCTTGGAGAAGGTGCGAGGGGATTGGGTCTAGAGGACATGTTGTAGGATGCCTGGAGAGGAGAAGTTTGGATATTTCCGCCTCAGTGAGGGGACAGAAGGAGAAGATGGGAGTTTGAGCAGTGGATGTGGTTGGTTGGAGGTCATGTGTGTGTGGAGGTGAAAACTGACTACTGATTGTTCTGATTGTCTGTGAAAAAAGAGGCAAAGTCATCAGCTGTTATAGAAGTGGTGTGAGGTGGTGAAGGGATCATATCTGGAGCACTGTTGATCTTGTTGTGGAAATGTGAGGATTTGGCAGTGTGGACTTCAGTGGAGAAAGATGAAAGCAACAAATGATACCTACTCAGGTCCGACGGATCGTTATATTTGTGCCATTTTCTCTCTGCCGCTCGGAGTCTGGTTCGATGTTCACGAAGAACATCAGATAACCAGGGGTTAGAAGGGGCAGTCCGTGCTGGCCTGGAGGAGAGAGGACAAATGTTGTCTTGACAAGAGGTTAAGGTAGAGCATAAAGTGTCAGTTGCTGCATTCACATCCAGAGATGAGAAATGGGTGGGTGAGGGAAGAGAGGAGGATACTACCGAGGAAAGTGGGGAGGGAGAAAGGGAGCATAGGTTTCGTATAAAAGTCTGAAAGGGGGTTGGTGGCACCTGGGTAGTGTAACGTATATCGGCAGGAATTCAACTCTACAAGTCACCAGAAGGGGGGGGCAGCTAAAGAATCAGCGTCTCTAAAACCCTCCCCTTTGCATCAGCGCAGCAGCGATTTCGTCCGGTCACAGAACAAGAGAAATGGCCACTAGAAGATTTCCAAGAGACACATTCATTTCATGATAATAATTCATCTACACAAGGAACATGTGGATATTAATTGTGGTACTCTTTCTCTCATATGCTTGTGGAATATGAATTATTTGGGAAAACGTGGGCTGATTTCTAATCATACTTTAAGCTGGAATGTTTAGGTTGGGTTTAGACTTTTATGAATGGTTGCAAAATTGTATGAATCAATAAGATAACGAATGTGGTGATAGTATAAATGTGTAAACACGATAAGAGTTTGAATAACAGGGGTACAAACAAGTTATCTGTCCTCACATGAAAATGCCTTGCAAGAGCAGCCGCGCAGGCGGGGCTCCGCCCCGTACCGACGCTCTGATTGGACCAGCCGCCTTTGGGGATGTCCAAAAAACGGACTGTTTAAAACGACGCGCGAGCGGCGCGCCTCTCTTCTCTCTTGACTCTCTTGAACTGTGGAACTCGTCGAAGCTACGCTTCCCGTTTTCGCGGCTACGCCCTCCAACGCGCGCCGGTCCGCTGGACGCTCACCTCGGAACCAACCATCGGAGGGTCTAAGACTGTGCCAAAGCCGTAGCAGACCACGGGTCGGCGATTGCAGAGGAGAGCTTTCCCGGTGACGTCACGCAGCAGAGGTTTCTCCGAAGGAGCACGAACCGACCACGTGAAACCCGAAACAAAGAACTCACGCAGCGGAAAAGCGAAACCAACGCATCCAGCCTGCTTTAAACCAACAGAAAGCAAGTAACAAACAAAGCGTTTTATCCTGACTAAACTGGTAAATTCGATCTGAATGCAGTAACAAAGCAAAGATTTGTTCGTGATCATTTCCTGGGTAGTTAAGTTATGCAATCGAAAGAATGGGTTTCTTTCAACAGTTAACCTCAAAACTCTCGTATGTGTGTGTATGTCTATGCTTTATTAGGTAATCCATTTATGTTAGAATAGCAATATCACGAATAAACCTTTTCCATTTTATAAACAAGTGTCTCTGGAATGTGATTTTAAGTATTTTCATCCTTATTTTGCCCAAAGATAACGCAACCTAGCTCAAACTTGAGAAATTATTAATCTCGTTTATTGTTACCGGGGCCACGGGAACACCAGCGAGATTTTAATAGAGATATACTGATGTAGTTCGCTGGCCGAGCACTCAAAGTATAAATCGTAAGTTAAATATTAATAGGGCTTTAATCGAGCATATTAAATATTTAATAACTAATTCCCGGAGCTGAAACAATAGCTCCATATTAAACTGTATTTCTTTACAAGAATGGTGGAGGATAAAAGCGGGCAATTAAAGATTTAAATCTGATAAATCAAACCAGAGACAATATAAATATTTCTCACTTTTATCCGGAAGAATTGAGTAAATATAGAGAAACAAAGCAGTTATTTGTGATATTGCATTCTTGTTTGTGAAACACAGTGAGTTTGAATGAAAGAGAGTGTAACTGTTAACTCGAGTTCGTTGAGAAATTAAACTGCAGTAAATAATTAATAAAAGTCGCTCTAAAGCGCATGAGAGAATGACAGCGTGTCCCTTGTTGCCCCTCTCTTAAGGCCTTCGTGGTAATGCTTTTGTTAGTGCGTGTTCCACTGCAAACCCAGCCACGTGACTCCCGGCTGTAGAATATTAAAGTAGCTATTTAAGTAATTCTCAGCCCATTTTTGATTTCACGAGTGAATTCAAACGCACGGCGCTCAAAGGAGTGACCAGTCGTTTTGAGAAAGGGAGACATTTTGCAATCGATTTAATTGTTTGTTTTTTATGTGTGCTGTCTGAACAGACAAATATTCGCATAATAGCCCGCTGAGGCTTTGTTGGTTTATAAGTAACCCGTAGATAAATTTATCTCGCCCTAAATGAGTGAGATTATATGTGCTATAGAAAATTCAAGTCTGAACAATGCTTGTTGACTCTGAAGCGTGAAGCACATTTTCCTTTTTCCTATAGGCACTGAGTTGCCATAGCGACCAGTTTAGCCACGTGGAGACTTGGCCACGTGTAAGCTAATAACACTAAGCGCATATAAGCTAACTGAAACAAAGCTTTAGCCATGCTGGTAGCAGGCTAGCGATTAGCATAGCATTTAAAGCTTGAATGCAGTGTGTGTGGGGAAATGGGGTTCACAGCTAACACTAATTCTCTCTCTCTCTCTCTCTCCCATTTAAAAGACTAACGTACGTTTTAAGTTGGCTGTGTTAATGTTTCCCAGTCATCAGTGTTAACAATTTCACAGGTTGGTTTAATATAACAGCTGATTAAAGTCTTTTTACCTTTTGTGGGACCAGCTTAATAACTGGTGGGTTATTAGAAGATAATCTAGTATTACCTCATTATCTTGATAATATGGTGATTTGAGTGCATTCAATTATAATGGCTTTTATGATTTTGAAAACACATCAATGGATAAGCGCTATTGTTAGGAATTTTTAATTATTAACTGAATGTCATAATTAATTGCAAATTTGCAATTAATTTCATTTAAATAAAATTATTTTAATTCCTGCTTCCAGCAACAACAGTATCCATTTATGAACCATAAACGCTCTTATAATTTGACCACTACAATAAAACCTTAAGTTATCAAGAGGGCCAGAAATTTTTAATTTCATTTACAAGTAGGATACAGATTATTATTATTAAATTCTTTATTTTGATGTAATGACACAATGAGGAATGATTAAGTTGAAAATTATTTTAGTTACTATTATGGGAACCCAAAACTAGTGATTTAGAAGCTGTAAATTAATTTAATGAATTCGAAAATTCTAATTACATTTAATAATTAATTACACTTCCTGTTTACATTTTGCAACAATATTGGTTTGTCAACTCAATTGCAGATTGCATTTGTAAATTCTAATCCTAAGTGAATCCTATTAATTTTAATTATAACATCATAAATTTTAATTAGAAACCAAATTCTAATTTTTAATTCTAATTTCAAACTTAAATACAAGTCTGGCTCTATCTGTACTTCATTTCCTTAGGTGATCTGATTGACTCAAATAAAATTTATAATAATTTTATTAAAATTATTTATTAAATTTAAATAAAGTCCTCTTTACTTAGGCCTGAGAGTAGATAGTGCTCCCCTAGTGTTGTGTTGGAGAAGTGACAGTGACACCATACGATCAAAGTCACTTCTCACCAATCTGGAGCATAAACGCCTTAGCATAGCGACTCAACAGCACCACCTTGTGCCAACGTATTAGTTTTAAATCTTGGGAATAAATCTTAATTTCTCTTTTCTTTTCTCCCTGTTACTAACTTCTAATTTGACTTGTTTGCTTAAGACTTGGCCAGGAAGATCACGAATAGAGCGAAATGTCACAATTGAACAGATGTTGATGAAACTTGAGAACCACATTCAAACTGTTTATCATTTACTATTGTGAAATCCCCCTCCCAGTTAAAGAATGAGAAGATAGACATCGGCAAAATTCTTAAACACGCGACACACGCTGACCAGCGTTGCGGTGTAAAATCCTGCCATTAAGGGACAAGCACTGTCATTGCTGTTATTTTCCTCCATCAAGGAGAAAATTGAAATAGCAATAACAGTCTTATTACAAAAAGAAAACTTCGCCTACAATCCTCTGATTAGAAGCGTCCTTCTAAATCAGACTTAAAGCGAAAGAAGAAAATCTGCTATTAAAAAGAGATCTGTTTAGTTTTATGGTCCTTCACCTTCGTATTTAGATTGACCTCCTGCCTAAAAGGGAAAGGAGGCTTTCTCGTACAGGAAAAGGTGAAGCACAAAATTGTTATCCTGTGTACTCATGCTGTTAGTGTGCTTTTCTTTCTGTTTCTCAGTTGTGCCGCCTCGTGTGCTCAATTTCGACGCAGAAGCTGCAAATTACGCACCCCACCACAGAGGACCACAGAAACAGAATCACACCCAACACTAGCATACACTACACTGTGCACATTTACACCCTGTTATTTTGTTTGTGTTTTGTTTTGCTTTGTTTCCCATCCAAGGTCTGTGTCAGTTCGGTCCAAGATCCCCATCACCCGCCAGAACATGTCTCACAGAACAGAACATGTCGGTCACTGGGAAGGACTGGAAATGTGGCTAAGTGCTACAACAAACAGCATCCTCCCTAAAGCTGCTGAAGCACTCCAACATCAGACACAGGACCAACTAGATGACAACATCACAAGCATCATGAGACAAGACCCAAGTCAAAACTACAATCACAAAGAATTAGCCAAGATCACCTCAAGCTTAAGTCACACACTCGCCACCCTCAAACTGAGCGACAAGCACGCCGCTGCGCCAGCAGGAGCTGACAAGCGCACAACGACGCGCATAGAGCAGCTGGAACGTGAGCGACAGGAAGGGACCGATGAGGTGGAGCAAGGCGCCGATGAGGAGATCAACAGGCTAAAAGAAACTCTAGAAGCTACCAGCCACGAAATGCAGCAACTCAAAGAGGACTTCGCTGATTGTGCAGACAAGCTACAGTATGCAGAGAAGCTACTAGAAGGCAAAGACTGACTTCAGGGACAAAAACAGCAGAATCAAGGCCCTCGAAGCTCATTTGGCTGAATCAAGAAAGCGAGATCAGCCGCCTAACACAACAGCTCGACTACGTCACAGAGGAGTCTGAAAGTTTCCAAGAGGAACTCAAGCACGCTTACGAACTACGCCAGGAGCCGTCAAGGACAGGACGTGCACCAACCGCACCCCTGCCAAGCAGGACCAAGTCACCTGTGCCTGGACTGACACGTGAACATAAGACAGAGGGGGTGGTGTTAAAACAGTCACCAGCGCCGTCTGAAGAACTTTATATCACGACAGAACCAGAAGAATCTGCTGCAGCCAGCCGCAGATCGTCGCACAACGGACCTAAAAGACCTTGACAAGCTCGCCCGAAACGTTGGCAAATTCAACCCCAGCGTGCCAAACAGCCAAAAGGTCCAAGCGTATCTGCAAGATATTGATTTCCATCTGGAAATGCGACCTAACGTTACGGACAAAGATAAACTCTATTTACTCGAGCGACATCCAGTCCTGAAGTACGCAGCTTCCTGGACCGGCAGCCTGTTAACACAAAGACTGATTATCAACGGCTGCGAAAAGCCCTTATTAAAGAGTTCGCCGACCCTGAGTCCGATCAAGGCTTAGTGGCTGCCCTGGAGGCGAGACAAGGGCGTCACGACACTCCTCAAGCTTACTATAGTCGACTCAGACAAGCATATTTTGGAACTACGCAATGATTCTGACATGGAAGATGAACTGAACTTTAAAACTCTCTTCCTCAGGAATCTTCATCCTGGCATAAGCCACCATCTTGGCGTTCTCGCATGTCCACGAACGATGAACACTCAGCAGTTGCGAGACTTGGTGCAAAAGGCCTACTACAAACAAAAGATGGCCTCAGAAAAGAGCGCAAAAACCCCAGCAGTTCTTGATTTCAACACGCAACACCATGAACTGGCTCTAGAGGGCACCCAACGCCAAGACAGCGCTAAGCCACCACACAGAGAATGGAATGCACTCCCGTCCAACAGAGAACGAGACTCACACGCTGACACTCGACCTGAACAGAGGTATGACCGATGGGATGAACCGCGTGGACGTCAACGCTCACCTGGACGACACTGGGAGAAGTGGTCTCATGAGAATCAGTGGGAAAAGGAAGACGAACCAGAGTCAGCCTGACTAGCTGTCAGACGGCAGTGACAAGCTGAACAAATCAGCCCCAGAAAACAGCACCGCTTCACCTTGCTCTCAGAGAACAGTAAACACCCTAACTTCAGATGGACATGAAACCCCACCTGAAAACCCAGCAACAGAGTTAAACACTAACTCAACACCCAATACTCCAAATCACAGCAGCGTCCAACAAACACCTGCTGATGAAACTCAAGTTCCTGAAAGTGCTGTCTCAGTCACCTGCCATTCCTCCGGAGAACACCAGATCAGGTCTGACATCCTAAATGTTTCCTCCCAAACTCCAGCCCCTCAAATGACCAAAACGATGCCCTCACCACAGCAGGTGCATCACATGAAGAGTCCTGGACCTTTCATGCCCTCCCACCCAACCCTACAGTGGCAGCAGTAACCCGCCGCCAGCACGCCACTGGCGAGCACACCCCTGCCCTCCTGCATTACCATACCACCTCAGTTCGCTGCTGGACGATCTCCTCACCCTCACATGCGGATTCATCACTACGAACCATGACAGCTCACATGTCAAAACCATGTAACACATCCTCCGAGCTCCAAGCTCCACTCTGTCGACTACATGCTGCATCTGCAAGACGGTGTCCACACATATGTCCCTGAGCCACTCACTGCGCCACAGCTCGTAGTACCTCACGGCCAGAGGGGAGTACGCTGACACACGCACACGATGCACCATGATGGGTTGCCAGTGCCAACCGGCAAATCCAAACCACCGACAGGAAAAGGGGAAGATCCGACCCACTGACACAGACCGACAACCATATGCACCACACAAGCATAATTATTGTCATTTTAGGAAAACATATAGCAACCATGCTTAGACACAACCCATATTCTCTCCTCCAGCACTGCTAGGACCAATCTAGTAGAGAGGAGTTACTCTCAATTTTTTTCATTATTATATAATTTTTTTTTATTAATTTTTTTTGTATTTTTTTTAGTTTAACATTTTTTTATTTTTTTTTACTTTATCGTTTGGTTTCTTTATCGTGTCTCACTTTGTGTTTCCTTTCCTCTTTTCACTTTGAACCCCTTAACCAAACCTTGAATCCAGGTCCTGAAATTGAGATCGACTTCCGTCAGTAAAGTCGTTGTAATTCGCTGTGAGAACCGTTGTCGACCGATCGAGGCCACCCGCCAAAATCATGAAGCGACATGATACACGATGAAGTTCCTCGATTGACAACGTAGCCATGAATAGGATTCCGTACACGATACCTCTTAGCCTTGTTCAAGTTGTAACCGGCCACTGCGGGCCCCGCTAGTCTCATCCAAACCCATCTCGCCCCTTTCCCGGTAGCGCTATTCCCATATACGCGAACCCGGAAACAGGTGATTTAGTTGTCTTTTCAGTTTGCCCATTATCGACGTTAATAATGTTTACCGGCTCAAAGACGTTGTGAATGTGGGATTACGGCAAGGGAAAACCTATGTAAAAATCCAAACTCCTAAAGTCGCTGCGTATTACGAGAACAACGAACAGTTGTATCTGGCCCCAAACTCAAAGATGGGCACGCTCACTTAGGACATTCACTCCCCCTACCCGAGTAAACTCTGCGTACGCGATAATACCAAGGGCATCTGCGGTTTAGAATCCATTAAACCCGACACTAGCTGCCCCGCCGAAGCAACACCACGTTCTCAAGTTGAGGTAACGCAAGCCGAAATCATCAGAAACCGATGGCTGGTCAACACCCCAGCACGAACAGCCACCCTCACATGCGATTAACACGACACCACTACGCGCATTAATTTGCCCAACCAAACGTTATGGATCACTGTCCCGAAGGGCGAGATCCTCCATATTGACGAGTTAGCATTGTATCACCTCACCGACGACGAATATCAGGTTGAAAACGAAATCTCTTATTGAGCTGACAGCGCTGACAGCCGCTAGAAGCCGCCGCCGGCGCGCCGCCAATTATTCGGTTCCTGGTCTGCCGCTGACACGGCGCTTTGTATCTCTACTATCGTAGGATATGTTGTGACTTTGACACTGGCCTTCCTCCTACACAAGCGAGTGAACGCGTCCAAGAGTCTCTCAACAAATGCACGCCAGGCGTCCCTCGCCTTTTTCGACGTGGTAATCCCGACCGAGAACCCGAACCCGAGAATTTGAACAACCTGACTGAGATCAGGCCTATACCGCCTCGTCGAGCCCCTGACAATTAAAACAGTCAAAATGACCCAATTGTCAATAATGATAAACAATGCATCCCTATGTCTTCTCAAGTTTCTAACCTGTTCCTTCCCAAATTACCCTGCACCAGGCTTTAGTCAGTGATAGGAATGATGTTTGTGTCTTGTATGTGCCTGTTCTTCCTGCCTCTTGTTCCAGGGCCTTGACGAGGTTCCATCAGGGAACATCACCAAGCCCGAGGGGATATGTAACGATATCGGCAGGAATTCAACTCTACAAGTCACCAGAAGGGGCAGCTAAAGAATCAGCGCCTCTCTAAAACCCTCCCCTTTGCATCAGCGCAAAAGCGCGCGATTTCGTCTGGTCACAGAACAAAGAGAAATGGCCACTAGAAGATTTCCAAGAGACACATTCATTTCATGATAATAATTCATCTACACAAGGAACATGTGGATATTAATTGTGGTACTCTTTCTCTCATATGCTTGAGGAATATGAATTATTTGGGAAAACGTGGGCTGATTTCTAATCATACTTTAAGCTGGAATGTTTAGGTTGGGTTTAGACTTTTATGAATGGTTGCAAAATTGTATGAATCAATAAGATAACGAATGTGGTGATAGTATAAATGTGTAAACACGATAAGAGTTTGAATAACAGGGGTACAAACAAGTTATCTGTCCTCACATGAAAATGCCTTGCAAGAGCAGTCAGCAGTGGGCTCCGCCCGCATCGACGCTCTGATTGGACCAGCCGCCTTTGGGGATGTCCAAAAAACGGACTGTTTAAAACGACGCGCGAGCGACGCGCCTTCTCTCTTCTCTCTCTTGACTCTCTTGAACTGTGGAACTCGTCGAAGCTACGCTTCCCGCTGCTGCTACGCCCAACGCTACCGGTCCGCTGGACGCTCACCTCGGAACCAACCATCGGAGGGGGTCTAAGACTGTGCCAAAGCCGTACCCGACGGCGATTGCAGAGGAGAGCTTTCCGTGACGCCACGCAGCAGAGGTTTCTCCGAAGGAGCACGAACCGACCACGTGAAACCCGAAACAAAGAACTCACGCGGAAAACGAAACCAACGTATCCAGCCTGCTTTAAACCAACAGAAAGCAAGTAACAAACAAAGCGTTTTATCCTGACTAAACTGGTAAATTCGATCTGAATGCAGTAACAAAGCAAAGATTTGTTCGTGATCATTTCCTGGGTAGTTAAGTTATGCAATCGAAAGAATGGGTTTCTTTCAACAGTTAACCTCAAAACTCTCGTATGTGTGTGTATGTCTATGCTTTATTAGGTAATCCATTTATGTTAGAATAGCAATATCACGAATAAACCTTTTCCATTTTATAAACAAGTGTCTCTGGAATGTGATTTTAAGTATTTTCATCCTTATTTTGCCCAAAGATAACGCAACCTAGCTCAAACTTGAGAAATTATTAATCTCGTTTATTGTTACCGGGGCCACGGGAACACCAGCGAGATTTTAATAGAGATATACTGATGTAGTTCGCTGGCCGAGCACTCAAAGTATAAATCGTAAGTTAAATATTAATAGGGCTTTAATCGAGCATATTAAATATTTAATAACTAATTCCCGGAGCTGAAACAATAGCTCCATATTAAACTGTATTTCTTTACAGTAGCAAAATGTAATGTCAATTTAATGAAGAAATGGTCAGAGATATGTAGTAGTTATAGAATAATGTCATCTGCTGTACATTCACGTGTGTAAATTTAATCAAGTTGGTTGCCTGGTTTGTGCGTGCTAGTAGTGGCAAGGCGTTAGAGATCAAATGAAGCTAGGAGTGAATGGAAGTCTGTAGCATAAGGTTTTTCTAGATGAATGTTGAAATCGCCAAAGACTAAGAGTGGAGTGCCATCCTCCACGAAAGAGGACAGCAGCCCATCCAGCTCCTCTAGGAAGGATGCTAGAGTTTGGCCAAGGGGACTGTAAATTACCACAATCTGGAGTTTTATAGGAGCTATTACAGTAATCGTATGAGATTCAAATGAGTTGTAATTGCATATGGGAGAGTGAGCTGATTTCCAATTGTTTGAAATGAGCAGACCAGTGCCCCCACCCCGGCCAACTTGACGTAGGGTGTGAGAGAAAGAGAAATTGTTAGAGAGGGCAGCTGGTATACCAATCATGGTATACTCACTAAATTAAGTAGTTTAAACCTTTGTATTATACTGTTTTTTACAATTCCCTAACACTAAATAGGTCAAATTAGTTACATCAACTAAAAGCTTCATATGAAATCATGAGATAAATGAGAAAATGTATTATAACTGAAAAGTAACAGTGGACTAAATATGGACCTTTTTTCACAGATCTTTTGAAAAATAGGGAGGAAGTCGAGTGATATCATCAGTGTGATTTTTTTTTATTCCAAAATAAAATACTTTTGTTAAGCGGTAACACCAGTGACCCAACTCCAGGGGACAACTATTTTAATTATAAATTTTGAATATTTATTTGGAATTTAGTTTTTTCATGCCATTTACATCATATATTTGATATTTGAATAAATAAATAATGCAACACTGATGGATCAGGAAGGTGTAATTGCTCAAATAAAATATTGTTTCATTTAAAAAAAAAGTTTAACCCTAATATGTATTTCCATTGTAATATTTATGTTAAATCTAGGGACAGAAAATTGGACATTTCTTTATACTGACCCTGTTTTGAAAGAGGTAAATTCTTGTGAAAGTAAGGAACAGATGCTGTAGATATATAGACAGATCCGATTCTACCTATACGCAGAATACGCAAGCTGCGTAGGGCCCCCGAAACACCAGAAGGGCCCCCTTGCTCTCAAAGATGATTTCATTTTAGTTTTGTTTTAGAATTTGGCCAGCGGCTATGAAAACATGACTGATAATTTATTGTAACGCGGTGCTGTCGTGCTTTCTACGTAAATATAAGTCAAATCATGTAACGTGAATGTCATAAAGTCTATTGCTCGAGACTAAAAGAAATGAGTTGAAAGCATAGCGAGCAACGGAAGAGACACTGTTTCTTGAGCTCTTTCGGTGAGTGAAACGCAGACAAATTAAATATGAAATTTCATTCATAACCACTCAAATTCATTATTTATGATTATTGATAGTTAACCCAAATATTAATATTCTGTCATCATTTACTCAACTTTATGTTGTTCCAAACCCACAGTATATAACTTTTTCTTCCATTGAGCACAAAATAATATATCGTGAAATAGTATAGGTCCTGGGGTGTTTTTTAACACCCACTCACAACATTTTACATAAAGACAGAGATTCACAATGGCTCACAAAAGTGTCAAAAGGTTTGTTAAATATAGGTGTCTTCCTGCACATCTTTCTGCTGCTGTCTCTCTGTCTGTTCTGTACACACTCAGAACACTTGTGCCGATAGGAGGTGAGGAGAAAGCCATTACCGATAGAGGCCTGTGCAGGGCACCCGTGCGGGCAAGACCACTCAACCAGCACCTCGTTATCTGTCCTCCTCCACACACACACACACACACACACACACACACACACACACACACACACACACACACACACACACACACACACACACACACACACACACACACACACACACACACACACACACACACACAAATAAACATACACAATGTGCCGTGCTCTCGGAGACAATGTGGCGCGTTGCCCAGCGTGCCAGTGGTAAATAGGATTTCCGAGGCTGGAGCTGTACAGCGCTGTTCTGAGCGTTTCTTCATACATCACAGCCATCTGTTTACATCCTCTTCTGGCTGATCTCTGAGTTCTGCTACTTTATTCTTAGCCTGATCTCTCACACATTCATTTCAACCTTCATTCGAGCACATATCTTTGAGTTCCCTTTCAAGCTGTCACGAGACATCACGGAGATTACTCCGTTATGGGAAACTCCTTCCCTCCAACCTTTCCTGAAGACCTATTGGCTCACGCCAGTCAATGACTGGCCAATTGTCGCGAAGCATGCAAATATGACGAGCTCGAGAGGCAGTATAAATGCAGCGCCCGCGACAATACGTCAGAATCTTTTTCTTCACCTTGCTGAACCTAGGTTATGGCTTAAAATGGTACAACTCACGGTTAAGGTTCGCTCATTCGAGGGCAGGCCTCATGGCTGCTCCTCTGCAGCGTTCAGGTGAGTATGACATTTCTTAAGGTAGTCCGTCTGCCCTCTGATCAGCGGTGGACCTTCGGGACTCAGGTGATGAGCTCATGCAGACTGAATGTCCGCATTCCTCTCACCGTCGAACCTGCAGGACAGGACATCAGCCCGGCTTCTCACGCCCCCCTTCCATGGCGGTGCGGAGAGCCGAGGGCAGATGCGGGAGCAAAGGGATCTCACGCCGCCGCAGATGCTGCGGAAGAACCCACTGTGTAAGCATGCAGCCCCGCCTCAGAGCGGCATTCTGCTGTTTGCAAAGCACAATCGCTCCTCTCTCATTCACATGATAATAGCCCCTCATTAGCGGCTACCGTGTGTTGAACAACCTCTCATTACACGATAATAGCCCCTCATTAGCGGCTACCGTGTGATCGGGACAACCTCTCATTCACGTGATAATAGCCCCTCATTAGCGGCTACCGTGTGTTCGAACAACCTCTCATTACATGATAATAGCCCCTCATTAGCGGCTACCGTGTGATCGGGACAACCTCTCATTCACATGATAATAGCCCCTTATTAGCGGCTACAGTGGGTAGAGGACATTTATAATTCACATGGTAACAGCCCCTTGTCAGCGGCTACAGTGTGTAGTGAACTTTTTATAATTCACATGATAGCATCGGGCGCCTTGTGTGTAGAGGACATGTTTTCTAATTCACAAAGCGAAGGCGATGGGATCTGATGCTCCTGCGCGGAAAGCGCGCGAAGGTGAGGAGTCACATGACACCCCTGCGCGAAAAAGCGCGCGAAGGTGAGGAGTCACATGACACCCCTGCGCGAAAAAGCGCGCGAAGGTGAGGAGTCACATGACACCCCTGCGCCGAAAAGCGCGCGAAGGCGAGGAGTCACCTGATGCCCTGAAGGGCGCATCCTATCAGCCTCCCAGATTTCGCCGGACTATTACGCCAGTTGTTTACGCCCCTTCACGTGGTGTTCAACTAGGTCGTATAGCAGTCAGCCTGTAGTTATTACAGCCGCTATATTGTAGAGGATCGCGCGAAGGCGAGGAGTCACCTGATGCCCTGAAGGGCGCATCCTATCAGCCTCCCAGATTTCGCCGGACTATTACGCCAGTTGTTTACGCCCCTTCACGTGGTGTTCAACTAGGTCGTATAGCAGTCAGCCTGTAGTTATTACAGCCGCTTAGAGGATCGCGTGAAGGCGAGGAGTCACCTGATGCCCTGAAGGGCGCATCCTATCAGCCTCCCAGATTTCGCCGGACTATTACGCCAGTTGTTTACGCCCCTTCACGTGGTGTTCAACTAGGTCGTATAGCAGTCAGCCTGTGGTTATTACAGCCGCTATATTGTGGAAGACTGCGCGAAGGCGAGGAGTCACCTGATGCCCTGAAGGGCGCATCCTATCAGCCTCCCAGATTTCGCCGGACTATTACGCCAGTTGTTTACGCCCCTTCACGTGGTGTTCAACTAGGTCGTATAGCAGTCAGCCTGTAGTTATTACAGCCGCTATATTGTGGAAGACTGCGCGAAGGCGAGGAGTCACCTGATGCCTTGAAAGGGCGCATCCTATCAGCCTCCCAGATTTCGCCGGACTATTACGCCAGTTGTTTACGCCTTCACGTGGTGTTCAACTAGGTCGATAGCATAGTCAGCCTGTAGTTATTACAGCCGCTATGTTGTAGAAGACCCGGGATCGAGGTCTTCTCTGACAAGTTAAGAGACCCGGGAAGAGGCACCACGACCAGTGCAGGAGCCCTCAAGCTGTCTCAAAATTGTAAAATGTGTGGGACAAGTGTGTTCATTAAAGCACGTTTGCACGAGGAGCTTCCTCCTCGCTCAGTCACCACCGCCGCCGCCTCCCTTAGCGACCGGACCCACTGCCCACACGGGTTATAGCTGCCAGCCGCTGTAGCCGCTGTGTCAGTTCATGAGCGTGAGAAGCGATTCCAAGAATCTCACGCTGGCTGCTCTGCATAAGAGCGAGGGTACACCCTTCAATTCAGACACAGACCACCCCGTTTCAATGGCGTGGCGTAGTCTCTAACACTGACTCGAAATGCCCTTATCCTAACAAGAGCTATACAATTGCTCGGGGAAGGAGCAATAGAGCAATTTTCAGCGAACAGGCGGACGGCTGTTTTTGTCCAGCCGCTGTTTGGGGTGCCTAGAGAGAGGTAGACTCTGCCCGATTCTAGATCTCGGACCCATCAACAGAGCGCTTGGAAAGCGTCCGTTCAGGATGCTAACGCTAAGCAGATCCTGGCGCGAATTCGCCCCGGGGACTGGTTTGCGTCCGTGGATTTAAAGGACGCGTACTTTTACATTCGGATAGCACCGCATACTCAGACGGTTTTTCTGAATAGCTGTCAACTGTCAGGAGAAGCACAGCGTTCCAATACTCTGTTCCCCGTCCGGGCTGCTCCGCCCCACGCACTTTCAAAGTGCATCAATGCAGCACTTCCCACTCAGATCGAGCGGAAGGCGCATCCTCAACTATCTGGACGATTGGCTGATTTTAGCTCGGTCCCTGGATACGCTTATCAGCCACATAGACTCTCTGTTTATTCACTTGGAGTCCCTAAGCTATGAGAACCCGCCTCTCGCGAGATCGCGTGGGGGATGAGACCCTGCCTCTCGTGAGATCGCGTGGGATGAGAGCCTGCCTCTCGTGAGATCGCGTGGAGATGAATCCAGCCTCTCGCGAGATCGAGCCGCGGCCAATTGTCTTCCCTGCGCCTTTCAGGCAGGGCAGCTCTGTTCAGTTGAGGGTATTACAGCGGCTGGGGAGTAGTGTGCGAGGGAATGCCAGCTTCGGGACTGTAGCTGGAACCTCAGAGCCAGTGGCACTTAAATCGCCTGGAGCTGGAAGCAGTCTTCTTAGCTCTAAAGGATTTTCAGCCACAGCTGGACCAGCAAAATGTACTGATTCGCACCGACAGCACGTCTGTGGTTTCATACATAAATCTTTAAGGGAGAGCGGAGGTGGATCTGTTCGCCAGAGCGAGAACACGCATTGCCTGTTGTTCTTCACTCCCGCTGACATCACGCTGACCAGCAGCTAGCCCGTATGCATTTCCTCCGATCAAGGAATGTTACCGCTGGTCTTATGAGAGATCAGGGTGGAGCGAGCATCAGGGATACTCATCGCCTGAATCCAGCCTGGGATCCCAGACTTGACGGAACTGCTGGAGGCACCGCCTTGCCGCCCCGGCAGGAAATATATGCTATCCCAGGTCGAACCTGAAACTATAGAGCCATCATGTGTGATCGCTTCAGGGGTATCAGAGAGGGCGCCTTACAGTCTCGCACGCTCATGGGAGCGCGAAAACCCTGTACAAAACGTTTGTATGCTTCAAATGGGAGTGTTTGTGAAGGAGTCCGGCTCATATCGACCTGACTACTTGCACCGTATGTTCTGAGTTTCCCGCTGCACAGACTGGATAGTGGATCGTTACCATCGACACTGAAGGCCATTGCCATTGCCGTCCGCCTTCGCAGAGCGGGCAATCGCTCGTAAAAAGACTACATCCCCATGTCCACTTTCGTTTCCGCTCTGGGACCAGGAAGTGGGTAAGATCTCTCATTGCAGCCATTGGGCTTTTAACATCCGTAGGTTGAAGGAACTATTCCTTAAAACTACAGTCCTTCTAGCCTTTGCTTCGACTAAGCGCATAGAGCATTACACGCTTTTCTGTGGACAGCGACTGCATTCGATTCGGTCCCGGGACTGCAGTGTCACTCTCCGGCCGAGATTGGAATACGTGCCTAAATCACTGTCTACCCCCTTCGAAGGACGGAGACGGTTCGCCGTCAGCCTTTGCTACTAAATCATCGCCTCACAGAGTGCGGACGCCCAGACTGCAGTTTGCCCGTCAGTGTTTTTGAGATTTTACATTGACCGCTCAAGCAGTTTTCGCAATCGATCCAGTTTCTGGATGCTATGGTGGTGTCTGAACGGCCGAGCCGTATCGAAGCTGAGTCTGTCACAATGGATTGTGGACGCTATCAAGGAGGCATATACAACCCAAGGTTTGGAAATTCTCTGTGCATTGAGGCTATCGTTCCACCTAGCGTGGTTGAGATGTATGTGTATTCAAGATATTGCTTGCCAGCCGGTGGTCTTCAGAATATCTTCGCCAGGTTTTACAAGCTGGACGCTCAGTCCTTAGCCTCCCAAGAGCGGTCGGTGAGTAACTAATTCATGTTGCTAAGTTACCTTTGTGGGAGGTGCTGCTTGTACAGTACATTACGCAGCCCTTATGAGGTGTTGTTGTCGGCCCTGAGTTCAGTGCCGGACATGGTCATGTTATGGTATGCTGCTCAAACACAGTTACTCTGTATAGCTCCTATAATACTGCTATGGCTGGATGTGTTCTGCCCTGCTCTCAGCGCAGCCCATGTAGTCACTTGCCAGATATGCAAATTTTGTATACCTGAGGTGTAGGCGCTCATTGGCTTATCTCCATCTATCAGCTGTGAGCCCGCCCTTCGAGCTCTGTTATTGGTGGAATGCTTTCGCTGTGTATCTGGTTCAGGCTGTCCGTAGCCTCTCTCACGGCGGGATTGAATAACGTTCCCATAACGAGTTCTCGTGATGTCTCGTGACAGCTTGAAAGGGAACGCCCGGTTACTATGGTAACCTCGGTTCCCTGAAAGCGGAACGAGACATCACGGTGATCGCCGTGATCGCTGCTAGTTCAGCCAAGCGGCGTTCAGTTCAGATTCTGACGTATTGTCGCGGGCGCTGCATTTATACTGCCTCTCGAGCTCGTCATATTTGCATGCTTCGCGACAATTGGCCAGTCATTGACTGGCGTGAGCCAATAGGTCTTCAGGAAAGGTTGGAGGGAAGGAGTTTCCCATAACGGAGTAATCTCCGTGATGTCTCGTTCCCGCTTTCAGGGAACCGAGGTTACCATAGTAACCGGAGCGATTTGTTTCCCCTCACTCCCATTACAACTGATAATTTGGAGGTCCTCTTTTATGTACAAATAACATTCACTCTATCAAAATATCAGCAGCGCCGCAAACATGTTCCCTGACAGTTTGATCCATTGCCTGTTTTTTTTAGGCATTGGATGGTGAGACCTAAAATGCTCAACACACAGAGACTGTGTTGACAGAGCTGATAAAAGCAGAACTCTGGACAAGCTATGATGAAGCGGTAAAGACAATTACATTAGAGCTTCATTACAAAGCCCACGACAGCAACATGAGAGAGCCTTTGTGCAACTATTGCCTTATCTCTGCAAACCGCAATGAAGTGAAAGCCAACACTGCTAGTTTGTTTAGATGAGGAAGGATTTATGTGGGTCTGGACACAGAGGACTTATTCCTCTAGCCAAGCTTGTGGCATTCACTGTATTTATTTTCTGCTTAGTTTGGATTTGATTAATGTGATTTAATTAGCTGGGAATGGATCGGGTGGGTACTGGCAGGTTTATTGCCAGGGCGAGTTGCTCCTCCAGTGGCTTGACTGGGAGAAAATGATCAGAGAAGTTAATGCTGATTTAATTGGCCATTTAGTGAATGACAGACCCTTTCCCCAGAAATGTATGATTAATGCTTCGGATTGGCGTGTAATAATGAACATTCAGTGTTCTCTTCGTATCTCAGTGAAGGCTCAAAGGATTTATATCCCTGTTTGCACTTTCAAGCTAGTGTAGTATGTGTTTTTATTTTCGGTTTTATATCAGTTTAATATTCCTATATTTATAAGTGATGCCACATTTTATTAGGGCTGGGACGATAAATCGTTGCAGAATCGATTCCTGGATCGATTAAGAGATTTTCTGAATGCATCACAAAATATGACAGTTACAAAGTAGGCCAATATAATTTATGAACGCATATAGAAAAGAGAGAAAGTAGGGATTTTTTTTATTTTTTCATTGTTTTATCTTATTATTATTATTTATTTTTACACATATCTAGTAATTTTTTTCTGACCATCATGTCAGTGATCAGGTTTTTTCTGTCAAACGCAAACTGTTAGGAAAACGTGGTAAATTCTTACCATTTAGAATAGATAGTGCCGTCAATTCATAAAAAAACTATTTCCACTCAGTGGCATACAGGCACACATTGCGAGCGATAACCTCCCGCGGGGGACGTGTCCCCCTAACTTTTTTATAAAAAGTAAATTCGTCCCCCGCACTTTTTCATTGGACAGTTGTGTTCTGGACATTTCAAGGTTTTAATGGAGCAATGTATATAAATGCATAAGTTTAAATTTAAAAAAGACAAGATAGTCTATACATGACGTTTATGTTTCCATGGCAATCTGTCACTCAGTTTGTCACGTTAGGACACGCCCTAGCGTCGCACCCGCGGTCCCGCGCTGTATCCAACATTCATAGAGGCCACGATGAGTTCAAAGCGGCAAAAAACTCTTCACTCCTTTTCTACGAAAAAGTCAAGCAGCGTAAGTTGGCATGTGGTATCCGAATAGTGTTGCACAATGTTGAGTGACTCTGCCTATTACTCTTGGTGAATAATTAGCAAGTGTTTATGTTAATTGTATGGAGAGAGAATAAAGCTGCCTGGACAAACATGCACTTATTTTCAGTGTATTTTGTTTGTAACTCTGTTGTAACGCCTTTTATTTTAACACGTATGTATGTTATCAGAACCTTTCAAATAAGAATAAAGATAATGTTGAACTGAGATTTTACAGCGTTTACAGCGTTGTGACATGTTTAACTCTGCCAATCCTACATAATGTATTTCAATCAAGTATGCATGCATTTGGCGATCCGATATAGGAACGATCTTAAATTAGGGGTGCTCTTTCATTATTGCACTAATTTTATGTTTGTATGCGTTGTCAACAATGGACAAGAAACAGACAGCCTAGGTTTGTCATGGCAGAATCAAGATGACACCCAAGAAAAATAAACTTCACATGTGAGAACAGATAGATTGGCTTTTAACACCTGGCTGTTTTTACATTGTATAAAATATATTACTACACAAGTGCTTGTAGGACTATATATGGACCAATCATAAAAAACACATTATTAGTAAAATATATATATTTTTTTACATTAGTACGATAAACAACTTGGTATGTTATTCTTCATGACCATATTTTGCATCCCATAATCCTACCCAATACCTAAACTTAACTACAACGACCACTTTACAAGCTATTAATAAGCAGTAAATTAAGAGTTTGAGGCAAACGTCATAGTTAATAGTGGGTATGTGTTCCCCATACTGAAGTGTTAAAACATAATTTAGGATACAAATGATTGGTTATTGCCCAGCAGTGTACTTAAGTTGTTATTTTGTATGTACATGTACCTGTATGTACACGTTTCAAACACTACTTTATTTAGACCGAGGCAGAAGTGAATTCAGAGTTGAGAGTGAATGAGGCAGAAAGTTTCAATGAGGCTTCAGAGGTAAGGACAGTTTATTTACAGCATTACATACAGATATGTCTTATACCTTTTAACATAGATTAATTAGACTAATTTGTACTTTTTTATACTTCAGTTTTAAGTATCTTTATATATTTAGATATGCTAGCTTTAATACTGTTTCAAAAAGCTACTACTTTTAAACTAACCAGCCAGGAAGCTTAAAGGAAAGTCACTAAATGTTTATTTAATCTCGTTGTTTAATTGATATAGGGTCTTCATACCTTGACATGTTTGTCAGTTGAGCTCAATACATTGTTTCTTTGCAATAGTTTGTTTTGAATTACTTTTTTTATTTAATTCCTGAAACATGGACTGTATAATAAAACAGAACAGAATAAAGTTGTTACGGGAAGTAGACCCGAAACAGAGGATATGGAATAACAGCAATGTTTATTTGAATTCAGCAGTCAGGTAAGCAGGGAAGAATGGTGAGTAAGTATCTTGAAGTACTTAGAATGTTAAAGGAAATACTGATGATGGTTTTCTTGCCAGGAACTCGCGGATGACGTGGTTGAGCACACACCTTGGACCAACATCGAAGATGAGCTGGGGTGATGGACGAAGACAGGCAGACGTAGGAGACACGGCGGACCAACGAGGAAGAGGAAGTAAGCAATCTTGAGGTAAGTAACTGTGTAGAGTAGGTGTGAGTTCACTTCGTGTAAGCGAGATCGGACAACTGACCGAGGTGTGCTTAAGGTGTGCTTAAGTAGTGCTGGCTTAATTGAGTGTTGATGAGGTGCTGGTGGTTTGAGTTAAAACTCAGGTGACAGTGATAGCTATGAGAGATTGGTGGTGGAGCCTGGCTGATCTGTGACAAAAGTAGTATGTGAATGTGCAAGTATCCATTATGTACTGTACATACAACATGCACAAAATACAATTTGAAATATGTAAACAATAGTACCCTTATAAGGACATCTTTGTAACTTATACTCAAAAAGGTGCACATTAGTACCTTAGAGTACCAATACGTTCCTTAATGAACAACTATGAAACGTTTTGGGGTAAATAAGGTTCAAAGATGTCCTTTATAAGGGTAAAGCCAGCCAGTGACAAGCTGTTATATTTTTTCCTTTCTTCCTTTCTTCCTTCCTTGCTTTCTTTCTTTCTTTCTTTCTTTCTTTCTTTCTTTCTTTCTTTCTTTCTGTTTTATAATCGTATATAATAATATAATCATAAAGCATATTAAGCAAAAAGGTATGATTAAAAATAAAATCTGTCAATTAGACAAGGGTTAACTGAAAAAAAACAGGTATAACACTAGACATTCTGTTCCCCCACTTTTGAAATGATGGCTACGCCCCTGCATCGTATCATGTGTCGATAGCCAGAGGTATTGTCAAAAGCATCAACAATTGGCAATATTAAGAGGATTTAACATTTCCATTTAATGTAGGCCTGATGCATTATTATTATTAATATTCGATTGCTTTTATTACTAAATTATCCATCTCCCTTCTTCCTGGACTCATTTTCCTAACACTCATTGCACCTGTCACTCATCACATTCCCAGCTGTTCCCCATCATCACGGACTACTTATACAACTCACTCCCGCCACTCTGTCTGTTCGTATCAGACGTTTATGCACATGTGTACGTACGTATGTATGTATGTATGTATAGGTTTGACTGTGTCCTGTTACTGCTACCTGTTACCGAGTACGTTAGTTTTTTGCGCTCGGCACATCAGCACCATGTTGCCGTTTGTGGTGTCCCGTTTTTGTATATTGTTTTGTTTTTTGCCTGTTGGCCTTTTTGTTATATTAAAAACTTGCTTACCTGCAATTGGACCCACACCTCATTCCTTCCTACCGTGCCGTGAGAGATACGAACAGCAAGCATGCGTCCAGCAGGGAGGCTTTTTCACATTCGGCAGTGAAACCTCAGCATTGAGGAGTATTCCAGGAACTTCAGTGAAGTGGCTCATCATGGTCATCTTCTGGAGAGGCCTGGCCGAGCCCTTCAAATCACGGACTCTGGAGTCACTGGAGGACTCTGGACTCCAGGAGTCACTGGAGGATTATATAAAACTCCGCTCCGTGAGCCCACAGAGTCCGCTCCAGAGCCCGCTCCGCTCCGTGAGCCCACAGAGTCTAATTTTTAACACAGGAAACATCACCAAGATAAACTTTGAATGATGGCTTGACAAAACCTTGTTTGCAATTCTTTACACATACACGTTTTTTTAAATAGTTCATTAAAAAAATATTACCATGGGTGCATTGCGTTAATCAAGTAACAATAAATGCTTTAAAAAAAGGTAAAATGTATTTTAAATAAATATTCATAACACTTTCTATTAATCAAAGAATCTTTGAAGAAAATAAAAAGAAAACACTATTTCCATAAAAATACTATGCATCACAATTGTTTTCAAAATTGATAAAAATAAATATTTCTTCCAATGTAACATCCAATGGAGTGTGGCCACTTCAATTCAAATTCTCATGAATTCCAAGGGAGCCGATTCTCAAACTTGCGTGGTTCTTTTTTTGGTTGTGTTGTGAGCATTTGCAGCACATGTGTTGTCAAATTGATGAAGTTGTTTTCTTAATTTGCGGGTGTTTTTTCTATTCGCAGCGCGTTGATCTCTCTCGGCCACCATATGAATGAGTTTTGAACATACGCCACAAAACAGAAAAGTCCCCGGCATATGGGGAGGAAAGGCTAAGCGTAGAATGTGAAATGTGTGAGAAACGAAGAGTCTGTGGGGGTGTGATCTGTCAGTTTTCATTAACACCGGATGAAGGTGCCGGGATGGGTGTACCATACTGCCCCTTCCACAAGACCTGGCATGCTGCACATTATCACCTGTCACCATCTCAGAGCACGTCACCCCTCCTTCTCCTCACCTGTACTTCAAAACACAGAGAGGTAATTTAACTCCCTTTTTTATGGGGTGGCAATGTGCTTTCTGGCTGATCCTGGTAAACAAAATCCTCTATGTAGTGCTCGACAGCATTGCACAACAGTCTTGCAGGCAAAAAAAGTAAAAAGCTAAACAGTTAAGAGAAATCAATACAATGACAGTGAAAGAGATAGATAGGCTACCATATGACATTTACATACAGATGCCAGGAGCGCCAAACCTTTACTGCTGCTGTATTATTTTCGTAAAAGGTTACTCTTAAAGCTCGAAAGCAGCAGCTTTCATATATAATTTAAAAAAGAGGATCTGACTCACTAATTTGACATCGTGATGTGATTTAGAAGGCTCGTCTCCATATCCACAGTGCCATTTTAAGTATTTATTTAAATCTGATGCCTTTTGAAATTGTAGTTTATTTAAATCTGCAGATAGCCATTGCAGTCACATTAAAATGACATGGCATAAGAATTTAAATAAATCAAATAAATAAAAACTATTTGTTGTAAAGAGGTTTTATTTAATTTAACAACAAATTGTATGCATGCTACATTTATATATGTATATTATTTTTTTTAATTAGCAGAAGTAGGTGACAACTTTACAAGTTGTTTTGTTTTCTTCTCTAAAATATATGTGCTTCTGTCTTTGTCCTCACCCTGTTATAGAATGATGCAGGGTCTTAAAATTAGAGATGTAAAAAAAAAAAAAAGATAGAATCTTCCACATTTCCGTCCCCGATCTCTCTGTCTGAGAAGATTGTAAATATCTATCAGTCAACTGAAAGTAATGGACTTTATCAGAACACAGCACTAACGGAAGTGGGGGGATCTTGGGAACACTCAATAATCATATTCCAGCTCTGAGGTGATGTGGATGTTGGTAGAATTTGGGGTGCAGGGGGCAAGAAAATTGACAATATTTAATTAATACCTCTTGAGTTTTATTGATGGTCAAATCTATTATGCATAATGTGGATATAATGAAATACAAAGTTTCTTAATGGGGCTCAAACATCCCAGACATGCCAACATACCAGGCAACATGTGACTGAAAGGAAGTGAAAGTTTTAAATGGAAAGGATACTTATTCACATGCTTAAAGGTAGGGTGGGCGATATACGATATAACGGCTGACACAATTAACGTAGAGATGTTGGATCGCGGTCACAAGCTCAGGTAATGTTGGTGTGCTATGTGGTCACGGAAACTTACCCGTCTTTGCAGATATCCTCATTTTAAGTGAAAGCAAACAGCTGAGAGAGAAAACACGTGTAACAGCGTATTGGATTTGGCAGCTCTTTAAGGGACAGCAGTCTAATATTTTCTGCTGTCTGGCATGCACAGTAATCAAACAACCAAAGAGAGAAAATATATCACTGCTCTTGATTCATTCACTTTTTGTAACTTAAACAAGAACAAATATATATTTAATTTACACAGTGAAATGTATGCAGTGTTTTTATACATTTGATTTATACAATGTGTCATGAATCTGGTTGCAATTTCACCACATGGACTCTTGCACCACACTACAGCTGCACATCACTCCACCTCAGACTACAACTCCCATCATTCACTGCACTTACGACACACACATTCCCATCCACCATTGCACCAATCACACAGCTGTCACCAATCACTCATTAGCCCTGATTGTCTCACCACACCTGCACCTCATTCACACAGACACTTATAAGCAGCACTCTTCCTTGCATTCACCGCAAAGTCTTAGCACCGTCTGACATTTCCGAGCGTTTACCCTAGTGTATTTCCCTGTTGTTACCTGGACTGTTCTCACAACTCTGACCATTTGCTGCCTGCCTTATTGACCCTGCCTGCCTTGTGATATCCTCTCTGTCTGCCGCCTGCCCCGACCATTGCATTGCCCCTGTTGATGATTCTGCCTTGCCTTTGTTTCACCTGTTCTCGTTACTGAACGTTGCCTGTCTGACCTCCTCTTGTTTATATTAATAAAGCTGCATTTGGATCTCAACGCCACTGACCCCTCTCATTACACAATGTGTATAGCATTTCTTATATTTGTTCTACTATAGTTATTTTTTGTCCTATTGCTTTTAATTAACTTATTATACTTATTTAATAACATACTGTTTACTTGTCTTCAGTAAGCTTGTTTTTTATTTTATTATTATTTTCATTTAGGCTAGTATTAGTTTTATTTTTTAGATATTGGTACTGTTGACGAGAATTAAGAAATGTATATGGTATCAGAAGTTTTGATATCATTGTAACAAAGTTCGTAATAGAAGGAAGGAAGCGGACAGGGTTGGCTTGGGAAGACTCGGGTGAAATTTATTCAGATAAACTTAAACAGCTGCGCACTCTGCGCGCTCTAAAAACATCAACTCTCTCGGTTGTCTCCGCGATCACTCTCAGCATTCGTTTCGGCTGTCTCCGCTCACAGACCGTGCGAGTCTTCACTCCGTCTCTCTCCTGAACTGCCGTTCCGGCGGCTTTTATCCGGTCTCCACGCCAATTACTGCAATCAGACACAGGTGATCCTCATTTTGCACTTGACCCACTTACTTACCGCTGTCTCCTGAGTCTTTCTCCCGCTGCAGACTTCGCTGAACCACGCCCCCCTCGCCACATACCCCCACCGCCCGACCCGACTCAGGCCGGGAAGCCCTCCGGCCTGCAGCCCCCATTTCTGGAGAGGAAGTCGGCTACAGTCATCTGCGTCCCCGGCCTGTGGATCACCTTGAATTTGAAGGGCTGTAATGCCAGATACCAACGGGTGATCCGCGCGTTGGTATCCTTCATGCGGTGGAGCCACTGCAAGGGGCGTGGTCCGAACAGAGGGTGAATTCCGTCCCAGGAGATAATAGCGGAGGGTGAGGACCGCCCACCGGATTGCCAAACACTCCTTCTCAATGGTGCTGTACATCGCTCTCTCTTAGAGAGCTTCCGACTGATGTACAGCACCGGGCGCTCACCCCTATCTCCTGGGTCAGGACAGCTCCCAGCCCCGGTCCCCGGTCCGCGTCCGTCTTCAGCAAGAAGGGAGAGAAAAGTCAGGAGAGTGTAATAGCGGCCCGCCACACAGAGCAGCCTTTACCTGGGTGAAAACGTGCTGGCACCGCTCCGTCCCACGGGACCGTATCTGGGACCTCCTTTAGTGAGGTCAGTCAGCGGGCTGGTGAGCTCCGAATAGTCAGGAACAAACCTCCTGTACCCCGCCAGCCCCAGGAACTGCCTCACCTCCTTTTTGGTCTTAGGTCTCGGCAGGCCGCAATAGCTGCCGTCTTATCAATTTGGGGACGCACCTGTCCGTGACCCAAGTGGAAACCCAGATAACGCACCTCCACCCGCCCAATCGCACACTTCTTTGGGTTGGCCGTTAGTCCCGCTCCCCTCAGCGCTCTCAGCACCTCCCGCAGGGTGCACCATGTGCCGCTGCCAGTCCTGACTGTAGATGATGATGTCATCCAGGTAGGCAGCGGCGTATGCGGTGTGCGGTCGGAGGATTTTGTCCATGAGGCGCTGAAAGGTAGGGCGCCCGAACAACCCAAACGGAAGCGTGACAAATTGGTGCAATCAAGCGGCGTTGTGAAGGCTGACTTTTCTTTGGATAACGGTGATAAGGGGATCTGCCAATATCCTTTCGTTAAGTCCAGTGTCGAATAAAAACGAGCGGTACCCAGCCGATCAAGCAACTCGTCAACCCGCGGCATTGGATAGGCGTCGAATTTCGACACCGCATTCACCTTGCGATAATCCACGCAGAATCGGACCGAGCCGTCTGTTTTCGGTACCAAAACGATCGGGCTCGCCCAGTCACTGCGGGACTCTTCTATTACTCCCATCTCTAGCATCGCCTCTAATTCTGACTGGACCACCTTTTTCTTGTGCTCCGATGGCGATACGGCCGGCTGCGCACTACCACGCCCGGCTCGGTCTCAATATGGTGTTGAATAAGGTTGGTTCGTCCGCAAATTCTCTCTGCAACCGGGCTACATCGGTGAGCTGGGAGGGTGAGAGGTGATCCCCCCCCGGGGCCAGAGTGAGTGATGGAACTTTGAGGCTCGCCTCTGGCCCGAGATCTTCCTCGTTACCTACTACCGCCGCCAGCATCACCGGCTCGACCTCGTTCCATTTTTAAGGAGGTTGAGGTGATAAATCTGACGATGCCCGCTCCGATCCGTTCGAACCACCTCATAATTGAGATCCCCTACCTGCCGTGTGACCTCAAACGGTCCTTGCCATAGCGGTAATTTGGAGCTAGAGGTGGGAGTAACACAAGTACTTTATCTCCCGGCGTGAAATTGCGTAATCTGGCCCCGATTGTATAGCCGGCTTTGCTTGTCCTGGGCCTGTAACAAATTCTCCATGGAGAGCTGCCCCAACGTGTGGAGTTTTGTTCTCAGGTCCAGCACATGCTGAATTTCATTTTACTCTCGAAGGTCCCTCCTCCCAAGTCTCCCTCAGGACGTCCAAAACCCAAGGGGCTGGCGGCCGTGACAGGAGCTCGAAGGGGAAAACCCTGTGGAGGCTTGCGGGACCTCGCGCACAGCGAACAAAAGGGGTTCCAGCCATTTGTCCCAATTTTTGGCGTCTTCGTGAACGAACTTTCGAATCATGCTTTTCAACGTACGATTAAACCGTTCCACCAGGCCGTCCGTTTGTGGGTGATAGACGCTGGTGCGAATCGATTTAATTCCCAATAACTCATAAAGTTCGCGAATGGTTCGTGACATAAACGCCGTGCCCTGATCGGTGAGAATCTCTTCGGGATTCCCACCGGAGATCATACTGAACAGAGCCTCCGCCACACTTTTTGCGGAAATGTTGCGGAGCGCTACTGCCTCCGGGTATCGGGTTGCATAATCCACCAGAACTAATGCAAATCGATGCCCTCGTGCCGACCGCTCTAATGGCCCGATGAGGTCCATACCAATTCGTTCGAAGGGGACCTGCATTAGCGGAAGGGGGCGCAAAGGCGCTTTTGGGGAGGCCGGGGGATTCACTAGCTGACATTCACGACAAGCCGCACACCACCGGCGTACATTCTCGTGGATGCCCGGCCAAAAGAAGCGGGCCATTAAACGGTTTAGTGTTGTCGCCTGCCCCAGGTGCCCGGCCATAGGATTGCAATGAGCCGCCTGGAAAAGCATTTCCCGACGGCTTTTGGGTACCAACAACTGGGTTGTATCTTGCTTTGATTGAGCGTCCTGGGTCACTCGATACAACCTATCTTTTAAAATCGCAAAATACGGATAGGAAGGGGCCCGTGCGGTCTGGAGAGGCCGGCCGTCAATGGAACAGACCTGTTCGAACGCATTTCTCAGGGTCCTGAGACTGCTCCAGGGGGAAATCATCACGCTCCGTGAGGATTGACCTCTCGATCGCGTTCCGATCCCCAGAGCCGCCTCAGCGAGCCCAGGCTCAGCCTCTCCGAGCGCACCGCCGCCTCCCTCCCTGGCGCCTCTTTTCCCCAGGAGGCATCCGCACAAAACTCCCAATAAAATTTTAAACGAGGGCCAATTGGTTCCCAAAATCAGCGGATGCCGGAGGTGGGGTTAACGCCACCTCCACATTATGCTTTTGTCCCCGAAATTGGATGGCTAAACGCACTACTGGGTATTCCGCCACGCGTCCCGTGCACACACCTTACCCGAACCATGCAGCTCATATCCAATGCCTCAGGCTGAACTAGGCTTTGATGGATCGAGGTTTGGTTACAGCCGAATCCACCAAAGCCCAACACGCACCCCTCATACTCACAGGTATCTGGTACCCGCCAGCCTGATCGGGGCGGCCTGCGGCGTCCGGAACCCGGACCAGGGTCCCCACCTCCATCACCGGACACCGATCGATAAAATGGCCCGGGTCCGCGCCAACAGGCCGGCCCAGGCTTCCCGCCACCCCAGTGGCGGGAAGAGGACAAGGAATTGGCGTGGAGAGACTGAGGAACGGGACCAGCAGCGTGGCTCGGGCCAGCTGACCCTGCCTCCCTGCTGTGGGCTCTTGCGGCCGTCGACTCCGGGCCGGCCCTCCCTCCATCGGGGCTGGGCTCGGGAACCACGCCAGCACGGGACCTGGGGAGAAAAATAGGGGCGAGACAGAAGGGAGGAGAGAGAGAGAGGCGGACGGTAGGGTTTCGCAAACCCCATGGCACGCCACCATCTGGTCCTCTGCGAGTTGGATGGCCAGGTCCAGCGACGCCGGGCGGTGGCACTGGACCCACTGCGCGGTCCTCTTCGGGAGCCGCGCAATAAATTGCTCCAGCACCACCTGGTCGATGATATAATCGACGCCGCCTTCTCCGGCCAACAGCCATCTGCGGCAGGCGTCCCGGAGCTGGTGAGCCATCATGAAGGGCCGGCCGTTCTCCCCCAGCTCCAGCGACCGGAAGCGCTGGCGGTGCTGCTCGGGGCTCCGGCCGACCCGCTGGAGGATGGCCCGTTTCAGGTCTTCATAGACCAGGAGGTTCTGGACTGGCAACTGCTGCGCCGCCAACTGCGCCTCCCCGGTTAGCAGGGGGATGAGGCGCACTGGCCAGTCCGTTTGGGGCCACCCACATGCCGCCGCGGTCTTCTCGAACAGATCGAGGAACGCCTCCGGGTCATCCTGCGGCCCCATCTTCTGTACCGGCATGTGGGTGGGCGGGGCCGGGGTTGTTGAACTCTCCCCGGCCCGAACCTCCCGGTCCATCCAGCTCCGGAGCAGCTCGCGGTCCTCCCGCTGGTTCTGGACGAGGGCACAAAATCTTCTCTCCTGGTCTGCCCTCATGTCCATCAGCGCCTTGTGGTGTTCCTGGTGGAGTCCCGCGAGCGATTGGATAACCTCCGCAAACGGCGATCCTGTTGGTGAGGACATGATGGCAGCGGCATTCCGGCTTCCTTCCCGGGTTTCGGCAACCAGTGTAACAAAGTTTGTAATAGAAGGAAGGAAGCGGACAGGGTTGGCTTGGGAAGACTCGGGTGAAATTTATTCAGATAAACTTAAACAGCTGCGCACTCTGCGCGCTCTAAAAACATCAACTCTCTCGGTTGTCTCCGCGATCACTCTCAGCATTCGTTTCGTCTGTCTCCCGCTCACAGACCGTGCGCCCGAGTCTTCACTCCGTCTCTCTCCCTGAACTGCCGTTCCACGGCGGCTTTTATCCGGTCTCCACGCCAATTACTGCAATCAGACACAGGTGATCCTCATTTTGCACTTTTTGAGTCTTTCTCCCGCTGCAGACTTCGCTGAACCACGCACCCCTCGCCACAATCATAAAGAGGGGTGGGGGTGAATATCAACTAAGTTGGTTAGTTCATTTTGGAACAACATAGGGGTTAGTTAGTAGGTTAGTTAGTTTGTTCATTCATTTTGGAAAACTATAAGGGTTAGTTAGTTTTGGAACAACATGAGGGTGAGTAAGTTATGAGATAATTATTATTTTGGAGTGAAGCGTTCCTTTTAGACGGGAATGTTTTAGGTGTGTTTTTCATGAAGTTTTTAAATATTACAAAATGTGCTATTCATATTGAATGTTATTATATTATTTTTGTCTTTTTATAAATGTTGTGTAATGGGCCACACAGGTGTCAGCAGTGCTATGGAAGTGGAAGATGCCAGTAGATCTTTGACACTGAATGCTTTTTCCAGGCTAGACCTGCTGTGACACATCTGTGCCCACAACAATCATACGTCATAATCTATCCCCTGCACTGTCTGCTTACGTTTGTGTCTGTCGGTGTCAGTCTTGGAGTAGGAAATCTCAGACGGATCTTATGCTGCTAATTGACTGGAGTTTGTGAGGCCCAACAAGGCTGAAAGACAGTGACAAAGAAAGCAAAATATTATAGTTGTTCTCAGTGGAACAAAGATATATACATTTATTAAAGTTTACAGAGGGGAAAGCAATCTCAACCCTTCTGACGGGCTAATTGAGCTGCTAAACTGTTCCAACTTTGTGTCGCTGGCCAAGGGCTGGCTTTGTGTTCTCATCATGAGTTATAAAACCTCATCAGACCCTGTCCCATGTTCAAGTCCTTGAGTGTCCATGGCAAGGTGTGACATTCCATTTTAAAATATTATATTTACCTTTTTGAGGATTTTGTTTTATGGAGTAAAAATCATGTAATTGTGTACATACCAGGTTGACTAAAGCAATGATCTACTTCCTTTTTAGCAGCTGCCCTTTCATGGGATATAACACATACAAATGGGTCCATTGACTCAGCAGAGTACAGCAAATACAAATAGCCTGTCAGAGTAAATACATATAGATCACCATAAGTACAGAAGGTCACCAGAAGTACAGTTCACATGTGTCATGAATCTGGTTTCCACTCACTACAACTGCACATCACCCATGGACTACATCTCCCATCATGCACTGCACACACACATTCCCGTCCACCATTACACCAATCACACAGCTGTCACCATTCACTCATTAGTCTTGATTGCCTCCCCACACCTGCACCTCATTCTCACACTCACATTTAAGCAGCACTCTCACTTGCACTCACTGTGAAGTCTTGTTTTGCCCTAGCTAACATTTCCGAGCATTTTCCCTTGTGTGTACTACCTGGACCGTTGACTCTCTCTCCTGATCGTTTGCTGCCTGCCTTACTGACCCCGCCTGCCTACTGGTTATCCTCTCTGTCTGCTGCCTGCCCTGATCCATTGCTCTGCCTCTGTTTATGTGTCTGTCTTATCTACGTTGCCCTCGATACCACTATTTGATATTTGCCTGTCTGACCTCCTCTTTGTATCAATAAAGCTGCAAGTGGATCTACTCTTGCCTCTGACCAGTCATTGGTTACAACATGCCCCAATTATTTCAGTATTATGTGGTGTAAAACTGCCATGAAAAAATTAAAAGGACACAGTGTGCAGTAAAAATAATCTTAATAATAATTTATAATTTCATTCAACAGAACTGATACTGCTGCTAATTAAAAAAATAATACTATCAGTAAATTATCAGTGTTTTTGTTTGTTTTTCCAATAAGAGTATCATGCTTAAAACTGAATTATTTAACATAATACACATAATTGTATTTAACATAATTTCAATATACACACTATATAATACAATGGTATGATAAAAATATCTTCAATTGTTTATTTTTATTAGCACATTATTTAGTAATAGTAATTGTATTTTATTTTTGTTACTATTAATTATTTTAACAAAACTCAGTTCTGTTGAGAGGAAGTTCTTTATTTTTTAGATAATTTTATTATCAAGTATTTTTTTTTCCTGTATTTTAAAAATGCCTCTTTTCCTAGTAAAATGTATATAGTGCCTACCTAAAACAAATGATTTTAGTTGAAGTCAAATTTATTACTACTTAATGGTTTAAATATAGTAAAATGTCACTTCTTATTTTTTTCGTATACCACTTTAATAATAATTGTATTAATATTATTATTATTATTAATTTGAACAATGTAGTGTGGTTTCCATTTAAATATAATTATTATCAAATTTTGCACAAAAAAAAAAAATCTGTCTTTTATTGAATGATAAATTAAAGTGAAATGAGGTAATACTGATTGAGGAAGCAATTTGTGTTAAAATATTTTAATATAGACCCATAATATCCCATACATTAAATCTTTACCAGCATTATATATTTTCCTGATTTGATAAGAATTCAGCAAGAATATAATCATAACACTTTCCCACAGACCGTATTACTGCTATTTGTCTTCGTTCTGGTTTGCACTAAATATTGTAAGACAGCCTTCATGCTTCTGAAGAATCTAGTGCAATTTGGGATAGCTGGGAAAAAGAGGTACATGCTTTTCACTCTAAGACTCGTATAAAAAAATCGCCTGAATCCAAAAACAATTAAATCCAATATACTTGAAGAATATTATTACCGGTACTGTTTAATATAGATCATGCTTCTTTCAATTGCTATGTCCAAAAGGAAGTGTAGGCAGAGGCCTATATCCCCTTTGAAAGAAACTACCTACATTCAGAAGCAAAAGCAAAGCTGTGCCAAGGTAAAGAGACATTTGAAAATGCTCTTATTGTTTATGTTTCATCACAACATAAGTGATGCAAAATATCACTGCTACACATTGTTTGCACAGACAATCTTTCCTGCTTGGTTTGGAATGGCACATTGTGGGGAGGAAAAGACAACAGCTTAGTCTTAGTATTGTCTCATTATGTGTCAGACCATCTCATGCCTTAGAAAGCTTCAATGCATAGGTCAACTGAACTTTTTTCTTCCTGTTAACATGTCATTGGCGATTAAATTATGCCTGTAGTTACTGTGAAAGGAACTTTAAAATAACTAAAATAATACAAATTTACACTAAGTGCAAACAGCCCGACTTGTTGGCAAAGGCTATTTACACTAACTCCGCCCACCAATGTGTGATTGGGTTAGAAAAAAAAAACACACAAAAAAATTCATTCAGCATCTGTTTCTGTGGAGTAGATGTAAAGCATGTGCTTTTCGACATGATCGACCCGAGTTCGAATCCACCTTTTGCTGAACTTTTTATTTCTCCCTTTTCAAATATCATATCACATCGGAAAGGAATTTATTTTCAATAAAAATTAAGGAAATAATCAAACTGTTGAAAATAATATATCGGGTAGGGTTAGGGTAGGTGTAGGGAGGGCTTTATTCAAGGTCAAGGTCAAGTTTATTTATATAGCACCTTTAAACAACATTAGATGCTGACCAAGGTGCTTCACAGTAACATAATACAATGATAAAAGTGCAAGGTATCAAAATTAAAAAGAAACAACATAAAACCAAATAAAAAAAGGAATAAGAAATTTACTCACTAAGACCAACAGCTATGAATAGGCCTGAGAAAAGAGATACATCTTCAATAATGATTTAAATCCAGATAAGGAAGATGATAACCTAACCGTTTTAGGTAACGAATTCCACAGCTTAGGTGCAAAAACAGAAAATGTTCTATCACCTTTAGATTTCAGGCGAGACAATGGGACAGTTAATAGATTTTCAGAGGAAGATCTAAGAGATCTCCGAGGTGAATATGAACTAATAAGGTCTGAGATGTAAACTGGAGACAGACCATGCAAGGCTTTAAATACAAAAGTTAAAACCTTGTACTCAATTCTAAATTTTACTGGTAGCCAATGCAGATGTACTAAAATAGGGGTGATATGCTCCCTCTTCTTCTTCCCTGTTAAGAAGCGGGCTGCAGCGTTTTGAACCAGTTGCAAACGCGAAAGGGAAGACTGGTCGACACCAGCATATAAAACATTACAATAATCAAGCCTTGTAGAAATTAAGGCATGAATAACTGTCTCTAAATCACCAAAAGATAGAAAAGATTTCAGTTTACGTAAACCCCTAAGCTGGAAGAATCTAGCACTCACAACGGAGTTAATTTGCTTGTCGAATTTTAACTCTGAATCAAAAACAACATCCAGGTTCTTTACATGAGTACGGATATTTGCTTGCAAGGGTCCTAAACTAGAGGACAGGGCGTTAACCAAATGAGGGGAGCCAAATAAAATCACTTCAGTCTTGTTCTCATTTAACTGAAGAAAATGATCACCCATCCAGCTTTTGATGTCATTTAAGCAAGCAAGCAAGTCGGATAAGGACTTAGACCCAGGTTTGATCGACATGTACAACTGGGTATCATCCGCATAAATGTGATATGGGACCTTGTGAATCTCAAAGATGTAACAAAGAGGGAGCATATATAAAGCAAACGAAATTGGGCCCAAGATGGAGCCCTGCGGCACCCCACCAGTAACAGAGGCAGGTGCTGAATGAGACTGACCTAACTCCACAGAGAAACTTCTCACAGTGAAATAGGATTCAAACCAGTCTAAGGCTGAATCACAAATACCAACCTCGGTTTTTAACCTATTTAAAATAATGCAGTGATCTACTGTATCGAATGCCGCACTTAAATCCAACAGTACCAAAACTGCACAATTTCCAGAATCCACAAATAATAACAAGTCATTTACCACTCTTAACAAGGCCGATTCAGTGCTATGCTTGGATCTAAAACCTGACTGAAAGGGATCCAATATATTATTCTCAATTAAGTATGTATTGTATGTCCATATGTAAATTGTTGTTGTTGTTTTTTTGCACTGTCTGTCCATATGTAAATTGTTTGTTGTTTTTTTGCACTGTCTGTCCATATGTAAATTGTTTGTTGTTTTTTTGCACTGTCTGTCCATATGTAAATTGTTGTTGTTGTTTTTTTGCACTGTCTGGAGCACGCTCATAAGAATTTCACTCACCAAGGCACTTGTGCTGTGGTGATGTGACAATAAAAGTGATTTGATTTGATTTGATTTGAAGTAAGGTGATAATTGATTTAAAACCGCTAGTTAGTGAGGCTCCTCAGAGCCTACCTCCTTTACTGCCAGAGACGGAGCTCTGAAGAGTGGAGGCTTCAGCAGAATGGCTCTCTACTGAGAGGGAAGCCTAACAACACTCAACCCTGGTTGAGGGGCTCTTAAGAGTGGAGGTCTCAGCATAACAACTCTCTGAAGCGAGAGGAGACCTGACTACACTCAGCGCTACAGACAGCTAGCGAGGCTCACAATAGAGCCTACATACTAACCGTGCCGTCTAAGCGGAGCCCTGGAGAGTGGCGGCTTCAGCAAAATGACTCTCTTAAACGAGAGGAAGCCTAGCAACACTCAATCCGAGTAGGGGATCTCTTAAGAGTGGAGGCCTCAGCCTGGCTACACTCAACGCCAGAAGCAGTTAGTGAGGCTCCTCAGAGCCTACCTACTTTTACTGCCAGAGACGGAGCTCTGAAGAGTGGAGGCTTCAGCAGAACGGCTCTCTACTTAGAGGGAAGCCTAACAACACTCAACCCTGGTTGAGGGGCTCTTAAGAGTGGAGGTCTCAGCATAACGACTCTCTAAAGCGAGAGGAGACCTGACTACACTCAGCGCTACAGACAGCTAGTGAGGCTCACAATAGAGCCTACATACTAACAGTGCCGTCTAAGCGGAGCTCTGGAGAGCGTAGGCTTCAGCAGAATGACTCTCTTAAATGAGAGGAAGCCTAGCAACACTCGATCCAGGTACAGGAGCTCTTAAGAGTGGAGGTCTCAGCATAACAACTCTCTAAAGTGAGAGGAGACCTGTCAACACTCAGCGCTAGAGAAAGATAGCAAGGCTCAAAATAGATCCTACACACCAATAGTGCGGTCTAAGTGGAGCTCCGGAGAGCGCAGGCTTCAGCAGAATGACTCTCTTAAATGAGAGGAAGCCTAACTACACTCGATCCAGTTTTTTTTTTTTTTTTTTTTAGCTTTAAGCGCCCTAGGGGGCATCGACGCATATCCGGGCTCGCGCCTCCCTTCGATGTCAGCATAATTAACATGCTTATACCGATGGATGCGGGCTGAATATGGTTTACGATCTTACTATGAATATCTGGAGAAGGAATGGGAGGCTCACGGGAGCTGGGAGGTTATGCCAGAGAGAGATCGCTCATCAAGTCTACTGCGAGCCACTCCCCCTTTTCCGTACATCCACTGTAGGTTTACCTAACAGAAGCGCACATTTCATAACCTCCAGCAGCTCTACATCGCGGGAAGCACACCATGAGCCAGCAAAGCACTTTCTGCTGGATCAGAAGATGTAACAGACAATACATCTTCCTCCGCAGTTCACTCGTCAGCCGCTGTCGAGCGAGATGAAAAATTCCTCTCTCAAAACTCGTTATAAGCTTCATCTGCGATCGCCTGAACTCAGTCTCTTCACTGCCTCAGCAGCGGCTGGACCCGGGGCGGGGCAGATGATCGCCCAATTCTCTCGAGAAAAGGGACAACCGAGAGCAGAGCTTTTTCCCACAGAAAAAAGGCTCACAATGAACGCACTCATTCCCTCGAGAACAGAGCGCGCGTGCTCTTCGCCCAAACACATAATGCATAGATCGTGTGTGTCATCTAGTGTCAGACAACGCTGACACGGATCGACACACCTCCTAAAGCGCTTCTCAACAGACATATTTCTACTCACACTTCAGAAACAAGGTCCCCTGAAGGAAAAAAAGAGGGTGATGTGTTCCACAGGTGCCCCTTTATGCTCGCAGACGCTCATTAGCTTGCGTCATAGGCGTCCACCTGCCAATGCCAAGTGCATTGGGTGTTTTTAATCATGCTTCAGGTAACCGTTCACGCTGGAGGCGTTCCCAAAGCGAATCTCGAAAGAGGACGCAGTGTAGAGTTCCCTTCGTAAGGGAACTGGACAGCTTGACCGTGAACCCCGGTGAACATATCTCGAACGACGAAGAATTCCCAACTCAACGCACCGCAAATAAGTGCTTGGCATCAGGCGAGACCCAGGTTGACAGTTCAAACGCTTGAGTTCTGAAGCAGAAAAGTTGACTAACCCCCTGCTACAAGTCGGTGGTGAAGACATATCAAAGGGGTAACGTACACTATTCCAAATAGCGAACACCCCCAACACAGTCAATAAAGTCCAGCCATCAAACAGGAACATGGTCATAATACAATTTTCCCACAGGGAATGCTCACCAGGTGCTGAAACTGATACAAATCCATTGATGGTTTATAATGTTAATCCATATGTCCATGCATAGTCCATAAAATATGTTTCATAGAGAATACGCAGAAACTTTCATCCTATTCACAACTCCACAATGAAACAGGTTTCGGCGATTATCCCCTCAAGCGGGTGCCAAGCACGAAACAAATCCAACGATAATCGACAGTCTAAATCTCAAAGGACGTGGGACTGGAATATTTAGCCATATTAGTCCATAAAGCGTTTTTTTTTCCAAATCCAGAGCATAAATCCAATTCTGTCGATCCACAATGTAACAGGTGCTTGATAGGTGCCTTGATAGTCTTAAAACGCCGAATTTTCCCAGAGGTAACTTCAATCAGGCGCAATCCATCGGCCACTCAACGAAAATCTAATACAATTTGATAAGTGAGTCTTAGCTTGCATAAAACAAGTTTGAACATAAAGAAATATATAAAAAGCCGGAGAGAAGCGGCGGACATACACGCACAGCGTTCACTCAAACCGGAAACCTTTTTTTTTTTTTATTGTCCCAATAAGGTGGCATCCATTTAATAATTTGAATTAAAACTAAAATTTACACTCAATACATTATTATTGCTTAATATTTTATAATGTACTTCAATACTGAGGTGCAGATAATTGCCAGTATTTGCAATAAGTAGTATAAATAGCAGAAAATATTTTTAACATAGTGTAAATAGAATCTATATCTATTTGCACTTAATGTAAATAGCATATCTTTAAAAAATACTGCCATTTTCACTTAGTGTAAATAGAATGCATTGCTATTTGCACTTAGTGTAAATAGCCGCTGCCTTAAGATAATACATAGTTTACAGAACTGTGAGAATGACAGTTGAAAGAATATAGGAACTGTAAGAATGATAGTCCAAACCTCACTGATGAAAGTGATATGTGCGATAAAAAAATACACACCGTATGTTATTTACCTTTGTGTCTACATACTAAATTTCTGTCTACATCCTGAGTGTCAGGCTTCTCTCAATGCTCACTAAACCTTGCTGTACATATATCAAATAAACAATTTGACATGACTTGACTTGACATCTGGAACAATCCTTGCATTGAATGTGGAATAATCCTTGCAAAGCCACCGGAAATAAAGGACATTTTGGTGACAGTTGGCACTTCAAGAAATAAAAACAGCCTAATTATTTGAAATGATTATTGCATTTATATTATATCATGAGTGTGGGGACTTTGGATTGAGTTTTCTATGTTTTTGAAAGTCCAATACTCACCAAGGCTTTCTTTATTTGATCAAACATGCGGTAAAACTAAAAAAAGTTATATTGTGAATGTTTACAATTTAAAATATTTTTTTTCTAGTTTAAAATATGTTATAATGTAATGTGTTCTTGTAATGGCAAAGCTAATTTCCAGCATCTTCATGACTTCAGTCTTTCAGAAATCATTTTAATTTGATGATTTGTATTTTTTATTTCTTATTTTCAAACATTTGTGCTGTTCAGTATTGTGTAGAAACCTTTTGTGCATTTTTCATGATTTGTTTATATATATAAATATTATTTGAATAGTAAGTTGAAAACAACAACATTTATTTAAAATATAATACTTTTGTAACAATAGAAATGCCTTCACTGTCAGTCACTTTTGATCACTTTCATACATGTGTGCCGAATAAAATAAAAACAAATCCTTGCTGGAAAAACTATATTATATTATATTCTTACAGTATTTTTTCACCTGTTCCTACACAATTGAAAGATGTAGCAAAAAGGTCACTTTGGGAATAGGACTTTCAATTCCATGTGCCATTCCACTTAGCTCGCTTACTCTGCAGCAGCACAGTCAGGTGAGTTTTGTGGTGTTAGTGGCTTCTAATTTCCCTCCTCCTAACCATGAATACCCCCCCACTCCCGGAGCAAGTGCCTGCGTGCCCAGCTTTTTGCCTGTTTCAAATGCCCTTACATACACCTTAGTCAGTTACATGGCAAGTGAGGTGATATTTTTATTAAATCCTGCTGTGGATTATACCATAGATCAGGCTACTTAGCCGGCATTCAGAGAGCAGATGTGCAAAAAAAGGAATCAAGATGGAGCTGTATAGTTGCGGTAGTATATTAAGTTCATGTTTCAGTTCATATTCACACTCAAGTCCCTTTAGACTCAAAATACACTCACATATGTAATACTGACATGCACATAAACCAAAGTATACATATTTCACGTAAGTTAAGGGCAAGGTTTAGAATTTTGTTGCCACTTTTGCATTCCCTTTGATGGAGTAAGCCCTTGGAAATGCTCTCTTATTTCCCAGGAGACGCCTCTGTTAAGTACTGCTTCTATATCCAGGAAAGACTACTGTCTCCTGGGCTCGTGGTGATAAATGTGCTTTGCATTATTAACGTAAAGTTACAACAGAAAAGGGTGCAAAGGAAAGGAAAAAATATGTCAAGGCAGAGATAGAGGGGTTCAGAGGTGGAGACACGTTACTCAGGCTTGTTGCAAGACCTGCTTTATGGCTGAATTATGGCTGAATGACTTTGAAGAAATCAGTTTGAATTTTTAGACGGACATGACCCGAAACACATTATGGGTCAAAAGTTTGTGCATTTTTTTAATGCTACTTTTATTTGTTGAAAATAGTATTATTTTGAAATATTATTGCAATTTTATATCTCCATTTTCAACTTTAATACATTTTAAAATAAAACATTTTACCGTGACGGCAAAGCTGAATTTTCTATGGAAGCCCGCTTCTGACACAGGATAAAAAAGTGAGACTTTTGTCTCAAAATATACTTTTTAAATATAAACTTTTTATATAAATAAAGTGGTGAGAAATAAGGAGTTTATATCTCGCAATAAAAAAAAGGGTCAAAATTGCTAGAGATAAATTCTGAGTTTACTTCTTACAATTCTGAGTTCGTCTCAACATTTTTACTTTTTGATCAGAACTGATAGAAAAAAAGACTGAGTAGTAAGATACAACGTAGAGCTGCAGGAAGAAATCTTCAGTTTTATTTGTTTTTTCATCTGCTATTACTTTAGCATCACATGATCCTTCAGAAACAATTCTAATATGCTGATTTGGTGCTTTGGTGCTGATCATTGCTATTATCAATGTTTTAAAATGCCAATGAAAAAGAGTTAGATAAAAAAATAATTAGCCCAAAGTTTGAAGATAATTGTATTTTAATAAGTCAAAGTACATTCAGAAAGAACGTGTTTTAAAAACTGCATTTGTTCATACAATTATAGTCAGTGATTAGAACAACATTCGAGCACATTGATTTTAACTTTGTGAACAAATAATTTCCAAAATGTCTTTGTGTCTTTGTGTGCACCTCAGAATAAATACAGTCATTATGTTTGGAATGACTTAAGGGTGACTATATAATGACAGCTATTTCATATTTGGGTAAACAGTCCCTTAAAATAAGTATTGATGAATGAGTGGGAGAGAGTTGGCCAAGCCTGCGAAATCTTTCGATTCACATTTATCCTTCAAGTACATGAGAATCTTATTTAGACATTTTGTGTTAGATTTCACATCTTCCAGGGCTGTTGTTGAAGTGCAACCTGAAGGATCGTTGCCATCTATCCAAATAAAGACTTCAGTAAGTCATTGAGTCAGAAAATTTAGAGAGTTAGCAGAAGTCTGAAAGTTTACTGAGTATGTTAAAATGTCCCTATAAAAAGTAAATAAATCTATTAACTACTTCTGATTAGTGCTAATGCAATTATTTTTGGGAAGTCTAATTTAAATATCAGCTAAAAGCTGGTCATGTAAAGACTGGGCTAATTTATTGATACACCTCCACTATTAATTAAAAGCATATTTTTACTTCTCATTTCAGAAAAAAAAATATTAAAACTGCTGAAAATGCATTGTGGGATTTGTGCAAACTACACAGGGTAAAGAGCAGCCCCCAACTTGCATCTTTAAAAATCATCATCTGATAAAGCCTTCACGGAATATACTGTATAAATGAAGCTAGAATTCAGGCCTGTCATCTTTCTATAGTTCATTATCTTCATAATGATTATAATAATCAGTAGCTCTCTTTCAGACTCTCTCATGGTGTGCTTCATTTTCTTGCCGTGCTGCTGTAATAGTTCATAGAGTAACCTTTGTGTAACTTTTCACTCAGTGCTCTAACAATTGCATGAAAGATCGCTGATGGTGGCTCTGATGTGTACGGCTGAAGTGCGAGCCTGGATACATTTACCTTCCTGTGAAATTGCCTCTCTCCTCCAACCAAATTTCCATCTCTAAGTACTAATAGGCTTCATTTTATTTTTTATTTTTTTAGGCATCATTGCATCAAGTACCCTACTTAATTCTTTGTGGGCGGGGAGCATCAGCCATGACCCTGCAAGAAACAAAGAAACAAATTTATACCTGGACTGTTAATGATAACCATGAGAAGGGTGAAGCCGATAGAAATGAATGGTGTGCTGTATATGATTATATAATGGTAGATGGAAGAGCCAATAACAGAGTCAGTATGAAATAGGGATGGTGGTTAGTGCAGTAGTGGGGTGGGAACTATCTGTCTGTCTGTCTGTCTGCCTCTATCTATCTATCCATCCATCCATCCATCCATCCATCCATCCATCCATCTTCTGTCCTGTCTATCTGTCTATATAATTAAACAATTAAGCATTTGTAATTAAAGTAATAATACTTTTATTCAGCTGTGATTCATTACATTGTCCAAAATTTAAGTTACATTTTTAAAATATAGGCTATGAAAAAAAGTTTAAAATGTATTTTTGATCAAATAAATACAGCCTCGGTGAGCATACAAGACTTGCTTACCTCAAAAAAAAATCTTGCTTACCTCAAACAATGTGTAATCTTTGTGCATAGCCAGTTTGCTTTGAACAAAAGCTTTTCATGTCCTCTTTTAGTGACAATATTGACAGGCTTCAAGCGAAGAAAACGTCTCAGGTTACGTATGTAACCATGGTTCCCCGAATGGGGAACGAGACACTGCGTCCCCTAGGGGTCGCTACGGGGAACGCCTCAGCGTGACTCGTGTCTGAAGATACATATTTAAAAACACCACCTGTTGGCCGGCAACAGCCCATGACGTCACTACCGGCGTGCCACAATATAAGTGCCGCCGGGAGGATACATCATCAGCTTCTTCGCCTGAAGCTTGCGTCCAAGCATGGTCCAAAGCCTAGGGACGAGTGTCTCGTTCCCCATTCGGGGAACCATGGTTACGTAACCTGAGACGTTCCCTCCATGGGAACTCGAACTGCGTCCCCTAGGGGTCGCTACGGGGAACGTTATACCCACTTCACCATGCTGAGGGGAATGCAAGCCAATTTCGCGAAAAAGGCGAGCACTAAACCAATTCTACCCGGCTAAGGGAGTTGCCCCTGGGACGACTGATGGCTGTCAGTGATATTATCCCCTTCGGCCAAAGGCCCCAGCTGCATACCCTATTACTTACCTGCTAGGTGCCCGGATTACCGGGCCTAGGGTAGAGCTCAAAGTCTTGGAATCAGAAAGATTCCTTTAAGGGGATATGGCCAGGCACCTGGCTCACCAGGTCCTGGCCGATCACTCAGGGGTTACCACTTGCTCCTTACTGAGGGAACTGTCTCAACAGACCTCTTGGTAGTGTATACCCCTTTTTTTTTATTTTATTTTCCTTTTTGGACCCAACACATATGGGACAAGGGAGCGGGGCCCAAGGCACAAACCGGGGCTTTAACCAACTCAAAAAAGGGCACGAAGCTGTGCGCGTAACCCTACCCTTACGGGATTTTAGAAAGAACGCAGAACCTTGATGTGCGGACTTACCACTGAGTGGATTTTAGAAAGTGCCCAAAGTCTCGCGTGCGCACTTATTAGAAGAACGTTCTATGCCCTGGAGCGGAGAACTACTCATTCCTCGGAGTGAGAGGGAACTCAGACGCTCAGAAGGGAGCGGCAAGCTCATAGATGACCCTCTGGTTGAGGGGAGCAATGCTGGCTCGACCAACAGGGCGAGCGACCTATCACAGAGCTCTGGGGGGCGGAGAAACTCGGACGCTCAGACGGGAGCGGCATGCTCATAGGTGACCCTCTGGTTGAGGGGAGCGGTGTTAGCTCTACCGACGGCGAGCCCTGGAGAGCGGAGAACTCATTCCTCGGAATGAGAGGAACTCAGCTACCAAAGAGGAGCTCTAGAGCGGAGAAACTCACTCCTCAGAGTGAGACCTCCCAACCATGATTCTCCGCTCAGCAGGGAGCGGCATGCTCATAGATAACCCTCTATAGTGAGGGGAGCAATGCTAGCTCGACCAGCAAGAGAGATCACAGAGCTCGGAGGAGCGGAGAAATCATTCCTCAGAATGAGAGGGAAACTCAGACGCTCCGCAGGGAGCGGCATGCTCAGAGATGACCCTCTAATGAGGGGAGCAATGCTAGCTCTACCTATAACGAGCTCTGGAGAGCGGAGAACTCATTCCTCGGAATGAGAGGACCTCAGCTACCAATAAGGAGCTCTAGAGCGGAGAACTCACTCCTCAGAGTGAGAGGGAACTCAGACGCCCCGAAGGGAGCGGCATGCTCATAGATAACCCTCTAATGAGGGGAGCAGTGCTAGCTCTACCTATAACGAGCTCTGGAGAGCGGAGAACTCATTCCTCAGAATGAGAAGGAACTCAGACGCTCCGCAGGGAGCGGCATGCTCAAAGATGACCCTCTAATGAGGGGAGCAATGCTAGCTCTACCTATAACGAGCTCTGGAGAGCGGAGAATTCATTCCTCGGAATGAGAGGACCTCAGTCAATAAGGAGCTCTAGAGCGGAGAACTCACTCCTCAGAGTGAGAGGAACTCAGACGCCCGAAGGGAGCGGCATGCTCATAGATAACCCTCTAATGAGGGGAGCAGTGCTAGCTCTACCTATAACGAGCTCTGGAGGCGGAGAACTCATTCCTCAGAATGAGAAGGAACTCAGACGCTCAGCAGGAGCGGCATTCTCACAGATAACCCTCAAATGAGGGGAGCAATGCTAGCTCTACCTATAACGAGCTCTGGAGAGCGGAGAACTCATTCCTCAGAATGAGAAGGAACTCAGACGCTCAGCAGGGAGCGGCATGCTCACAGATAACCCTCTAATGAGGGGAGCAATGCTAGCTCTACCTATAACAAGCTCTGGAGAGCGGAGAACTCATTCCTCAGAATGAGAGGGAAACTCAGACGCTCCGCAGGGAGCGGCATGCTCATAGATAACCCTCTATAGTGAGGGGAGCAATGCTAGCTAGACCAGCAAGAGAGATCACAGAGCTCGGAGGAGCGGAGAAATCATTCCTCAGAATGAGAGGGAAACTCAGACGCTCCGCAGGGAGCGGCATGCTCAAAGATGACCCTCTAATGAGGGGAGCAATGCTAGCTCTACCTATAACGAGCTCTGGAGAGCGGAGAATTCATTCCTCAGAATGAGAGGGAAACTCAGACGCTCCGCAGGGAGCGGCATGCTCAAAGATGACCCTCTAATGAGGGGAGCAATGCTAGCTCTACCTATAACGAGCTCTGGAGAGCGGAGAACTCATTCCTCAGAATGAGAAGGAACTCAGATGCTCAGCAGGGAGCGGCATGCTCATAGATAACCCTCTATAGTGAGGGGAGCAATGCTAGCTCGACCAGCAAGGAGAGCGACTTATCACAGAGCTCTGAGGTTTGCCTTAGCTTAGCAGGAAATTTCCACCTAACCTCGGTCAGGTGAAATTTACGGTGGTTACAGGGGAATTAGAGAGGAATGAGAGGGCTTGCCTCTCTCTGACCCGCGCCTCTCTCTCACCCTAGCCGCAGGAGGGGGAGGGGCATGAGTCGCGAGACTAGCCTTCTGAGCCCATCTCTGACCCTCAGACCGAGATGGGCTAGGACCCCTGGTTGTTCGGGCTCAGACCTGGATTATATAGAAACTTATCCAGGTCTTTCAGCAGATCAGTCTGGTACGCCTTAGTGTGCAACGAAGCGACAGTCTGACCTGCTGCTGCATATACCCTGCCATTTAAGCGAGATTCAGGGGCTTAGGTGGCCAGGGGGGAGCCTTGAGAGAGGATGTCTGCCACAGAGAGATAAGCTGTTTATCATCTCTTGCACAGGGAACATCCCCTCATAGCCATTTTCACACAGTGTCAGCATAACTAGTATGCTGAAACCTATGAATACGAGAAAAAATAGCTTTTTCCACTCCTTCTCACTCTCCACATCGAGATTTTATGAAGAAAGGAAGGCTCACTCGAGCTGGGGGTGATTTGGCCAGAAAGATTAATTTTTATGATCCACAACCCCCAAAAACTCGTTCATATGCAGAGAAGAGCACTAGCCGCTGAATCTGATTATATCAGAAAGATCGCATCATCAAAATCCAGCAGCTCACTCTCGTTCTCGGCCGACGCGCGCGAAAAGGGGCGGTCCCTCTTTTCTTTCTCACTCATCGGCCACATCCAACTGCTAATTCCATTACCTCCGTGCCTCGGCAGCGGTGGGTCCCGAATCGCGGGAAGCAGACGGCTGCCCCTCTTTCCTTGGACAGAGGGACAGGACGAGAGCGGAGCTTTTACATAGAAAAAGCTCACAGTGCACGCAGATTTCCCCTCAAGGACATCGCGTGCGTGCTCTGCCCAAACAAAGACAAAGATTGTGTGTATCATCGCGGTGGGTCCCGCTTTTCCACACACAATCTTAAACGCCTTGCTAGTGCTCGCCATTTGATAGAGAGAAAACTGTACTCTTACCAGATTGCACGCTTCAAACAGACCAGTCAGTGAAGACGAAAAAGCTGATGATGTATCCTCCCGGCGGCACTTATATTGTGGCACGCCGGTAGTGACGTCATGGGCTGTCGCCGGCCAACAGGTGGTGTTTTTAAATATGTATCGTCAGACACGAGTCACGCTGAGGCGTTCCCCGTAGCGACCCCTAGGGGACGCAGTTCGAGTTCCCATGGAGGGGAACAGGCTTTTCAATAAGAAAATGGAATTATGTTATTCTGTGACTCTGTTATTATAAATAGAGTATCTGATAGGCTAAAATCAATCATTATATGCCCACTAAAATAAAATAAAAAGGAGAGAGTTGAAAAAAAAAATCAAGGAATCACTTATCCTGGAAGGTGTCACGGTGCACGGGGGAGCCAGGAACGAGGAGGCGAGGAACTGATGTCAAACACTTTATTTGGAAACACAGAGATCGCTAGAGAACAGGTACACACACCAAAATGACGTTAAGACTGGACACAGAGGCAGAGAAACACAGGGCTTTTGAAGGGGAGACTTAACTAGATAATTAATACACAGGGTTGGGGACATGTGCACTAATAATGAGGAAACAAGGACAGGAACGAACCAAATATGGGCACGAGAGGAGGGGAAACACAAGACATGGAGAGACACACTCTGACATGGCCCCGCACCGTACACCATCCAACGGGAAGGGGTGGGTGCTCTGGAGGCCTCAAGGGACACGGAGACAGGATAGGACAGGAGGCCTCCAGGGCGGCGCCCGTTCTGGGAGCCATGGCGTGTCAGGGGACTCGGGCGGCCATGGCGGAGCCGCGGATCGGGGAGCTTGGGTGGCCATGGTGGATCCGGGGACTCAGGAGGCCATGGCGGATCATGGAGCTCGGGCGGCCATGGCGGAGCAGGGAGCTTGGGAGGCCATGGCGGATCGGGGAGCTTGTGTGGCCATGGTGGATCCGGGGACTCAGGAGGCCATGGCGGATCATGGAGCTCGGGCGGCCATGGCGGAGCAGGGAGCTTTGGAGGCCTCCATGGCGGGTAACCCTCCCCCAAAATTTTCTTAGGGAAACTCTTCATCTCTGGGGGGCTCTCTGGATGCGTGGTTGCTAGGGGCTCTGGGGAGCCGGACGGAACCAGCCAGGGCTCTGGGGAGCCGGACGAAACCAGCAGGGGCTCGGGGGAGCCGGACAGAACCAGCAGGGACACTGGAGAGCTGGACGGAACAAGCAGGGGCACTGGAGAGCTGGACGGGACCAGCAGGGGCACTGGAGAGCTGGTCAGGACCAGCAGGGGCTCAGGAGAGCAGGACGGAACCAGCAGGGGCTCTGGGGAGCCGGACGGAACCAGCAGGGGCACTGGAGAGCTGGACGGAACCGGCAGGGGCTCTGGAGAGCTGGACGGGACCGGCAGGGGCTCTGGAGAGCTGGACGGGACCAGCAGGGGCTCTGGAGAGCTGGACGGGACCAGCAGGGGCTCTGGAGAGCTGGACGGGACCAGCAGGGGCTCTGAAGAGCTGGACGGGACCAGCAGGGGCTCTGGAGAGATGGACAGAACCAGCAGGGGCACTGGAGAGCTGGACGGAACCAGCAAGGGCACTGGAGGGCACTGGCGAGTAGCAGGCACTGGAGGGCACTGGCGAGTAGCAGGCACTGGAGGACGTTGGCGAGGAGCAGGCACTGGAGGGCGCTCGGGAGGCACAGCGTCTCGGGGGTGCTCTGGCAGCGCAACGTCTCGGGAGCGCTCTGGCAGCACAAACTTTCGGGGACGCTCTGGCGGCACGGAGCTGGACGGGACCAGCGGGAACGACTGAGAGCTGGAGGGGACCAGCGGAGAAACAGGAAAGAGCTTGCGAGGAGCGGCCACAGGGGGCGCTGAACTGGAGCGGCCACAGGAAGGCGCTGTCTTGGGGGAGGGACAGGAGGACGCTGTCTTGGAGCAGGCACAGGAGGACGCTGTCTTGGAGCAGGCTCAGGAGGGCGCTGTCTTGGAGCAGGCACAGGAGGGCGCTGTCTTGGAGCAGGCACAGGAGGGCGCAGTCTTGGAGCAGGCACAGGAGGTCGCAGTCTTGGAGCAGGCACAAGAGGGCGCTGTCTTGGAGCAGGCACAGGATTTGCTGTGGTCGGTGGCGGGCTTGGGGGAGCCGCGGACGACGGCCGGCTGGTTCTGGCTCGGGGCAGGACACTCTCCAGACACCGGAGGATCCCCTCCCTCCAGCATAGTCCCTTGGTGTCTGGGAGGTCCATGGGACGATGGGAATTGCCCCCGTGCAAGAACAGAGAGAGGATGGTGGCGTCATCTAATGCCGTCGCCACGGCAAGCCCGCAAAACTCCCGCGAATACTCGGGGAAAGGGAGATCTCGGTGGGCAAGGGCGATGAAGCGGGCGGCGATTTCCATCTCCGTGAAGGAGGTTTTGTTAGGTCCAGTCTTCTGTCACGGTGCACGGGGGAGCCAGGAACGAGGAGGCGAGGAACTGCTGTCAAACACTTTATTTGGAAACACAGAGATCGCTGGAGAACAGGTACACACACCAAAATGACGTTAAGACTGGACACAGAGGCAGGGAAACACAGGGCTTTTGAAGGGGAGACTTAACTAGATAATTAATACACAGGGCTGGGGACAAATTAACTAATAATGAGGAAACGAGGACAGGAACAAGAACTAACCAAATATGGGCACGAGAGGAGGGGAAACACAAGACACGGAGAGACACAGTCTGACAGAAGGACATTGCCTCGACTTCCCTCTTTTTTAGCCTGTACAATTAGAGTTGTCTGTTAAAAATAATTATTGTGTCTTAGATTTATGTGTATATCTGCTGATTTTAAAACAGGTTTGATGATGGAGTCTTCACACATGACATATTGTTAAAAATCGTTTTGTTTTTTTTGACATGGTTTCATGGCTCAAGAAAATAATTTGTTACCTGTGTGCAGTCTTTCACATTTAAGGTAAATATACCTTACACACTTTGCACTATATAGCCTAATTCAAATAAACACTCCTTACTTTCAATGTTGGATGGTTTTTGGAAACAGAAAGACAAGGTGTGCTAATGATGGACTTGACAGATATAGCACATAATGAATGTGAAGTTTTCTCTGAGACAGACTGTGTGATCATACTGAGAGTGTAAACATTTAGTGAAGAGGAACAATGTTATTCAATCGTTCTAAAGATAATTAAGCACCATATGCTTAGGGCGGTAATACCCATGGGCAGATATTGCCGCATAATGGCTTTTAATTAATCTATCAAAATTCAATCAATACATGACCTCTGAGGCAGATACCTCTCCAGTTGTATTCATGACACTCTACCAACTGAAGCTGTGAATATGTTGTCTTTGAATAAGCAGTGCAGCATAAAGATACAAAGAGACACGCTGACTGAAAAATAAGGACATTTGAGATGACACAGGCAGTTAATCCCCTCTTTATAGACATTACGACAGAGATAACTATTTAGCATGCTTTCTAAGAGTGATGAAGACTGTCCTCACAAAGTCCAGTGCTTAAAATTATGACACTGGTTTATAGGAAGATATCAAAATGTTGTGGACAAGTGTTATATACTACTGCAGGAGTCACTATTAACTAACTAAATCTGGTTATTTATCATACATCTCTCACCAATTTTCTCAATTTAAGTTCAACATATCTAAATAATCACAAACGTCATCTTAGTCAGTCATGATTTCATCCACAATCTCTATAATATCTCAATTAATGAGAGCAGCTGGGGTCGGCACAAGGGCAGTGTGAATGGAGTGACCTCCAGGGAGCCTTGCACATGGTCTGCCATGTTTTATAATAACCTTTTTTGTCTTATGAAACCTTTGTGTGTCCACATTCTAGATGTGAAATATATGAATGAATCGTGGAATATGCCACATTTTTTGATAAAAAAGTAGGTCAGTACAGTTAAATAAAAATATGATATGGACTATTGTTTACGAATATTAAGCCGCAAAATACTATTTAAATATGAATCCTGTATGTTTTGAGTGCATCTGTGTGAATTTCGTTGACACACGTACTGAGGCGTGAGGAGCTGGTGGTGTTTTCAGTCTCTGCCGCCTCATACATGAACAATCGCTAGAACTGTTCTGATAATCACTTTATGAGCATTTTACAATTTCTTTTGAGAATAATTTTTTGTCATATCGTATAAGAAACTGTATCATATAAAAAAAATACCAGAAATGATTTAGCAGAAAATGTAAATATCCAACACAGTATTTCTGAAAAAAGCATATATATATATATATATATATATATATATAACATAATTTAATTAGAGCTGCTTTTGATTATTACAATTTAATGAAACCATTACAATGGAATCCAGAAAAAAATAAATTAAAACACAGCATTTGTAAATAAATAAATAAAATAATTTAGAGAAAAAAAAAACATATCAAAGGGCCCTTTTAATAAACTTGTAATAAAATGCTGTTCAAATTGTGTCAGTTTTATGATGTAAATTAATTAGACATACTTTTAGATTAATACAAAAAATTAAATAATTTAACCATTAAAACTGAGTCTAGAAAAATTAAAAATGAAATGAAAAAAATAAGAAAAATGCATACGGCCCTCATTTGTATTCCTCTTTGGAAATATTTTGTTGATGATATATGATATGTGAACTTTAACCAACTGCATCATTGTCATTGTCTTACAACTGTGCATTATTGCCTTATTGACATTATTTTGATACCTCTGATAACAGATCACTCTGAATTGTAAGGTAGAAACTTTCATTTTTGATGAAGCTGCTATGAAACAATATGTATCGTTAAAAACACTACAAATAAATGTGAACTGAATTTAACTGAATCTTCCCAGTGTTGTTGAGAAGATAAGCATACATAGATCTAGAATATAGAACATTTTCCTCTATCCATGCATGCATAAATCCGTAAATCCTAGCTGTTCTGCTTATATTTTTTCCAGTCTTTGTTATGATATTATTTTTAAATGATGATGGGTGGGATATGACATGAATGCATCCAGCTGATGCCCTCTGCCCTTCCATATCCATTTGCACATGAAATTCTTTAAATCACTCCAGTCAGTAAGTGCAAATGTCCTAGTCTCCTATGATGGGGTTCCTGGCCTTTCAAGAATCAGAAGTGCCTTAAAAATGTAGTGAAAATACACAGTTCCTATTGTAGGTAATTATAGCTTGATGGTAACAGATTGCATGGAACTTTCATTTTATTTTTAAATTGCTTTCAGTGTGAAACAGTCTTTCTCTGTAAAAAGCAATACCTTCTGTGAACATTTTGTGCATTTCCTGCTGAGTAATGTGTCGATCCATTTATAGAGGTTAAAGAGCAACAATTATAAATCAACAATATAACCCAAGTGCCTCCATATTTCCGTCAGAGAGGCAAACATCAGAATATATTCAAGACTACTCTCCGTGCAGGCACAAGCCAATTCAAAGAGTTCACAGCATAATGTGCAGATGCAAAGCATTAAAGGTATAAATCACCTTGAAATAAAGATTTTGTCATCAGTTTCTTAGTGTTCATTTAATTTAATTAATTTATAACATGGAGTACTGAAGGATAAATTTAGCTAGATGCCAATGCTACTGTACATACAATTGACTACAAAACACACTAAACATACCTACTATACAGTATCTCACTGAAGTGAGCACACCCCTCACATTTTTGTAAATATTGTGTTAAATCTTTTCATGTGACAACACTGAATAAATTACACTTTGCTACAATGTAAAGTAGTGAGTGTAAAGCTTGTATAACAGTGTAAATTTGCTGTCCCCTCAAAATAACTCAACACACAGCCATTAATGTCTAAACCGCTGGCCACAGTGCACAGTATAAAATGCAGTGTCAATTTAACACTTAAAGAGTTCATTTTAACACTACTAGAGATCATATACGGTCCCAATCTATCTGGTGTTAAAAGTACACTGTTCGCAGTGTTGATTTTTTGTGTTAATATAGCACCTTACAGTGTAGAAAAATTACACTCCGAGTGCAAAGTGTTACACTTGCAATTGTTGTTCAAATTTTACACTATGGGGTATTTAACACCCCTAGTGTTGTTTTAATCATTTAAGTGTTATTAATGAAGTATTATTTTCAGTGCAAAAATCAAAATGCTATTGTATGGTGTTAATGTTCAAGATCAAACATAAAACCAAGATACTTCAGACAGATGTATAGATGCCAATGTTTATTTAACAAATGGTCAAAGTGGCAACTTTAAAGCATATACCAGATGTGTAGAGGTTAATTAGTCAGTCACATTCACTAAGTGTCGCACAGAAACATAAACTAGTTAATAAAACACATGCAATCATCAAATTTACCTAGACATTAACAGATATGACAGGTAGATTGTCAGGAAGATTGCAGCAAGATACTTGTCAACAGTTGTGTAGCATCCATAACTGATGTTCCTCGTTGTCCCATAAGCAAGCAGGCATGGCTGTGTGGTATCTTCATGCAATCAAGGTTTTCTTCATTTGCAAGGGACATTTTCAAGGTCCCTTGCAGCCTTGTGGTGATGTTGGAACCAAATGCAGTAGTCCCATTCTAAATAACAAATATGACAACTTCAGCAAAAAATGCATGAAGACATAATGTAGATAATGCATGAACATAGACAATCTTATTCTAAAATATAGTCTAACCTTAAACAACGGTTCCATCCTTCTTTACAGCTGATTCCAAGGTCAATTGGGTCCTTGAAGGTCTTGGTAGAAGCCAGGAACTTGGCTTCTTGAAAAATAAGACAAAATGAAGAAATACAAATGATGACAACAATATCTCTGAGGAACCATTCTGCTAAGTTGTTTGTGTAGCCACACACTTACTCTGTTCACACCTGGCATTAGCATGCATCTTGGGTGATGTTCAAGTGAACCAATACTAGATGCATTTGGCCACATTCTTTCATTACAGGGCTAGTTCAAAAATGAACTTCCCTTCCGAAGGGAACTTCTACACTGCTTCCTCTAGAGGGCGCTATGGGAACGCCTTCAGCGTGACCGGTCTCTGAAGCATGAATAAAAACACACGATGCACTTGACATTGGCAGGTGGAAGCCTATGACGTAAGCAAATGAGCCTCCGCGGGCATAAAAGGGTGCCTGTGGAACACGTCATCCTCTTTTTGTCTATGTTTGTCTATTACATCTTCTGATCCAGCAGGAAGTGCTCTGCTGGCTCATGGTGGGCTGATGAAGGCGGAGAGGATATTTCTGATCCTTCTCAGCTTGTCTGCCCCGCTTATGTAGAGCTGCTGGAGGTTATGAAGCGTGCACTTCTGCTAGGTAGACCTACAGTGGAGGCACGAAAAGGGGGAGTGGCTCGCAGTAGACTTGATGAGCGATCTCTCTCTGGCATAACCTCCCAGCTCCCGTGAATCTCCCATTCCTTACAGATCTTCATAGTGAGATCATGTAGGCATGGGATAAACCATATTCAGCCCGCATCCATCGGTATAAGCATGATAATTATGCTGACATCGAAGAGAGGCACGAGCGCGGATATGCGTCGATGCCCCCTAGGGGTGCTTGCGAGCTACAAAAAAAAAAAAGTATTTTTTTTAACTTGGATCGTGTGTTGTTAGGCTTCCCCTCATTTAAGAGAGTCCTTTTGCTGAAGTCTCCGCTCTCCAGAGCTCAGCTTAGACCGCACTATTGGTGTATATGCTCTATTGTGAGCCTTGCTAACTGCCTCCGGCGTTGAGTGTAGCCAGGTCTCCTCTCAATTAGAGAGTCGTTATGCGGAGACCTCCACTCTTAAAGAGTTCCCCTACCTGGATCGTGTGTTAGGCTTCCTCTCGTTTAAGAGAGTCATTCTACTGAAGCCTCTGCTCTCCAGAGCTCAGCTTAGACCGCACTATTGGTGTATATGCTCTATTGTGAGCCTTGCTAACTGCCTCCGGCGTTGAGTGTAGCCAGGTCTCCTCTCAATTAGAGAGTCGTTATGCGGAGACCTCCACTCTTAAAGAGTTCCCCTACCTGGATCGTGTGTTAGGCTTCCTCTCGTTTAAGAGAGTCATTCTACTGAAGCCTCTGCTCTCCAGAGCTCCGCTTAGGCAGCACCATTAATATGTAGTCTCTATATGTAGCTTAGGCAGTACTATGTGCATGCTCTTCCTGAGCCTCACTAGCTGTTCATAGCGTCGAGTGTAGAAGTCTCCTTTCAATCTAGAGAGTCGCTTTCTGAGACCTCCACTCCGAGAGCCATACTCTGGTGAGCTAGTCTATGATGGCGAGCTTTGAGCTTGCCTGAAGAGGGGTTTTTGACCCTAGTTCTGCTGGGCAGGGATGGTGTTCCTCAAGTCTGTGACTTAGGAATCCAGCTTTTGGACACTTTTTTCCCTCAGCATGGCGGCGGTGGCATAGCGTCTAGAGGACGCAGTGTAGAAGTTCCCTTCGGAAGGGAACGTCTCAGGTTACATATGTAACCATAGTTCCCTGAGAATAGGGAACGAGACACTGCATCTCTTGGCCATGCTTCGGGCATTCCTGTTTGCGTCCCCTTTGAAAAAAGAGGATGACGTGTTCCACGGGCGCCCTTTTATGCCCGCGGATGCTCATTTGCTTACGTCATAGGCTTCCACCTGCCAATGTAAAGTGCATTGTGTGTTTTTATTCATGCTTCAGAGACCGGTCACGCTGAAGGAGTTCCCATAGCGCCCTCTAGAGGATGCAGTGTCTCGTTCCCTATTCTCAGGGAACTATGGTTACATACGTAACCTGAGACAATTCGATTGTTTACTCAGCCAAGACTTTCGTTATCTTTGAAACACAATTTAATATATTTTAATAGAATATACAATGTCTGTGCCTTGAATGACCGTCCATGCAACTACCACTTTCATACTTCAAAAACTTCACATAGAGATCTGATCCATACAGAGAATTAATCCATACGTATCATGTGGTCTAGTCCAAATGTTCTGCTTTTCTGTTTATGTTCTCTGATCAATATTTAAATGTAACAAAAAAATCAGTGTTGAAAAAAAATAAAAATAAAATCATGTTCATTGTATAAAGCGATCGAGTATCTTCAGAAAATTTTGACTAAACCACTTGATTAATTTGGATTAGTTGTATAATCTCTTTAAGAACGTTTTGAAGCATCAAAAGTGGTAGTTGTGTAGATTGCCGATGGAAGGACAGAAATCTCTCAGGTTTCAATTAAAATTTCTTCATTTGTGTTTTGAAAATGAAGGAAAGTCTTGCAGGTTTGGAATGACAGAGAGTGATAAATGACAAGCTTTCATTTTTGGGTCAACTAACCATTTATCTTTTTGCATTTTGATATCTTAAATTAATAATTAGTAAATTCCAGGTGTATGCATAAGCAGATATTGTGTGGCTGCCCAGTTAAACTTTATTTTTTCATATTAATTTTTTGTGTTTTAAATTTGTACTGCACATAGAATAACATAAATAACACAGACTCACAATTCTGGCTTCATCTTCAGCATTCTGGTTCTTTCTTGAAGGGCTTTCGTCACTCACACTCAGTGTCATCAGACTCAGTGTCATCAGTTTGCAATCTTATGAGAGGAGATTCCTTCACTTGACACTGCAGAAGTCTGGACCAATTCTATTGAAAAAAAAGGATACAAAAACACACTTGTTGCAGTAATTTAGTTTACATTAGGACTGTAAATATGGTAAAATAATTGTGATTACCCCTAATTTTGAATATGCTAAGAGCTTCTTATAATACGGGTGTCAAATCATAAACTTATTTACATACTTCATTCTAGGGTCAATTAAATGATTTTTAAAGTGAATAAACACAAAACCTGAAAAAAATTAAGTATTTATTTAATCTGATTAAACACATTAATATAATTTTAATGAATAAAATAAGTAATAAGGCATCTTAAAATTTACATAGTGTACTACATTAGAATAAATTACATTTAGAATTGATCTGACTAACAATTTATTATGTATAATGTGAAGAGGAAAATACAGATAGATTTAGACATATCTTACTCCATTAAAACTTAACTTTGTATATCTGGAAATATTTAGTTCATTATTTAACCCAAAATAACATGCCATAGAAATAAAAAAAATACTGGTTTCAAGCTAAATACCTGCATGCTCTGCCAGTGGGCACTGAAGAAAATTGAAAGATTGACGGATTTACAGTTTAACATACCTTTAACTCACTTTCACGATGATTGCATAAATGTAATTGTCATATGAAAGACTTGATGATAACACGTTTGTCTTAACGCAGATATGATGACATAACATACATGATATTCAGAGCTCAGAACAAGCATCGTGCAGATTATGCAATTCACACTTAAGCCTAAGGCGAACAAGTTTTTAAACGCATTCTAATTTCAGAGTTTTGCATTAGATAACGTCAATTAATTGACTGGTAAATGTTCCTCGTTACACCAGCTCCGTCTGCAGAAAGACTGCTCGTTTGCAGCGGGTGCGACAAGACACTTTATGAGTCACAAAATCGAGACCGTTAGCGCATTAATGTTCAACAGTCCCACTATTACTGTTTCAAAGCATGAAAGCATTGTAATGCCACACTCAAGGCTTTCATTTTTTTAATAAATGTACCATTTGATGAATTCTCTCATCTGAGTAGAAAACCACCCAAATGTGGCTGCTTCAGACTCCTAACTTAGTAAGACCAGGCCTTGGCGGGAATGGGAGCAAGAGTATCTGTCAACGAACCAAAATGAAAGAAGCTGAAATTATAACGTTATATAACATAAATTGTAAGAGCATTACAAAAATATATTTTACATGTAAAATCACCTTTTTTCAGGTAAGCAAAACGAGAAATGAGAAACTTTGACACTCTTCTGTAGGCCAACGTTACGTCTCTGCACCTCATAAACTTAACACTGTAAACCTGACAAAAAAAACCTTGTAGTTAGTAATTTCTAAATGTACTCGCCACCAATCATATCTTGAGTAAAATTATCAACAAACAATGTTATTTCAGTGTAATTTTTGAATCCAGTTGTTCGGGCACCAATTTGTAACGTGGGCCAGAGAGTTAGAGTCTACCCGGAGAAAACAGAAGGTTGAGGGAAGAGAATGAAAACTCGAGGGCAGTCAGCTATTTGTGCCTGAGCTTTTATAATAGTTTCATCATTTGCATACACGTCTCTCACACATGTAAAAGACTGAGCACAGAACAGAAACAAAAAAATCTGGTTACATTAAAGCAATACACAGCGGTAGAGCGAGCATCTCTCTTCACTGCATACTCCCTCTGTACGTGCGCGCTCACAACACCATGCGTGCATACGTACCATAACAACATAAAACAACAGAAGTTCTCTTAAAGGCACATTTATTTTAGTGGTCGTTACAGACTTCAGTCAAAAGCAATCTAAAAGTAATAAAAAAGTAGTCTGATTACATTACCTAAAATGTGTAATGTAGTGAAGTGAAGTGAAGTGACATATGGCCAAGTATGGTGACTCATACTCGGAATTCGTGCTCTGCATTTAACCCATGCAAAGTGCACACACACACCGTGAACACACACCCATAGCAGTGGGCAGCCATTTATGCTGCGGCACCCGGGGAGTAGTTGTGGGTTTGGTGCCTTGCTCAAGGGCCGAGGGTAGTCTTGAGGGTGAAGAGAGTGCTGGACATTCACTCCCCCCACCTACAATTCCTGCCTGCCCAAGACTCGAACCCGTGACCTTTCAATTACGAGTCTGACTCTCTAACCTTTAGGCCATGACTTCCCCAATTGATTTGTAATGGATTGTTGCTAACTACAATTTTTGTCATGTCATTTTGTCTAAGTATTCTACCCAGCTCTGGCTGCCACTGTATGATCGTCGTATTTTGGGTCCCACACATTAAAAAGTTTGCTGTTTTTCAATCCTGAGGATTTTAATTTTTTAGGTGAACTGTTCCTATAAGAGCATATTATGAAGGCACTACCCTGCCGAACAAACTTTCTTCTGTTGGAAGCAAGTGATCCCTTTATTTTAGGTCACAGTTAGAGCTCTGACTATCTGAAAGGAAACTTGTTTTCCCTCTTGAAGAGTTGATTAAAAAATTAACATAAAATAGATGTGGGAGTAGGTCCACAAATATCATGAGGTAAATAGCTACCCTGCCTTGCACTAGAATGATAACACACACCCCAATGTGCACTTGCATATAGCGGCAGATAATAACTGAACCTACAATCTATTTTAGCAATGGTTCAGGGCTCATACTTGCAGCCTGGCAGAGCGTCAAATCCTCTCTGGCCCTGTCTTGCTCAGAGCCTTGATTTTAATCAGAATATCAAATAGGTGAGAGGCAGAAGGTGCGCATTGTAAATTAATAGGATTTACTAGATGAGCTTGAGTCCACGCCATTTCGCTTCTGGTGTTACCTCCCCTTGTGTCACAACATTTTGCGTGTCAATTTCATTCTCACCAGGTAAGAAACGGCAGCAACTTCATCAAGTGACAGCGCATGCCCACCACTTTCTTATGGTGATGGTGACACGCAAAAAATGTGCTGCATCAAAATGACACCAGGTGTCAGTTAAGGCAGTGGTATGAGATGAGCAGCAGGGGGCATGAAATGTATGAGAAAAATCTAATGCATTTGAGGCATAAGGCCATGAAAGTCGTGTTTATGTGCTCTTCATATGAATAAACACGTGTGCGAACTTGTGCTCTTAAATACATGTAGACAAATGCTCAGTGTGGCAAAACACGTAATCTCGCACATAACTTTTTATGAAAATCTGATTTAGATGAGATGTGTGACAGTCGAATGTCAGGGATGGCTGTGTTTCTACTTTGATATCTCTATCAAAGTCACAAAGAGAGACACTCAGGAGAGAGAGACAAAACACGATGAGACCTGACTTTTGTGGGACATGCAAATACTTCCATAACTTCACTGCTACTTGTTTCTCACGACTTGACATGATGACTGCTTCCATGGAGACACCAGAACAGACAAAAAGTTTTGTTTCACATGCTTTTGTTCTTATTACAGGGACTAACTTGATGACACTGTAGACACTGAGACACTGTAATTTAAGGAAGCTGACTTTGTGTGTGCAAAATTAAGCAGTGTCAATCAGCAGCATTTGTGGCATAATGTTGTTTATTATAAAAATATTTAAACTCACCCACCCTCGTTTTCTTTAAACATTTTAGTGTTTACAGAGTTTACAGTGAGCTACTTACAATTAAAATTAATGTTTTTTTTAACCTTATTTTATATAAGCATATTAATGCTCTTAAAAGTTGTGAATTATTTAAGCTGAAAAAAAAAACAAGAAAATCACTTTTACAGTAATTTTAGGAGGTTCATTGTCATGGAGAAGTTTGAAATGTATTTTTACTAGTGGTGGGCCGTTATCGGCGTTAACGTGCTGCGTTAACGTGAGACTCTTATCGGCGATAAAAAAAATATCGCCGTTAATCTATTCTCAAAGTTGGGTTGGGAGCTGGGTCTATACTACGCAAGCTATGATGACTTTCACACTGATGTTTTAGCCGGATGTATACCTAGCCGAATTGCACTGTAGGGGCGAGCGAGCAGTCTTCGAACTAGAGGCTCGCAGTCCGTGATGGACAGATTGTTAACGGCTGGTCTGTGTGGTAATACAATCGGGCCGAACATCCAAACGCTCACCTATCATTCATCAACCTCAAATATGGCTTTTCATCTGAAGATGTATGTAGTAGCAACTTTACATGGCCGCTCAATATGATGTTAACCTAGAGAAATGTGCGCTATTGAAGTGTTTGTGTGGAAGCGCGTTTGCTTGCAAGACAGGCTCCGGTGCGCTCACTTGCTCTTACATCTCCGTAATTTTTGGTCATACAGATAAAAGTAGCCTAATACATCTTTCGAATCTGTAAAGACTCTACGTTTATTTGTGTGCACTCAGAATAACAACGAAACGTTGCGCTTTTAAGCAAACAGGATGCACTTTAGGTCTCATGTGAACTTGAGCGAGAAACTTCGAAACTCGAATATATCTAAAAATACAGTACATAGAAAAATATATCTATAGAGAGTGAAATGTCAAAAAAAAAAATAGAAGACGTGTGTGTTAGCATGGATGATTTACATGAAATTTAATCTGTGCAACACTGTGCATAATAAGATGGCTTTCAGTTCAATATAATAACAAAAAACGACATTTTGGGTTTTTATTCAACTAATAAGGTGGGCACGCTGTGATCTGTACTATATTTTTACTGTAATTGACAGTTATCGGCAAAAAACAAAACAACAACAACATGGGAGTGGGAGGGAATGGGAGTCATTCTTCCGGGAGTGGAACGGGATTTTCCTCCAGTTTTTTCGTGGGATTGGGACGGGAAGAGATTAAAGTTTGTGATGCATTTTGGAAACAGGAGATGAGCCCCTGGTATAATGCGCCACCTGGCTTGGGAAACCCGTTCTCAAAGACTTACTTTTAGTCATTATTTGGGTAGCACACATATTCTGAATGCCTTCGGCAGAATTCAAATGAGCCATTTTAATCTAGATTAAAAAAATTAATCTATGCCCACCTCTAATTTTTACGCAGAAATAGTTAAAGGGTTAATCACGGATAGTGTACTGTAAATACATAAGAGGATCATCAAGCTCAAACTGATGTTAAATCTAACTTGATCGCGATTATGGTAAGGGGCGTTACATTTTTGACGTGTGATTGTGGTGTTTGGCTAATCACAATGCACTGGGTCAGTGAGAGCAGACTGCGCTTGTCAGAAGGAGGGGCTTTGTAGAAAACGATGAGTTTGAGAGAGGCGGGCCATAGAGGAACTACCATAATAACATACAGTTTTTGAAAAATAATGTGTTTTTGAACATTAAAGCATGTCAACATATTCTGTTACACCAAATAATGATCTTTAAAGGGGTCATATGATGCTATTTCAAGTTTTCCTTTCTCTTTGGAGTGTTAAAAGCTGGTTGTGCAATGATAAGATCCATGAAGTTGCAAAGACTAAAGTGTCAAAACCAAAGAGATATTATTTGTAAAAGTTAAGACTCTGCCATGAAATGGGTTAAAATGGCTTATTCTGAATCTTTTTTTTTGTTTGTTGATAAATTGGAGTTGTAAAAAAACACTTTTTTTCTGGTTTGCTGAGCTTGTTTGTAAGGCTGCACAATTTGGACAAAATGTTTTGACTTATAGGCTATATCGTGATGACAAATTATAATAATATAAATAATTATTTATTTAACTTTTTTTTTAACTGTGTAATTTAAATTTAAAAAAAGTAATAACTAGTGTAATTTCATTTCAAACGTTAAACCAGCAAAGGTTTTTTTTTGGTGGAAATCCACAAGAAATGAGAAGAGGGTTTTTTTGACAGCTTCGACATGTTTTTGGAAGGTTGTTGCCACATGTTTCCATTTCCAAATGGCGATTATATATAACCCAAGTTCATGTGGAGCAGCGTTTACTGCTATCTGAAATGATCTGAGACACTGAAAAGAAAAAAAAATGGTTTGATCATCAAGATTTCTTGTGCAACAACATCATAAATGCTGAATCCAGAACATTTCTCAAAATTATTGCACTCACCCTCCCCTGAGCTCTGACACAATTCAAACACTATGGACTATGACAGGTCAGGGACCTAAGTACAGTAATCGCTCATTCACACAGCCACCAATTTCAAATCCTCCGTCTGTGATAGCCGAGAACCTGGTTCTAAACCCTGTTTTTACATCTGTAACCCTGCCCTTGGGGTCAGCATTGAGGAAAATTACTTTTGCTGGTGCAGAGAGGCCATGCACTTCTGATACAAGAAAGCTTTTAGAGTAGTTTCATGTTTGCGATTTTAAATCCTTTTCATGACAAGGCCTTCTACTCCCCGATGGGTCTAGATGTTTGCATGCTGTTTAGTTGGCCAGCTGTGAATTCAGGAGAGACTTTGTCCCTTTTGTTATCCATGTTCTCCACTCTCGCTGCTTCCATTTCGACTGATTTGTTTTAATTAAGCATTTTACATGAGTGCTGTGAGTGACCCAGAGTAGACAACCTCTCCTGTAGCCTTTCAACATCTTGTCTGTACTTGACACATCCAGTATCCTGTAAAGCCAGACTACATGCAACTGCTCTTAAGTTACACAACACATTGGCTGAAGGACATAATATGATGTAATACTAAAGTAAAATAGTAAATTAATACAGTTTAAAATAACTGTTTTCTGTTTTGATATATTTAAAATGATAATTTATTCCTGTAATGGCAAAGCAGCAATTTTAAGCAGCCATTACTTCTGTAACATGGCCGATGAGATGTGAGGCATACTGATCCATGTGCAAGCTTTTAATTAGAAACAAGGTCAAACACAGGCAGGGTCAAACAACAGTAAACATATGTAGAGGGCAAAAAAAAAAAAAATGTAATCCTAGGGCATGCGTGGGTCGACGATCGCCGGTCAATATCCAACAGGGTAAGGCAGAGAGATAATACAGATAGTCGAACGATAGTTCAAGCGTGGTGCAAACAGAGTCTGAAACACCAGGCAAAGGCTTAATCCAAGATACACAGGCAGGAGATCATGAAACAGGAAACAAGGCAACACGAAATGACTGGACTAAGACTAGAACTAGGAACTAGGCTCCATAATGCAGCTATCACTAGATGAGTGATAAACGCTATAACAGTACTTGGCCGAGAGCAAGAGGAAGTCCAAGGATTAGTTAGGGTGTGTGATGGGAATTAGCTGTGTAATCAGTGCAATTAGCTGTGTGTGCGTCATCAGTGCAGTGGATGATGGGGACTGTAGTCCGAGGTGAGAAGTAACAGAAGTTTAGTGCAAGATTACATGTGGTGAGCAGGTGACCTCTGGTGGTGAGTGAGTGGAAGTTCGTAGACCGGATTCATGACAACTTCAGACTTCAGTGTCACATGATCTTTAAGAAGTCATGCTCAAAAAACATTTGTTAGGGATATTACATTTGTTTGTAACATTTTGTTTTTATTGTGAGTCTATACATATAAAAGTAGACCCTTTGCCGTTTCAAATTATGTAGTAGGCCTACTTCTATCTGTAGGACTAAAAATTCATCATTGCCAAACAAAAGTATTACTAAAAATATCTAGTAACATTTAGCACTTACTAGCCTACTTACTAAAAATCTTACTTACATTCACATATACATACATATATACATATATGTTTGTATATATATATATATATTAGTGGTGGGCCGTTATCGGCGTTAACGTGCTGCGTTAACGTGAGACTCTTATCGGCGATAAACAAAATATCGCCGTTAATCTATTCTCAAAGTTGGGTTGGGAGCTGGGTCTATACTACGCAAGCTATGATGACTTTCACCCTGATATTTTAGCGTGGATGTATACCTAGCCGAATTGCACTGTAGGGGGCGAGAAGCAGGTCTTGAACTAGAGGCTCGCAGTCCGTGATGGACAGATTGTTAACGGCTGGTCTGTGTGGTAATACAATCGGGCAGGACATCCAAACGCTCACCTATCATTCATCAACCTCAAATATGGCTTTTCATCTGAAAGATGTATGTAGTAGCAACTTTACATGGCCGCTCAATATGATGTTAACCTAGAGAAATGTGCGCTATTGAATTGTTTGTGTGGAAGCGCGTTTGCTGCAAGACAGGCTCCGGTGCGCTCACTTGCTCATAAAATCTCCGGCATTTTTGGTCATACAGATAAAAGTAGCCTAATACATCTTTCGAATCTGTAAAGACTCTCGTTTATTTGTGTGCACTCAGAATAACAACGAACGTTGCGCTTTTAAGCAAACAGGATCGCTTTAGGTCTCATGTGAACTTGAGCAAGAAACTTAGAAACTCGAATATATCTAAAAATACAGTACATAGAAAAATATATCTATAGAGTGAAATGTCTAAAAAATAGAAGGCGTGTGTGTTAGCATGGATGATTTACATGAAATTTAATCTGTGCAACACTGTGCATAATAAGATGGCTTTCAGTTCAATATAATAACAAAAACGACATTTTGGGTTTTTATTCAACTAATAAGGTGGGCACGCTGTGATCTGTACTATATTTTTACTGTAATTGACAGTTATCGGCAAAAAAAAAAAACACGGGAGTGGGAGGAATAGGAGTCATTCTTCCGGGAGTGGAGCAGGATTTTCCTCCAGTTTTTCGTGGGATTGGGACGGAAGAGATTAAAGTTTGTGATGCATTTTGGAAACAGGAGATGAGCCCTGGTCTAATCGCCACCTGGCTTGAGAAACCCGTTCTCAAAGACTTACTTTTAGTCATTATTTGGGTAGCACACATATTCTGAATGCCTTCGGCAGAATTCAAATGAGCCATTTTAATCTAGATTAATCTAGATTAATTCCAAAATTAATCTAGATTAAAAAAAATAATCTATGCCCACCTCTAATATATATATATATATATATATATATATCTATATATATACACACACACACACACACACTCCTGGAACATAGCGGGCTCTTGACGAGCGGAGCTGGTTGAGACCAGTGCAGATGAAGGAGGATTGGAATGAGGATCAGGTGTCTTTCCTGGGTTCAATGGGGAACTGGATTCCCTGGAACTGGGAATGGCACTCCTGGCCATGATTAGATTGGGTTCTCTGGGACTGGGAATGGCACTCCTGGCCATGACTAGAAGACTGGATTCTTTGGGACCCGGAATGGCACTCCTGGCCGTGACTAGAAGACTGGATTCTTTGGGACTGGGAACGGCACTCCTGGCCGTGATTTGAGAACTGGATTCTCTGGAACTAGGAAAGGCACTCCTGGCCGTGAATAGAAGACTGGATTATTTGGGACTGGGAACAGGAATATATATATATGTACGTCAGGAAGCAGCAGACAGAGCAGCGATGATCATGTTATCACCGTATCGGAGGACGAGGTTCGGAGGGAACTAAAGAGAGTGAACGTCAGGAAAGCAGCTGGACCTGATGGGATTACTGGCCGTGTCCTGAGGTCCTGCGTTGATCAGCTTGCTGGTTTGTTTACATCCATCTTCAATGAGTCCCTCGCTACTTCTGTGGTTCCCACCCCCTTTAAAAAATCGTAGACAGGTAGGAGACCCACAGAGCTGTGTCCTGAGTCCCCTGCTCTACTCTCTCTACACACACGATTGTGTGTCCTCTTACAGCTCCACTTCTGTTGTTACAAACGCTGCAAAAGCAGAGCTGCTAAATAACCAAGAACTCAAGTCACCCTGGTAATCGTCTTTTCATTCTACTGCCATCTGGCAAGCGCTTCAGGAGCATGATGGCAAAAACTGGGAGACTGAGGAGGAGCTTCTTCCCTCATGCCATCAGGCTCCTAAACTCAAGCTCCTAAACTCAAACTCGGTCAAATAACATTTAGAACACTCAATTTAATATACTGTAAAACAATCATTACTCTCCATCATCCGCATTGCTGCTATATATATATATATATATATATATATATATATATATATATTAGAGGTGGGCATAGATTATTTTTTTTAATCTAGATTAATTCCAAAATTAGATTAATCTAGATTAAAATGGCTCATTGAATTCTGCCGAAGGCATTCAGAATATGTGTGCTACCCAAATAATGACTAAGCGTAAGTCTTTGAGAACGGGTTTCTCAAGCCAGGTGGCGCGATTAGACCAGGGCTCATCTCCTGTTTCCAAAATGCATCACAAACTTTAATCTCTTCCCGTCCCAATCCCACGAAAAAACTGGAGGAAAATCCTGCGTTCCACTCCCGGAAGAATGACTCCCATTCCCTCCCACTCCCGTGTTGTTGTTTTTGTTTTTTTTGCCGATAACTGTCAATTACAGTAAAAATATAGTACAGATCACAGCGTGCCCACCTTATTAGTTGAATAAAACCCAAAATGTCGTTTTTGTTATTATATTGAACTGAAAGCCATCTTATGCACAGGTGTTGCACAGATTAAATTTCATGTAAATCATCCATGCTAACACACACGTCTTCTATTTTTATTTTTAGACATTTCACTCTCTATAGATATATTTTTTAGACGGAGTTTCAAGTTTCTCGCTCAAGTTCACATGAGACCTAAAAGCGCATCCTGTTTGCTTAAAAGCGCAACGCGTTTCGTTGTTATTCTGAGTGCACACAAATAAACGTAGAGTCTTTACAGATTCGAAAGATGTATTAGGCTACTTTTATCTGTATGACCAAGAATGACGGAGATGTAAGAGCAAGTGAACGCACCGGAGCCTGTCTTGCAGCAAACGCGCTTCCACACAAACACTTCAATAGCGCACATTTCTCTAAGTTAACATCATATTGAGCGGCCATGTAAAGTTGCTACTACATACATCTTTCAGATGAAAAGCCATATTTGAGGTTGATGAATGATAGGTGAGCGTTTGGATGTCCTGCCCGATTGTATTACCACATAGACCAGCCGTTAACAATCTGTCCATCACGGACTGCGAGCCTCTAGTTCAAGACTCGTTCTCGCCCCTACAGTGCAATTCGCTAGGTATACATCCGCTAAAATATCAGGGTGAAAGTCATCATAGCTTGCGTAGTATAGACCCAGCTCCCAACCCAACTTTGAGAATAGATTAACGGCGATATTTTTTTATGGCGATAAGAGTCTCACGTTAACGCAGCACGTTAACGCCGATAACGCCCACCACTAATATATATATATATATATATATATATATATATATATATATATATATATATATATATATACCGGTACAACCTGTTTGCACATTCTTCTTGCACATCCCTGTTGATATTATTATTTATTAAGTCCACAGTATACTGTATTGCACATTTTACTCCTTATTTTTTTCTTCTTATTTGTACCTATATATATATATATATATATCCTCTTGTGTTATTCATTTTTTTGCAATGTCCATTGAGCGGACCTGTCCTGATTTACATTTCACTACTGATTATATCCTGTATAATTGAGTATGTGACGAATAAAAGAACCTTGAACCATTGAACCTTGAAAAAAATATATCTTTCTGGTTGCAGATTTTTCTCTTGTCTCTTTTTTTTGTAAATTCTGATTTAGAAGGATGCTTCTAGTCAGAGGATTGTATACAGATTTTCTCTTTTTGTAATAGGACTGTGATTGCTATTAACATTTTCTCCTGGGTGGAGGAAACAATAGCAGTGACACCACAACGCTGGTTAGAGTGTCTCTCGTGCGTGCTTAGAATTTTGCCAACGCCTATCTTCTCGGTGACCTGCTTTAGCTTGGCGGGGTAGGATTTCACAAGAGAGGACGGTAAATATAAAACGGTTTTGAAACTACATTTTCAAGTGCTTATATTATTATTATCTATTAAGTCTACAGTATATTGTCCTGCACATTGTATTTTATTGCACAATTTAGTCTTCTTTATTTTTACATTTTTTTTACCTATATTTATGTATATTCTCTTTTGTTGTGTTACATATAATTGCACTGTCCATTGAGCAGACCTAACTTACATTTCAATGCTGATTATATTCTGTATAATTGAGTATGTGACGAACAAAACCTTGAATCAAGTTTCACAAGTACTTGTTCAATTGCGAAAGATCTCTGCTCATGATCTTCCCAGAGGCAAAATCCCAGCAAACAGTAGAAAAGAGGAGATGAAAAGTGAGGGTTTTCTCCCAAGGTTAGGACTAATAACAAGGGTGGCAGCGTAGTAACAACAATAATGATAACAATTTTATCATTGAAATTGATAGGATCGATTAGGATTAGAATTCCAAGAGCAATTTACAATTGAGTTGATCCGCCAATATTGTTGCAATATGTAAACAGGAACTGTAATTAATTATGAAATGTAATTATAATTTTCAAATTCTCAATTAATTATGAAATGAAATTACAGATTCCAAATCCCTAATTTCGGATCCCTAGCATAACAAGTTACTCATTCCTCCTTGTGTAATTAAAATCATCAGACCAAATTAATCTGTGCCATCTTAAGTACTTGTGAATGAAATAAAAATTGTCCGTTCCTTTTGATAAAGATTAAGATCTTAATGTTGTTGTCAAATTATAAGAGCGCTCATGATTAATCAGTGGCTATTGTTGCTAGGTGGTATCAGGAACTGAAAGTATTTTATGAAATTAAATTAATTTCAAATTTGTAATTAATTATGATATTAAATTAACAATTACAAATTTCTACCAATAGCAACTTACATTTACATTTAGTCATTTTGCAGACGCTTTTATCCAAAGCGACTTTTTATCCACAAACTTATCCACTGATGTCCTTAAAATCAGGAGAGCAGTTATAATTGAATTAATCACTGTATTATCATGGTAATGAGGTGGTACCGAATTAGTGTCTAATAAAAACCAACAGATATTAAATTAATACCCGAAAAAAAACAAAAAACTTTAAACATTTTTTTATTAAAACCACCTGTGAGATCGCTAGCCACTCTGACAATTAGTTATAATCATACAGACAGCAAGTTTATTAACATTGCATTTGTTACAGTCCTTTTAAATGTGAGAAGAGGGAGAGAGAGAGAGAGAGAAGAATAATGGATAAGTGTGAAAAAGAAAGAAATACGGTAAGTCTCAGTGCATGTCAAATTTCAAATGTAACTGGTTCAGCCACGTACATTTCCAAACAAACTGCATTAAACCCACAAAATGCAACCAAATGCTAACAGCTAGCCTTCAATGCTAATAGCTCTGAATCGCCTCCAATGCAAGCTCATTAGCTTCAGTTAGCTTAGCTTCGTGCTAATGCTATTTGTTTACAAAAGCTCAAAATGGTGCTGGGACTGATTCTGTGCACTTGACTTCCTGTTATGGTGACGTAAACACGGCTCCTAAACAAGCATGCATTACACGATCTCTAGTGGTGCTTTTCCACTTCACAGTACGACTAGGCTCGGCACGGCTCGTTATGGCACAGCATGGCTCAGTTCGGGTAGGTTTGCGTTTCCACTGCAGTTTAGTACCGCTTTAGTGTAGGCGGGATTATTCATGTGTTGCTATAGTTGCGCCACCTCTACTGCCGTGACATCATCGTAAATGCGCTACAAACAAACACACAACAAAGGAACATTTTGATGGAATAGTGTTTTTCATTCTCGGCATGTGGATGTTTTTAACAGCAATGGAGAGGCCTCTGAGAATGCTTGGGATTTGCCCTCAGCAGCAGAGACTTTGGTGGCAGTGCCACAGGCTGTAGAGGAGGAGGGCAGGGATGTTCATGCAGGTGTGCTGCGTTACTTGAATAATTAACTATTCATGTAGAATGTTCTGTAAAGTGAATTATCAATAAACTTTTGAATATTTCAAAGTATACAATGTATCCCTTGTTTTTTATTTATGTGTTGGTTTGTATCATCATGGTATTAATCATTTGTCTTTTTCAAGAAGTTCATTACGTGCTCATGAAATAATAAATTTTTAATTTAGTCTAGAGCTACACTTATTCGATCAGATTGTTTTTAATTGAAGCAAAACACAGATACAAAGGTAAACATATAAACAGAAAACATACTCTAAAAATATACAAAGTGCAAAAAGTATAACGGCTTTTTTCATTCCATGTCACCCCATCAAGCTCTCGCTGGATTCACTCCTCGGCTATCAACGGGAGGAACGTCTGTACTTCCTCAACAGACAACGAAACAGCTATTTTTTGGTTGATACAAAAAGGTGCATTTGTTCAAACAAGCGGGTCTATGTTGGGTCTCTTGTCGCAAGTTCAGTGATGCAGTAATGTCGATTTTCTCAGGCCAATCAATGATCAGTAGAGTTTACACGTCACGTTTTGGTAACGTTATGGATCGCTTGGAACCTCAGCCGAGGTGCTACTAAAAAAGTACCAGGTACTGTACCCAGTGGAAAACCCCCAAAAAGTGAACTGCACTGAACCGTACCGTGCCGTACCACGCAGTGGAATAGTGCCATAGGTAAACACAGTTTTAGTACATCTGTAAGTGTGCTGTAAGTGTGACTCATACTTCAAAATCACAAAGCACTATTTAGATTCTTATCTATTTATAGCACTGACAATCTCACTCGTTTAGTGCGAGATAAATTAATCTACGGATTATGTATTAATATAAAAATTATTGAGAGAGGTAAATTAATCTACAAATTAATTATAATAAATTATTGAGACATCAGCATACCTTATGCTGATATTTGCCTGTTTAGACAACAGACATGGAAAACAATTTAATCTCATAATTCTCCCCAAAGACCGCGTTTAGACACTTCTGAGCGCCGCACGTCTTGAGTTCACTCGTTTAGTGAATCAAAAAGTGGCCGAGAATCGTTAATTAGCTAAGTTAATGTTTTAATCCAATTCTAACTTAATAACTTAATTCTAAGTTAATGTAAAACGGGAGATTTAATAGCATGAGTTTGGAAGTGAAACACGCACTGTTAATGTAAAACGGGATATTTAATAGCATGAGTTTAGAAGTGGAACATGCACTGAACAAAAGATATAGGGTTCTGGAAACATGACAGAACCTCACACAAACACAGATATCTGAAAATAGTATTTATTGTTACAATTATTAACAACCACGTGACGTCAGTTCTGACAGCAGCAGCAAAACTGTCTAGTGCGCAAATGGAGGTACTCATCATCATGGTGCCTTTCAGATCAATTGTGCATTTTTAAACAAAAGCAGTGTAGTGGAAAACAAGAACAAGAAGGGGAGAGATTTTGAATAATATGGGCAAATTAGACTCATGCCTGTGTGCATTTATCTGTAATCAGTGAGAGAGCTGCAGTGTGGCAGCCGCTCAGGATGTAAGAGTCGCTGCTGATTGCAGAGACAGGGGCCGCTTAAATTAAAGCTATTGTTTCTCTTTCACAAATCTGCCTTTCTTTCTCTAGATCTACCTTAATGTACATCATACTGTAGCACCAGTATTGGGGGTAACATAATATATGCAACATTTATTGCAATTTTTATTTCCAAGTAATATCTTAGCAGTTATCAAACATTAATTCATGTAGCACTTAATACTAACAAATATAATTGTTACAATAACAACACAGTTAACTGTAGTGTTTTTTTTTTTTGCATAAATGCAACTATGGTGCATTAAATCGAAGTGCAACCATATGTGGTATACAGTAGTATATGTCATTTTTTATTATGTTTATGAGATAAGGTCAAAAGTTACGAGCCAGTAAAAAAAGTTTTTTGTAATGACGGCTGAAAATTCAGCTCTGCATCACAGGAAGAAATTATATTTTACAAAACGTTAAAATAGAGAACAGTAATTTTAAATTGTGAAAATATTACACAATAGTACACAATAATATGTTCACTATTTTGTATTTATTTATTTATTTATTGCCAAACACCTTAGTATGCAGTCTTGGTTTGATAAGAGACCTCAAACATTTGAATCATAGATATGAATGATTTCTTTTTAAGCTACACTATCCACAGGTTAAATAATATGGGCGGTTATGTACATATAGGCTAGAGTGAAATTACATGTTTATTTACTCAATGTCAATGATGCATATATCAAGATGAAATCATATGCAAATGGTTTCACATCTATATACATTTTATAATGTATAATTTTAAAAGAAAATGTATAACCCAGTCCATCAAAGTTATGTTAATGATTATTTGCAGTATAACATATGTTCTAAAACAAACTCTAGTAAGTTAGTTTTTTTTTTCCTTCATGGGCATGTAGGTCAGTATTATTCCTAAACTACATTACTATACCGAATTTTCTGTTATTGCCACCCAAAGCTGCAGAGATTATGTTCGATTAGTGTACAACCCCTCTTTGAATGTGAATCTATAAAAGGCAACATGTTCTTGTCTCAACTTCACATTCAATTCATAACATACAAATTGATAATCGCAATGATTGTGGAAGCATATTAAAAAACGCTAATTAAAAAAATCCAAGTATTACTTTCATTATTACTTCATTGTAATTTATTTTATGTGGAGTTAATCAATTGATTGCATTGAGCATGTCTTAACAAACGCTTTTAAATCCCTGAGTTCTCCAGCACTTAATATGATAATCATGTGGTTTTCAGTGTTCTTTTCTAAAGTTTTTTTTTTTTTTTTTTTTTGAGTACTTTAGTAGTAGTAGATTAGATTCCAATTGTATGAATGAGATGTTAAAGCGGTGGTTGACTGTTTATTTTTCTAGACAAGATTGTGTTTATGAGGTGCAGTCTATCTGTTCATGCTTAGTTTAAAAAAAAACATTTACAATCTCAACTTCATTGTGCTGTTACTCATTTCGAGCAGAATTTCACAAAATTGGTTCCCAACAGCATCAGGTGATTTATTATTGGTGAGTAGAATTATTTATTTAAATAAATGTAATCATTTAGATATCATAATATTTAGGCTATACATAATATTATAAATCTGGTTGGTTTGTATTGATGACGTGATATGTAAATGACATGCGTGTGGCCCCTGAGACTTGCACTTGGACCATAGTGCGGCCTGGTGGAAAATAAAGGTTGAGAACCACTGGTCTAAAACATTCAGAAATCACACAAGAAAATTAAGCAGTTTTACTACGAAAACCATTGTTAATTTCTGTAAGGGTTGTGATGTTCACATGTTTTTGTTGAAGAAATGTTGAACAAATAAAGATTCAGTGGATATTTTAATTAAATATTTGGTCAACAGCCTATTAAACAATCATATGATCATCCTGTAAGTGTAACAACAGAAATTGCCAGGCCTTTGGCGCCGTTTACAGATATTTATGGAAGTATTCCTGAGCCCATGTTTTGATTTCCATTACAGTAGCATTCCTGTATGTGATGCAGTGCCGTCTAAGGGCCCGAAGATCACAGGCATCCAGTATGGTTTTCCGGCCTTGACCCTTACGCACAGAGATTGTTCCAGATTCTCTGAATCTTTGGATGATATTATGCACTGTAGATGATGATAACTTCAAACTCTTTGCAATTTCTCTCTGAGAAACTCCTTTCTGATATTGCTCCACTATTTTTCGCCGCAGCATTGGGGGAATTGGTGATCCTCTTCCAATCTTGACTTCTGAGAGACACTGCCACTCTGAGAGGCTCTTTTTATACCCAATCATGTTGTCAATTGACCTAATAAGTTGCAAATTAGTCCTCCAGCTGTTCCTTATATGTACATTTAAATTTTCCGGCCTCTTATTGCTACCTGTCCCAACTTTTTTGGAATGTGTAGCTCTCATGAAATCCCAAATGAGCCAATATTTGGCATGACATTTCAAAATGTCTCACTTTCAACATTTGATATGTTATCTATATTCTATTGTGAATAAAATATAAGTTTATGAGATTTGTAAATTATTGCATTCCTTTTTTATTCACAATTTGTACAGTGTCCCAACTTTTTTGGAATAGGGTTTGTACATATGTGTACATAATTTAGAATTTGTACATACTGTGTATAATGTGTATTGATAACTGTAAGTATGTCTAATAGTACACTGTGTGTACTGACTATATGTATGTGTATTATGCACATTGTCTTCTGTATAAGTCTGTAAGTATGTACTGTCTATATGTAAATTGTTTCTGCACTGTCTGGAGCACGCTCTCAAGAATTTCACTCACCAAGGTACATGTGCTGTAGTGATGTGACAATAAAAGGGATTTGATTTGATTTTACTTAGCTCAAAATTTAACAAAGTACTATTTTATTCGTTTTATCGTTGGCCACGAAGATAAACAAAATTGTTAAAGATATACTGATTTTAATGGTCGCTGGACGAGTCGTTAATAAGGTATAAATCATAGGTTTTGGGTTAATATCAATTCAATCAAATCAATATTGAATATTTCATTATTAATTCCCCAAAGCTGAAATAATAGCTTTAAATATATTACATAATGGTGGAGAAATAAAATATGGTAGAAGTTTTATTTGACAATTCATAACACAGTAAATTTGTGTATTGTTCTATTTCACCCAGGAAAAATAGATTATATACAGAGAAACAGCGTTTGTTTGTGATACTGTATTCCTGTTTGTGGCACACGGTGCGTTATGAATGAAAGATAAGGCAATGCGTGTTGTTGTTAATGGAAATTAACTGCAGTAAATAATTAATATTTGTCTGTTATGACAAAATTAAGTCGCTCCAAAAGCGACTTAATTTTCAAAAGCGACTCTGCTGTTGGGGAGCAACTAAATGTAGCATGACAGTAGTTCATCTATTTTCAGAGTAGCATTTCCAGTCAAAAGCTATTTTTTTTGTTTTCAACAAGGAGCATGCAGTGGTATACAGCCTTACCTTTTTGTCACTTTGTTTCCCTTTGGCCCAACAAGTGCTATTCTAGAATGTCTGTCTCTCGCAAATGATGTTGGGAAGTCTGTTTTATTTAGTCGATTGAATCGGAGTCTATTTCCATGATAATTTTCTAGCAATAAACATGACATAAACATCAGAATTAATACCCACTAGTGATGTGACATTCAACACTGGGGCTTCGTAGAAAAAACGAAACATCTCACTTTGAAGCGCTGTATCGGAGCTTGATTCGTTTTGCCAAAAGCATGTGATCTATGATGTCTGGTAACTAGGAATTACGCAAGCTTCAGTCTGGATCCATCCCTTAAATGATCTGAGATGCCCAAACACCTGAGAAATGATGATGCCAACCCCTCAGAGGACCTCAGAGGATGCCGACCCTCAGACAATATACAGAATTAACCAAATATAAGTTAAATATATTACGTTTCTACAAAAATTTTATATATTTTAGAAACTTTATTTCCTGTAAAGCTGCTTTGCAATGATTGTATCGTAAAAAGCTCAATAAAATGTATCTTGAATTGAATTGGGAGAGGCTATTAACACTAACTCCACCCGTCAACATGTGATTGGTGTAGTCGACAATACAAAAGCGGCACATTAAGCATCGGAGCTAGTGGCGTAGATGGTAAGGCGCTTGCTTTTTGACGTGATCAACCGTAGTTTAAACCTGATATTTTACATTATTTTGTCCCCCTTTTGAAGTATCATATCACATCGGAAAAGCATTAATTTCAATTATATTATATTGGGTAGGTGTTGGGGAGGGCTTTATAGTCCCAATAAGGTGGCATCCATTTAGTAAGTTGAATAATGATAATTTATACTCAATACGTTGTTTTATAATGTACTACAATACTGAGGTGCAGATAATTTCCCTTATAAGTATCAGAAAATCATGATATTGTAACAGTGTAAATGTAATCTATAGCTATTTGCACTGTGTAAATAGAATATTGTTAAAAAATACTCCTATTTTCACTTAGAGTAAATAGCATCTGTCGCTAAGAAAATATGTTATTTTCACTTAGTTTAATATCATGTCATTAGTATCTATCACTATCTACACTTAGTGCAAATAGCCAATGCCTTATTGTATAGTAAAATTGCATTTTAAGATATGTTAAACCATTTATATATTTTATATGGTGAGGTAGCATAGCTATCCATGTTTTAACATGTCCTACTCAAGGTCACTTAACAGGTTTTGCTGTAGCATTTTTATGGTAATGTTCTGTAAAAAGTCCAACCTTTTTTTTCAGTGTGGTTTGTTAGTTAAAGGGACAAAGGGGGTTTTCATGTTATTATTTAGTCAATACCCAAGACATGACAAAACAACAACATCCACTTAAACAGAACTAATTAATGTGACTTAATTAATGTGACATTTAAACAAATAAACAAGTTGCAGTTTTCCAATATGGAGATGTACAGATGTACTGCACAATACATGTGTTTGGAAATATTATGTCTTGGCAATAGGAAAGCATTGAATTTGAATACAATCTAATCTCAATGTCAGCATCAATATATCTTTTGCTTGTGTGCTATAGTGCACTATTGTTTAAGCTCACTGTTTTCCCATAGCCCCATTTGGTGCAGTGATGCATCAATATGTCTCTGTTGCAGCAGTGATGCCTCTATTCATAAATTGAAGCTTTCTGTGTCATGGAAATATACAGTGTCATGGACACATACTTCTTTTACCCTTCCTTCTCGAATCTTCACATGCAGTAATAGGAAAAACATAACTATAGAGAAACAAACCACAGAGTACATTTCCATAAGTAATATGGGTTTAAGATGACAATTACGATTCATTCCTCCTTCGCTTCAGTAGCACCACAGATTTCCCTCAGGCCTTCCTGCATCGCTCTGTGTTAAGATTCACTAATGTGCTCACAGACACCTGCGCCTGTGATAATTAGAGATAGATGGAAAGAGACATGCATGTTCTACTTGCTTATTCACAAATGTCATCTTCAGTGACAATGCATCGATCTGATATCATTAGCGGAGAGATAAACATGTAAATATGCTTAAGATCTACTTTAAGAATGTTTCAAGTGTAAATGTTTCACTGACGAGGAGCCAGAAACCAATTTCAACTTGCTTGTTTTCGATACTAGCTTTTGTGTGGCAAATGTGGATGGTTGTGCATTTCTCTGGGGACAACCTTGAGATGTAATTTTAAATGTCTGAAGGTTACGATCACACTTAGTCTGTCAAACTCAAATTTGTGCTAGTTTACTATTAAACAAAAATATCACATTCAATCTTGACTTGTTTGAATCCAGATGTGGTTCATCCAATGTGACACGGTAACACTGTGGCAGATTTAACATAGTGCAAAAGTGCAGATATAGTTTTCTTTTCCTTGTCCTTTGTAGGAATGTGTTAGTTTAAGTTCTACTACGTAGTTATACGAGCACAATGTGCATCTCCAGTGAATATAGTACAACTGAATCAATAACAAATTATAGTTCTGTCAAGCCCCTAGATATTCCGTTAGGTGAGAGCAATGTTAAAACAGCTTGAGGTTTTCTTTAGGATCATGGTCGAAATGAACAACAAAACCCTTCCGAATGAGAAATAAGGCAACTAACACCACCTTAAAATGCACTTAGCACTTTTGTGAGTCTTTTTGGTTTTGTAGTCTGTTACTGCTGTGATGCCTTATATCATTCTGAAGTTATGGTTTGGTTTGGTTTGGATTGGATTTATGAAGTCGCAATCAAGAAGGATTACCATCAGCATTGACTCTAATGACTCCTCATGTTTTTGAGGAAACCATGTTCAAGATGTAGTCGCGATAAACCATGTTCTTTCTTTGAGTTGGGTGCCCTTTAATGAGTTAGGCATTTTTATTTTAAGTAGAGGTCCCATAAATCTTTTCAATTAAATCATTGGGGGGGGGGGGGTATGTGAAAACATAGGACAAATTACTGCAGCTTCTGGTGTAAAATCAAATTCTGTCCTGTCACACCACTTGCCATTATATAGGTGTGTACAGTAGTTATGAGATAAAATTTTTAAAAAGCATTTACATCCTAACATAACTCATAACGTTACCACTCTTTTTAAACTGTGCCACGTGACTGCTGCAGCGTCATGTGAAAATATTCAAAATGCCAGCAGGTTCAGCAGTGGAATGTAATATTTAGGCTATGTTTAATAATTGCTTTGATTTACGCTGTTAACATTTTAATAATGCAAGAATAATCTGGAAATAAACAATTTTTGTTTATTAATAAGCCATTTGCTTTACTTGTTGTATTATGATTTTGTCTATGATTACGCAGATTCGTTTCTTTTTCCATTAATAGTGTTGCCATATAAACATATAATTCCAAGTCTGAGGACATGAACAGCTTAGAGTAGAAAGTCAGGGGTTGTCATCTAGCAATTATGGTAGTTATGACATGACACATCATATGGTAATTACTACATGGATTGATTTGTCAGTCGTTTTGCTAAACATTCATAAGCAATGAAGAGGTATTGTCATTATATTTTATTTTTGAGCACAAAAAAAACTAATAAAAAAAAACAAGGATTGTACCAATGTAGGCTACTTTTTGAGTTTTCAATTATGATTAATAGGAATTATTATGATATAGGACTTATTTTGACGGTAATAGTAATTATTATTGTGATTATGAATACATATAGCTTGATTTGCATGAGTTTCTGAATGCAGAAGCCATTTTGTTCCACTATCTCCTACCCACTGCTGCTCCTGATTTGCTTGGATGACTCCTTCCGTTCCAAGGTTAATGTAGACGCAGTGTTTGGAACAGTGAATAAAGCTGATAACGCTCTGAAAAACATCCAGGGGCCAGAGTCAAGTGTCGTGCCCCATCTGCATTAAGAACCTCATTAACATGGTGTGGCAGTTCTTTAACATGCATTTGCACCTTGCTGACGGCACTTAACACCATTTAATGTGCAACATGCAGAACAGCTTTGTTTTCTACCTGTACCTCTAAAAAACGAGAAAATGAAGGGAATAAACGGGAATCGTAAGCCTAAGTTGATCGCTGCTCCATTGGTTTCAATGGATCTACGATGTACTTAAGCTTAAGATGCTATTGGGAAACACAGCTCTGATGAGTTTTAATGTTCTAAATAACCCGCTCAAAACATGCATTCATTCGCTGCATGGTAATTTCCAGGTAATTTCAGTGGTAGGCTATGATACATATTAATGTAGCCTATAAAACTCCCCATACATCACAAACTTACCGTAATAGCGCACAAATATTTCTGCCCGTTTTCGCTCGTTGTCAGCCTCAGCTTTTCTGCAACAGACTGAAGCTCCGCGTGAATTCAGCGCGCCTTTATTTCAGCCAATAAAAGCAAAATGCTGCAATTTTCTGGTGTTATTGTATTATTGTCGGGGCAGTCTCCAGCTATATTTTAAACTTCTAAAAATACAGTTCACTTCAGATTGGTTTTAATCACTGCATAAATAAATAAATAACGCAATCTTTGTCTAATTTTGATTGGGTGGGCAAGACAGTCATTTGGCTGGGCTTAGCCAACCCCTGCCCATGCCTGGAGCCGGCCTTGCATGGATCAAATGTTCATTCAATGTTTACTTCATGCTGATAAGAATGCACTCCTGCTTCGCTTGAACTGAGGCAAAGCGAGTGCGCGCATGATCCACCATGCCACTAAAGAACTCCAAACCTGTCATTATTTGTTTTAACTCTTCATAAAACAAAGATAATTTGAATGCTGAGACTTTGTTTCCTGCTCTGTCATCAGCTCATTGCACTTGCGGCGTGAGAGGTTGTGAATGGACGTGATGAATCGCGATGCGGGACACCGGATACATCACATGACTCGCATCCTTGAGTTTGCGGCTCAAATAAACTCTTTTTTCAGTACGATTAAACAAAGAAAATTAAATAGTAGCATATTCATTTTTGGTGTGGAACCCAGGGTGGCCGATCAGATGTCAGGGGTGTCCAGTGCCACTCTGGACAACCCTCTGGCTCCACCACTGGCTACAATGTGCCATGGCTCTGCAGCGCAGAACATGCACTCGCACAAGTGCGACCACGTCAATTTTTTTACTCGCACACTCTCAATTTTGGTCGCAGTCTAGAGCCCTGTCATTGGATTTCATCAAAAATATATTTATTTGTTTTCTGAAGATGAACAAAGGTCTTACGGGATTGGAAGGAGGGTAAGAAATTAATGACAGGATTTTCCTTTTTGGGTGAACAACCCCTGTAAGTCCTCGTTGTACTCCAGGATGAGTGCATACAATAATCCCAAAAGTACAATACATGCATTTACAAAGTCTCCAAAGTTGTCAAGCATCAGCTCCTCATCCAGAACAATGGAGACATTCAACACACATGGCCCTTGAAGTTTAACTGCTGCCGCTTACTATTTCAACAATTAACATTTCCATTACAGTTGTGTGGTTTTTCAATGGCTCTGTATTTTGTAAAAAAATCAAATAAAGTATAAAATAGCAATGTCAATGCTAAGTCTACATTAGATTTAGCAGCTTACATTACACCGAGCCATGTCTCATGGCAACAACTCCTCACAAATTACATCTAAGAACTAATATTATTTTACACTAATATGGAATAAACATATATTCAATAAGAACATCTCGGTTACGTATGTAACCCTCGTTCCCTGAAGGAGGGAAAGGAGACGTCACGTCAGATGACCGACGAAATTGGGATCTCGCTAGAGAGACCTATCCACTTCGAGTGTAACTAAACTAGCCAATGGACATTGGCATGCGATCATTCCATCCAGCTGCCGCTGATCAGCAGGCAGCAGCTGCACCACATTAATCATGCTTTCGCTGAGGAGCCTTTGCTTTCAGGGAACGAGGGTTACAGTCGCAACCGAGATGTTCCCATTCAGTTGGTCACTCTGAGTCACGTCGGATGACCGACGAAATTGTGATCCTTACCAAAGCGCCACAATAGCTGCCCCTTCCAGCGCACTGTGCAGGCCTCCTGATCCTTCCTATAAGGTAGACGATAGGACCGGGCTACACAGAGAAGGTCAACTACTGCTGTCCCTAGAGCAACCCAAACACTAGGACTAGAATAACACTGGAAAAGCGTGCCCTTCCGCTTGAAAGAGGCACACTGCGGAGTCTCCTCCTCTCCGAGGGGGTTAAGTGACATTACTCACTCAAGTAACCCCGTAGGGCCCTAATGCACATGGAAGTCTCCGATATGGCTCAGGCTGCATCATTAGAGACGGCAGAACATGGTCTGCTCAGGGAAATACGGCTCTAATAGGAATACCATAGAAAACACATATAGGATTCCAACAGGGTCACTCATATGGGCACTAGTCTCACCCCAGATTTCAAGAATGCACTGGCTGAAAGGCCTGGCGCCGGATGCTCATAAGATGAATAACCGCTTGAATAAGATGCTGGTAGCACAATCTGATAGGTAGCATTTTTAGCATTTTGATGGCAAAATAGAAATGGAGGAAAACTAATAATGTGTCTAAAACAAATCGTGTTTACTGAACTGTTGTAATGACTGAATAATGCAGTGAAAAATGTACTGTAAATGCGTACGTGCACTAGTCTAACCTTCAACACGTATTAAAACATTATGTATTCGTGAACTCTGTAAGTTAGGCGTGCACTCTGTAAGTTTTTTTTTTTTTGCTATATAAAGGATAATGTCAATTCCCACATCATTAAAACAACAATTACAATATTATCACAGGCGATATAAGTTATATCGCTCACCCCTACCAAGAGATCAGTAATGACACCAGTAAAGGCATGAATTAACTGTTATTCTGCAAAACACAATGTAGTATGTGAAACATGACTCAGTAAATACAAAACGCAGTATACTCACTATAACTTTAATGAAAATCCGTCTGTAAATTATGTACTATCACTCCTCAACATCGGCTCCGCTCTCTCGCTCTCCCGCACACAGGAATTTGAATTCTCTAGAGCAACGTTTATTTCAGGCGCATGCGCACACACGTTTTTGCTGCAAAGCTTGTTCGGCTAACAGATTTTTCACTTCTGCTTGATAGATTGGCTGAGCACAATTTAATATGTTCAGTTAATTTGTTTTTATTATTTAACTTAAGACCTTCAGTTAAAATTACTACAATGCATTTTTCTTTTATTTTTTTTTTGAGAATTATTGGGAAGCAATTTGTGGTCAATATTTATTTTTCAGTTCCCCAATTTTTTTTTTTTTAGTTTATTAATAAGCTCCAAATTAGGAAATTATTGAGGGAAAAGTCATAGTTCATTATCATTAATCAAAAGTCCATTAAGAAATGTTCCCTATTCTAAAGTGTTACCAAAATCGCCTTTGCTAGTTAAAATAAATATATTTATTTTATTATACACTCACCTGCCACTTTATTAGGTACACCAGGGGCCCGTTTCAGAAAGGAGGTTAAGTGAAAACTCTGAGTATTTTAACCCTAAAATGAGGGAAACTCTGGGTTTTCCATTTCAAAATGGGAGGTTTGTCAAACCCGGAAAAGCAGGGTAAGTCAAGCCTGTTTCTGAAAGAGAGGTAACTTATACTCATGGTAACTTACTCCGTGAACATAACCTGGTTGGGAGTAGGTTTTCTTCGGTAAACCCAGAGTTTATTTCGGTCTCCTCCCCCTTTTTATAGTGTTAGCGAAGTTTAAATACCTTATTCATTCAACCACACTGCAAAATTGATTTTCTTACGGAGTAGTTTTGTCTTATTTCAAGTAAAAATATCTAAACATTTCAAATTATATAAGCAAAATTGTCTATGTCTTGTTTCCTGGGGGATTTTCCTTTAAAGTGCATTTTACATAAAACAAGTACAACAATTGTCTGCCATAGGGTAATACAAATAATCTAGATGCAAACGGAAACAAGAATATTTTAAATGTATTACCCCATTGGAAGATAATTATCAAAATAAGAAAAATGCCCTTTAAAACATCGGAGATGCAGAGCACATTAGTAAGGCCGCTGTATGCAAATTTCAAGGAAAGTGTGCTTCCCTCTCACACTCATTCTGATTTTTTTTTTTTTCTGGGCACAAATCCGTCAAAAATTTGTGGTGTAAAAATATGTTTAAATGAGGCTAATCTGATAAATGAGTTCACCTGATAATGTCTTCGTGTGACATCTGGAAGTAAACTGTGACGAGTGGGGCGGGGCCGAGAGCCGTGGGAACGGAGCGAGGCCGGTGGAGTGAATGATAATGAACGACACCTGCGCCACTCACCGGTCTCGAGTCCCACGGAGGAGCTTCGGAAGGAATAAAAGGAGGAGTGACGACATTGGAAGACGAGAGAGGACCAGGCCTGGATTTTACTTTATGTTTTGTGGGCAGCAGTCGTCCGCGAGGGGCTGCCGCTTTTCTGTTATGTTTGGTTATTTTGTTATTAAAATGTTTAAATGTTCGCCGGTTCCCGCCTCCTTCTTCCCGTACCTATCAACTTCATTACATAAACCAATAATCAGCATTTCCTTCAGGGTTTCCAGTGTTGTTGGATGCATTGATGACAAGCATATTTCCACAATTGCACCTTCTGATAATAATAATTATATTATTATTATATTTATAATTATTATTATAATTATGGAAGGATGCCAGATGGAGGGGTAGTACAAGCTGTGACCAGCTGTTAAACAAACAAATTGTTCAAAAATGTCAACTTTGTTTCCTAATACAAAAGCAAAAATCATGTGGATGTTAGAAATAGTCCAATACTTGACCATCTCCTATTTATCTGTCAGTGGTGCTGCTGCAGGTTCTCCTCTGTCTTCTTGCTGCCAACAAATCAGTAGTTAATTGTATTACTCTAATTAAGAAATGTAACAGGTGGGATTAGAGATTATTTAATTATTTGAAAAAGAGTGTTAGACTATGTGGAAAAAGCTGCAGAGCATTGAAATAGACACTGAATGATATTTAAAGTCAAATGTTTGTAAAGTCATTTAGCCCACACCCATGAACCTTTCAAGCTTAAAGCTTTACCTTGATTGAATTGTGCTTTTATACTTTTTTATATAGCTGCTGCCACATTCTTGTTTCTTTTTTCTGTCTTTTTTGTGGCCATTGGATACCATTAAAATGAATATTAGTTCAATAATTTACAGTTTTCATTTCTACACTCTATAACAGTTATTAAGTTATTGACAGTTATTAAGAATTAAAGTTATGCATTTACTGAAGTATGTGCACTGACGTCTTTTTGGCGGGAGCTGTCATGGTGAATCGTAATTTTGGTGCTCCGCTGATCATGAAGTTCAATGTCGTGGTGCACGCGCTTAACTCAGAGTCAACCTACTTATAGTTGAGTAAACTAACTCAGTTCAGCTGTTCTGTAACCGAAAACTCAGAGTTTTCCATCTCAGAGAAAGTCAACTCTGAGTTCTAGTTTAAACTCAGAATTGGTTGAACCTCCTTATTGAAACGGGCCCCTGTTCAATTGCTTGGTAACACACACTGCTAATCAGCCAATCACATGGCAGCAACTTAATGTATTTAGGCATCTAGGATGTAGTGAAGATAATTTGCTGAAATTCAAACCGAGCATCCGAATGGGGAAGAAAGGGGATTTAAGTGACTTTGAAAATGGAATGGTTGTTGGTGCCAGGTGGGCTTTTCTGAGTATTTAAAAAACTGCTGATCTACTGGTATTTTTCACGCACAACCATCTCTAGGGTTTACAGAGAATGATCCAAAAAAGTGATAATATGAAGTGAAAATATCCAGTGAGCGGCAGGTGTGTGGGCGAAAAGGCCTTGTTGATGTCAAAGGTCACAGGAGAATGGGCAGACTAGTTAGAGATGATAGAAAGACAACAATAACTAAAATAACCACTCATTACAACCAAGGTATTCAGAATACCATCTCTGAACGCACAACACGTCGAACCCTGAAGCAGATGGGCTACAGCAGCAGAAGACCAAACCGGGTGCCGCTCCTGTCAGCTAAAAACAGAGGATAGGAAAATCTTGCTAAATTTTGCCTGGTCTGATGAGTCTCGATTTCTGCTTCGACATTCAAATCAAATCAAATCAAATCACTTTTATTGTCACATCACCACAGCACAAGTGCCTTTCTTACGAGCGTGCTCCAGACAGTGCAAAAAAACTAAATAATTTACATATGGACAGTACATATTTACAGACTGTACAGAGGACAATGTGCAAAATACACATACATATACTCAGTACACACAGTGTACTATAAAGACATACTTAGTTACCAATACACATTATACACCGTATGTACACGTCTGCATTATTTAGACATCTATACATAGTAATATGTGAAGGTGCAACAGATTATACATTTACAGCAGATTGGTTGTGCAACAGATAGTTGTGCAAAGGTGCAACAGATTATGCATATGCAATGTCGTGGATGTGCTTTGTATGGTGTCTAGTGATAGCAGATGTGTTAGTGCAGTGTGTGCGTGTAGTCCGGTAGAACTGTGTTAAAGTACCTTGCATGGCATGTTTTGTGAGTGGGAGTGTGATGTAGGGTGAGTTATTTCTGACTGTTCATTAGCCTGATAGCCTGAGGGAAAAAGCAGTCCCACGGTCAGCTAGTGCGGGATCGGATGCTGCGGAGACGTCTCCCTGAGGGCAGCAGAGAGAGCAGTCTGTGGGACGGGTGGCTGGAATCTTTGATAATCCTCCGGCCTTTCCTTGTACACCGCCTGGTGTAGATGTCCTGGAGGGAAGGAAGCTCACCTCCAACAATGTGGCGGGCAGTTCGCAACGACCCTTTGCAGAGCTTTGCGGTTGCCAGCGGTGCTGTTTCCAAACCAGGCGGTGATGCAGTGAAACTGATTATACCCTGTATAATTTATTATGTGACAAATAAAGAAACCTTGACCTTGGTTAGGATGCTCTCCACAGTGCAGGAGTAGAATGATCTGAGGATGCTGGGACTCATTCCAAACTTCCTCAGCCGTCTCAGGAAGAAGAGGCGCTGATGTGCCTTCTTCAGCACTGCATCTGTGTGAGCAGACCATGTGAGATCGTCGGTGATGTGAACGCCGAGGAACTTAAAGCTGTTTACCTGCTCCACAGGTGTCTTGTCGATGGTGATGGGTGTGTGTTCTCTGCTCTGTCTCCTGTAATCCACCACCAGCTCCTTGGTCTTGTCAATGTTGAGTGAGAGGTGGTTCTCCTGGCACCATTTAGTCAGGGTACTCACCTCCTCTCTGTAGGCCGTCTCATCGTTGTCGGTGATCAGGCCTATCACCGTTGTGTCGTCGGCAAATTTGACGATGACGTTGGAGCTGTGTGTTGCTGTACATTCGTGTGTGTACAGGGAGTACAGGAGTTGGCTGAGGCGCAGCCCTGTGGAGCACCAGTGTTGAGGGTCAGGGGAGATGAGGTGTTGTTGCCCATTCTGACCACCTGACTTCTGCCTGTCAGGAAGTCCAGGATTTAGCTGCACAGAGATCCGTTCAGTCCTAGAGTCTGGAGCTTCGCATTATTTTTCTTAGGTATGGGCACAATGGTTGATTTTTTGAAGCATGAGGGAACCACAGATGGTAGGGTCAGAATTTGGCGTACAGAACATGAAAGCATGAATCCATCCTGCCTTGTCTCAACGGTCAATGGTGTTGTTGGTGGTGTAATGGTGTGGGGGATATTTTTTCGGCACACTTTGGGTCTCCTTATTACCAATTGAGCATCGTTTAAATTCCACAGCCTAACTGAGTATTGTTTCTGACCATGACCATCCCTTTAGGACTACAGTGTCTTCTGATGTCTACTTCCAGCAGGATAATGTACCATGTCACAAAGCTCAAATCATCTCAGAGGGGTTTCTTGAACATGACAATGAGTTCACTTTACTCAAATGGCTAACACAGTCACCGGATCTCAATCCAATAGAGCACCTTTGGGATGTGGTGGAGCGGGAGATTCACATTATGGATGTGCAGATGACAAATCTGCAGCAACTGTGTGATGCTATCATTTCAATATGGACCAAGATCTCTGAGGAATGTTTCCAACACATTGTTGAATCAATGCCATGAAGAATTAAGGCAGTTCTGAAGGCAACAACACTCACACACAACTGTTTACCAATAGTGCAGTTAAACTGAAACCGCCAGAACATTTCCAAAGGAACTGGTCCTAAAGCGAAAATACAATTTATCTGTAAATGGTAGAGAAACTTTGTCTGAAAAAAATATGTTTTAATGGCAAAATTGTGTATAAATGAAATCCAGATGGGCCTAATGAAAGTGAAATCATTTTCACATTTTATATGGATGAATGTAATTATGATGAAAGCTCAACAAGTATGAAATGTAAGTGGAAAAGCATCAATGTTGCTTTTTTGATTTAAGTTTATATTTATCCATATGTGAATTACAAAGTCACACAACACATAACAAAAGTGTTATGAAGTTAAATTAGCTCTGGGCATTAATTGGGTTAACAATTAATTAATCTCATTATTTATACATATAATAAAACTATCAAAATGATTAACCTATGAGTTTGATTAAATTCATAATCTTTAACCTCAAAGGAAGCATAATGCTTTGTCTTGTAAAGAAGTGGTTCATTTTCATTTTTAAAATACATACATGTATGCTTGGCTGCAACCAACAAATATTGTGAATGCTAATGAGGTCACATGTCTAAATTACCCAGACTGTGAGGTCATAATTCAAACTTCGGAATACGGAATATCCACATAACAGTTTTCCATTAAAGTGAATAATGAGCCTGTAATAATAAAAAAGAGGGCTTTCTGAATGCAGCCCTGCTCTTATCTTCATAATATACATATAATTGTCATTCTGCCCCTGGCAGAAAAACACATTAATGTCTCATTTCAGTCAACTTCCACAGTCATTCAGCGAATGTATTTTTCACATATAACTTGCACACTTTTAAATTACTATTCTCGCTGAGAAACGACATTTTTTAATTAAGATCGAGGTATAGTTGACATTCTGAAGAGTATTTACAGTATTGTGTGGTTACTCTCGAGCTCTGTAATTTAGACTGAAGGTGAATTATAATGTAGAGTACAGTACTACAGATAGACCAGAGGCCATTGTAACAGTTCGGCCAGTAGACACAGCTGCCCCAAGGCTTCCTTCAGGTGTTATGCGCCCATAGCCTGCAACCAGATGTGTCCTTTGCTGATGACTTTAGCTGGCACCAAACATCTAATTTCTTGCAGCTGCAAGCAATAAATGCATCAGTGAGTTAGATGTGACAGCTACACACTTAAACATTAAAGTTGTATATTGACATGTATATGTCTATGAAAAATATTTTTGTCATCTCGACCCTGGTGAAATATTTAAACTTTGATCGTTGCTTTCTTGTAAAAGTAATTTAATGAGAGCGAAAACTAACATGGATGTATATTTACTAAGTAATCCACCACACTCAGTAATGGGGGCAGGGGGGGGGGGATAAACTGATTATTTTCAATGAATCTGATAAATTGGTTCGCAAATCTCAACAAAACAATTAATTCATGAATGGGAATGATCCGATTGCAGCTGTTCTCGCATCAATAACTCACTGATTCTAATGAACCGTTTAGAGCGAGTCAGTGAACTGAACTCACAAGAAAGAACTGGCAGATCTCTTGAGCGCATGCGCGTCTGATGCTGCGAAAAGTAAATTACTAATGTCGAATTTTAGGATTAATTATTCTAATGGAAAATCATATTTAGGTCAAAACTGTCAGTTGTTTGAATGAATGAATGAATGAAAGAATGATGTATTCATATAGCCCTTTATTGTGTATAGCTATAAACCAAAAGCGCTTTACAATCATGTGGGGGGGTCTCTCCTCAACCACCACCAGTCCCCCCAGACAGATCAATGTCAGCATCTGTTTTTGGTAAAAAAAACGAAACATTAAAATAACACAGATTAAATAAAATCACGTTCATATTCCCTGCTGTTGTAACGTTAATAGTTTTATTAAAATGCTACACATTTAGCCCTGTGTGACGTCTGTTTTTATATTGTTTATCAGCAGTATATATTTTAATATTGTTTAGCTCAACTAGCCGAGTACACAGATGCATGTTTATTCATGACCACAATCAGAATAAGTACATATGTGACCCTCTCTGTGAAAACCCAGCTAAAGTCATTTTTTGGGGATTTGCTGTTTTCTACAAAAATCCGTCATATGGTAAAGAACATTCTGTGAAAAAAATGACTTTTATATCTTTAAAATTGACTGAGTAAGGTCTTGTGAAATATTTAAATTATAATGAAATACAATTTAAAGTACTTGATTTGTGTACTTCGTCAACCACTGCCAGAAAGATAGGGGAGCAGTTGAGGGTTCGGTGCCTTGCTTAAGGGTCTCACCTCAGTCGTGGTATTGAAGGTGGAGAGAGTGCTGGTTATTCACTCCCCCCACTGACAATTCCTGCCGGACCTGAGACTCGAACCCAAGACCTTCGGGCTACATGTCCGACTCTCTATTCATTAGGCCAATGTATAAATAGAATACGGTGTACATGGTTGAAAATAATGAATGACAAATTTGTAAAATTACGACTTTACTGTGAAAATTTTTATTGTTTTAATTATAGGGAAAATAATTATCAAAAGATCAAACTAAGTGGCTTGACCAAATCCCTTGATGTACTGGAGGGCTGTAGTGACAGATCTATTTCTGCTCTTTCACACTGAGCAAGATCCCATGATGTACAACGGGCTGCTGCCCAAATGGTTCAGCTAGAGGGGATTAAAAATACCCTTATTCGTTTATTTATTTATTTATGTGTTTGTTTATTTATTTATTTATCTGTAAAAAAGAGACATAGTTGGATTACACACCCCTGGACTGTGAAGAGGTCAGGAGGAAAAAGACAGGAGAAGAAACGATTAAGTATGTCCTGTCAAGTAAACCTGCTGAACCTTTTCACTTAAAATGTTTTCACTATCATATCTCTAATTTGTCAATGGGGGAAAAAAACTAAAACATCTTATTTGTATCATGGATTGACTCATTTTGTGACTTTGATGTTGTTTTTATTTATTTATTTATTTTAACCATCATATAGAATGTGAACATATATATGGAAAATGTACTGTAAATGCACCCAATGATTTCATAAAAAAATTGCGATTACATCCCAATTAATACATTAAAAAGTCTCAATGCCAACAATACAAATAGGTAACATATCAGAGTTAGGTACTTGGACTTGGACTCGGACTGAAGTTGTGAATGAACTTGGATGGATTCGGGTGGATTCGGACTTGGATATTTACTTGGAAGTAAATACTTGGAAGTACAGATGAATCCATGTCATGTGTTATACAGTATATTTAATACATACAGCAGGGCCTAAAATTAACACTCGCCAAGTGCCAAATGAGAGTAAAAAATCGGCGTTGGTGAGCAAATGTAACAGTCTCAGTTGCCAGTTGGTGGGTAAAACTTTTCCGAAATATAGCAACGCAATGTAGTGAGAACAACCGCCAGGTTTAAAAGGGGTTTGCTGTTTCTGAAGTAAAATCGTTTCCCAAGATGAGCTCATCGTGATTGATTAGCTGTTCTGTCATAGTGACAAGAGCGAATAAAATAATAGGATACAAACGGGCTGATAAGGACAGAGCAGTTCCAGAGTGTCCCTAGACACTGAAAATGTATTGCAGCTTAATTTTGGAATATTAACTTTTCCGTTCTTTATTCTTCATGATTTAAGAATGTGGTGACACATGCCTGGGGTTACGCCGCTCGAACGGTGCAGTGAAGTAGGCTACGTTCGGCTGAACCATGGTCTGTACTCATACACCAAGCCGCTTCAGACAGCTCACTTGTAGTGCTTCAATGGACGAATACACAAACAGTTAAGTCCACAATACGCGGTTTTGGACAGTTACCTTGTAAACGTAGTCTTAAATTAGTTATAAAGACTTAAATGACCGTAAATAGTTTAGAGAATATATGTGTCAGATCCGCGCCATGTGCATCAGGTTTAAAACCTGCTGAAAACTGTCATTGATGTAAATCAAGGTACAAAAGAAAAAGAGAAATCACTGGACCGCTCTAGTAGCTGATTAATAAAGATTCATCTCTTTAGCTTATGCATATGCAATTTATAGTTTGTGTGAAGATTGTTTTAAAATCACCTAATATTTCAGAGCCTATTAAATGTTAAAAATAATCGCTTTCAATTATACTGTAATGTTGAATGGCTATAATCAATAGGTACATTTCAGGGAAAATGCATTTAATATAGACAGCAGTAGCAGTATTGGAATCAATAATTATTTAATATAATACAATTATGACAATATAAATATGCAATTCATGATGACTAAGCAGACTACATAAATGTGTGATTTATACATTTTTTAATCGATTGACAGAAAGCACTAATGATAAAATTTTATAGATTTTAGATTTCAATTTAATTTCAAATTGTATAGGTCCCCCAGAAAGAGATCAGGATGCCCTCCGCCCCCTTGGCCCCCTTTACATTTTAATTTTCAGTTCACGCTCAAATTAATCTAATTGAATAGTCCTACTCTAATCCATTAACATGGGTGTGCAAAAAAAAAATTGCACCACATTCACACTGCAAAGTGAGCGTGACATGATAGCCTGCTTCGTTTGACAGGAAGTATCAAAGCAGAAATGTGATAGTGCCAACTCCGAGCCAGCTTACAAGGAGCTTGCATCAAAAATGTAAGTGTGTGACAGAGTGCCAGCATTTCCCATTGCTATTTTGTGATGAAACTTTTTTTGGTCTTTTTACTAAAGGAATAGTTCCCCCAAAAATGAAAAAGTTGTCTTTATTTACTCACCATCAGGCCTTTCAAAAATGACTTACTTTCTTCTTTGGAATACAAAAGGACATATTTTGAAGAATTGTGCTGATTATTATTTTCCATTTATTAAATGAATGAGGACATACAGTCTCCAGGTAAAAAAAAACATATTTATAAAACACACACAAGTACCATAAAGTATCATAAATCTACTCCATACAACTAATGCACTTTAAGTCTTCTGAAACCATTCAATAATTTGTGGGAGAACTAGACCAAAATGTACCAGTCCAAAAAGACCTTTTATCAAAATCAAAACTCTACCAAATCAAAATCTCTGGTTTTCAGAGTCTGTTCAAAGGTATCTCTGAAACTCAAAATCCATAACTATTGGAACATTGTCAGCTAATGCGCTATGTTCCAAGTCTTTTGAATCCATTCAGCAATTTGGGGAGAAACAGACCAAAATGTACAACACTGTCAACCTATAATCTTTACCTACATGGAGTGAGCTGCCAATCATTATGACTGGATCACTGAGTTTACATTTTGAAAAAAAATACAAATTTAAATCCTTCTTAATCTGTGCATATGCTGCATTGAGCTTTCAAAATATACTTCCGTCTTCACACTCAGCTCATTTTGAGGTATTGTAGTTGTGGAACACTTGCTTTCAGTACATATCCGTTATACTCTCGGGCAAACGTTGGACGCAGTAGGGGTCACGTCCCTGTGAAGTTCTGTGGTAATGAATGAGCACATGTTCTCTGGTGTCTGACAAATGACCCTCACTGCAACTGAGATTTATTAGCATGCTTCCTGACCTATGAAACCGCAAAAGCACTGGAAAAGAGAAGGCACTTATGAGAATCAGAGAGACAGCATCATTATTGCACACAAGAGGGAGAGGGAGGCACTAGAGTAGAGCAAACAGAAGCACATACAATTGCTCCTTTTAATTAATCTAACTAAATGTATCAATATGTCCAACAGTTTGGATAGCAAAGCAAAGCTTACTTGTGTATTTATTTATTTTTTGAAAAAAGCATCCACCTCGTGCCACAAATTAACTTACATGTTCTCATCCACAGAAAACATTAACAAAACTCCATAAGGTGATGCAGAGGACTTTCAAATATGATCCTGTTCTTTCTATACTGAAAATCCATATCGGTGTTCAAGTATTTGTACAACTTGGGCAACATTCTTATTTTGAACAATTCAATCCTTAAAATTATTGTTTCCCTTTATATAATTTCATTTTGCCTTTAAAATCATGTTCAGTCTGCTTTTAATAACAATGGCTGATGACAGCAAAAGAGAAAATTCTTGACAATCAGTTTGCCTCTGGGTAATACCCAAGACTCATAAAAAAATAATAAAGGATTACATAAAGACTTTGAGTAATGTGTCAAATACAGAGGCATTGTGTAACGATGTCCAATTTCAGCACTTGAGTGATGGCTTTTAGTGGAGGATCACTGAAACTGGATTATACATCTCGATGGAAACTCAGACAACTCTGTGTTAGAATGCACTTTGTGTTTGCTGAACTTAATGGGGTCATATCATGAGCAATACAATTTTCCTCAATCTTTTAAGATGAAATAGTAGTATGAAAAACAGTTTCAACCATAATATGCTTTTTTAAATGGCATAGAAAAATAACTGGACTAAAGTGAGTGATATTGTTTTAGTATCTCAGTTTTCAGGAAGGCAGGTATTATCATGGAATAAACTCTCCTACTTTTGCCATAGTCATGCAGAGCATTTATGAATCTTGGATCTTATGAGCACAGTGCTCTTGGCTGTATAATTATATGCAGGTTAAATGTAAATCTCTAATCCTCATTGTTTTTAGAGATCAGAATATTACCTATGTAGGGAGCCTACCCAAGTTTCTTGCATTTGCTCACATATGCAGATTTCCTTCAGGCAATGGACAATTCAATCATGTCCTCCGTGAAAATTCACTCTGTATGTGAAAAACGCATTGTCAAGCATATTGCATAGTGTTTGGCTATGCCCTGCATGGAAAGTGTTTTTTAATATTCATAGTTCAAACCTTTTTAAGGATGAACTGTCTAGATAATGATACGGGATAATGGTCGCAAATGCACAATAGACCCAGACAAAATTATCTGCTATTTTGCAGTGATGATCAACTGACTGCATTGCTATATTGTATAGCTACATAATTAAATTAAATTAAATGCAATATTAAATTGAAAATTAATAAAACATATACATACATAGACATTTGTTTTTCATTTTGAAAAGAGACTTCCTTCAAGAAACTAGCCCATTGAACAATTGTTAAATACCAATGATTACACAACATATTTGATGTCAGAGTTTCATGATGGATCAGATTAATGAATTATTGTACATTCATAAAAAATAAAATAAAAAAAAAAACCTTTGAGTAAATGTGAATTTCTTTGTTAACTTGATATATGCAACACTTATGTTGTCATTCTATAAAGGCTGTGGATTTTTATGAAACCACAGAGGAACTACAGAGATCCACATACAAAGGGATGAAAGATAGAAGAACAAAGAAACTGATAATTAATCTCTTAGAAACTCTGTTTTGATCGAATATGACTAGTGCCTGCTCACAAACCTCTGAGATTAGATGTCTATGATAGTCATTTAATTGATGTTACTGGAGAGTTTAACTTCCATCACCAGTTAAGCCCTTACAATCTGACTTTGCTGCAGTTGGAACAAACTACTGGTTTGTCTGGCCAGAGGGGAACTGGCCCCGACTAAGCTTGGTTTCTCCCAAGGTTTTTTCTATATTCTGTCACCAATGGAGTCTTGGTTCCTTGCCGCTGTCACCTCTGGCTTGCTTAGTTGGGGACACTTCATTTCCAGCGATATTATCAACTTTATTGCACAGATACCATTTAAAATGAACTGAGATGGATGATGCCATCACAAAATTCAATAATGAAAAATGAACTGAACATTGAGTGTTAAATCTTGTTATTTTACATTATTGACACACTATTGTCCTATTGTACAGTGGCTTTGTTACAATTTGTATTGTTAAAAGCGCTATATAAATAAAGGTGACTTGACTTGACATGTTCAGTACCATTATACAGAAGCAGAACGACAACTTGCGCATTATACATGTACACACAAACACAGAGTTTGTAAACAGAGAGACTGTGTGTTCTTTAAGGTTTGATGCATTATACATATGAATAGCAGTCAACAGAGGGATGGAAGATGATGAGAGGATAAATGAGAGGGAGGGAAAATAGATTCTTCCTTTGCTGTCACAGACCTCAGCAATTGATGCATTTAATTATATTCCAGCACTGACTCAAAACAAGTAGATGAGGAAGATAAACAATGTTTACAGTCACAGTTCGTATTTAGTTATCCATCTTAGAGTCAGTGTCAAATTTACTTTGCAATATTCCAGTGAACAGCAGTGTCGAAACTAAACTAGATGCTTTAAAGTGGTCACGTGTCGCCTCTTCAAATACTGTCTGCATATATTAAAAGGAATTGTTTATTAGCAATAACACTATTATAAAATAAATTGTAAGTAGCTTCATTCCAGTGCCTTTTTGTTCAGTGTTTTGCTTTACATTGGTTCATTCCTCTCATTTAACATGCTTTTGCCATTAAGCAGCCTGGTCTCATTTTTATACATAGGTATTAATATGTAACTTTTACAAGCACAAAACTCACATTTTTGCACGTTTTTATTGATGCTAAAACTTACAATTTAAACGTATTTTAACGTTAAAAACTTACAAATCGATACGTATGTTTAGGTAAAAATGTATAAATATTTACGGATGTTTTAAATCATTAAGATATTCGTATCAATGCATGTTTATCATTTTATCAATAAGCTATTTAGATTTTTAGACCCCTTAACCTACCCCCAAACCTAAACCATTGTATAGCAAATATGCATTTTAATAATTTTGTTAATAAGCAATTATATTTTATGCTGCTTAACCTACCCGCAAACCTAAACCTACCCATTTTATAGTGAATATAAAATGATATAGAAACGCAATTAACCGAAAAATGCAGGAAACTAACCATTTTAATAAAAAATATAGCTTTGAAAATGTTTTCATAGTCGCTAATGCCACTCCTACATCTAAACCTAAACATAGCTATTTCTATACAGTATAAACAAATGGCAGACAGCTAAATGCAATTACAATCATTTATTTATTGAAAAAATGTCAAAAGCACTACCAAATGTAATCCAAATGACGATGCGTTGCAGTCGCAGTCCTCTCTAGCAGAATACAGCCGGTTTGTGTGAGGTGCAGAGCAGAATTGTTGTTAATCGCTGAAAATATTATCCAGATTATTTTTCTGGTTCTCTCACTCTCAGTGAACTCGTGAAGGTGCACCTGTGCTTGCATCTTTCAAACACATAGGCTGCGTTCGAAACCGCATACTCAATGAGTAGTTACTTAATTTCAAAAGCGCTAAAAGAGTACGTTCTCTACTGCCAAATCTCGTTGAGCATGAATGCGATCTGCCATGTAGTGCAGTTGTACGAAGATCTCACCTTTGGAGAAGGGCTGTTTATTTTATACTGGAAAAAAATATGTAAGTATTGTAAGTAATTTAGTAAATGTAAGTATTACTACTTTAAAAAGATGGTGGTAGTAGATAGATAGATATTTTTTTTATAATATTTACTGTATTTTTACACTTTGGTATCTACTCTGTATAGATAGATAAATTGATAGATATTTTTTATAAAATTTATATTATACAGTCTTTTTACACTTTGGTATCTACCCCAGATAGATAGATAGATAGATAGATAGATAGATAGATAGATAGATAGATAGATAGATAGATAGATAGATAGATAGATAGATAGATAGATAGATAGATATTTTTATAGTGTTTATATTAGTATACTTTGCATCTACTAGATATATTTAGATATTTTTATCATTTATTTCATACAGTATTTTTATTTTTTATTCATTAATAGATAGATAGATAGATAGACAACACTACACTAATAATGAAATGCAGACATATATATATATATATATATATAAAAAAGAATAATACAATTATTTATTTTAACTATTGTTTACATTTCCAAAATGTATTTATATATAGTTTTTTTTTTTTTTGTAAAACAAGCAACAACAAAAAAACATTTGTCATATGTCATAGCTATGCATGACTATACACAAGACAAATGCAGCCAAAGTGAATACATCTCAATTTTCATTCAAGCAATGCATTAATGCATACATAAATTAAATAACTATATTTTATTTACTGACAAAAACAGGAAACATGAATGAGTAAAATAATGAATAAAAGTAACAGTCACAATAAACACATACATATACAAGTCAACAACATGTAAAAATTTATATTAAAAAAAAGCTTTATTCAAACTTATGTATTTACAAGCGGTGAACCCACATCCTACTGCCATCTCATTACAGTTTTGCCAATTCTGCAGCTGACCACCATGCCCACTAGGCATGGGCCGGTATGAGATTATCAAGGTATTGCCATTACTGGTCTAAAATATGTTATTTTTAAATGTCTGGGTAGAAAACAACTACCTTTTTCTCACTGAACACAAAATATATATAGTTTTTTTAAGAAACGTATAGAACATTTTGGAACTGTAAACAATAATTAAAACAAATAATTGTATTAATCTTAATTACATTAAGTGCAGTCACTTAAGTGAGTCTAAACCTGCAGCTCTGCAATAATTCAGAAAATAAATAAATTATTTTCTGAAAAGAAAAATCATAAATGAAAACAATTTAGTCACTTAAAGTGAGCCTAACCCTGCAGTTCAATCAAAAATATGATCAAAACAAATTATGTAAAATATATAGTATAGCTATTATAATAATAAATAATTTAAAAAGCAGTCATTAAACCAGTAGCTCATAAGGTTTTTGGAGACATGCTCACTTTCTACACATTCATATTCCAGTCCAAGTTATGATGCAGGAATGTTCACCTTTCTCAAATTAAGTTTGGAGTGGTGAGGTACGAGAATGTGTGTACATAAGGAGAGAGAAAGAGCGTGCAAGTGTGTCACACACACACACACACACACACACACACACACACACACACACACTCTCTACCTACACCACTCTGGCAAAGTCTGTTTTTTAAATGTCGTGGTTTTTAACAGATGTAAACAATGGCAGGAGGCTTCTTCTTCTTCTTCTTGTTTTAGATGTGCTTATTTTCGGATTTCTGAAGTAGCCAACATTATATTCACATGTTATTTAGGGTTATCAATGCTAATAAACAACCAGGGAGCAGGTGAGCAGAAACGGGTCATGTAACGTTACCATGAAATGTCTTGCAATCGTTTTATGCATAGTGTTGAAAATGAGATGTTAAAATATCCAAAGTTCGTTAAAAATGTTAACTTGGTGGCATGTCTAATTAAAACCCTGGAAGAAACACCAGCCCCTTGCCCTCTTTTATTTAAATGTATACATTTTAGGTGTAAATAGTTAATTTATTTCACCAATATTGCTGCATTTAAATATTGTTTTGGGGGGAATTGTACTTATTTAACTCAAGTGCAATATAAATTGAATACTTAACTAAAATACATTTCTAATGTTTCTAATTTTTATTTCTTACAATGGTAAAAGGTACTGACTACATTTTTTGAACATATTCATTTCATATGGTTTGGCTAGGTGTGACCAGTGCCATTTCTAGCCAATTTGCCGCCCTAGGCGAAATCCCCATCGCTCCTATTACAATCTAAGTATAAAACATTAATGCTGACAGATCTAATAATTTAATCTGCAATTATGGAAAGTGGAGATAAGAGATCCAGTCTGGAGATGAGCAGGAACACTTGATTTGCATGGCAGACATGCAGATCTAGATTTCTTGTTTGCTCATTTGTTTTTAACATTCAACAGGCAAAGTATCTAAATCGGACTCAGTGTGCAAGGTTTCAATGAGCAGCACATTTTTTGGATTACGAATGCAAAAAAATGCATGCGAAAAGTTCAGACTCTAATAATTGATTACATCTTTGCAGATAAATTTTTATAATCAACTGCTTGGAGAGAGAATGCTGTTCTGGGCACTATGTTTGGAAAAGTTTGACATATCAATAAACACTGGGAAATGACTACAAAGTGTGTGATTCATATATATATATATATATTATTCATATGATTCAACTGGTACATCTAAGATTGGCAAGTTTGTAGGGTCCATTTCCAGGAAATACAGATGTAACGTATATCGGCAGGAATTCAACTCTACAAGTCACCAGAAGGGGGGGGGCAGCTAACGAATCAGCAGCCCTCTAAAGCCCCTCCTCCGCCTCAGCGCAAAAGCGCTTTTCTTCCTATTATGGAACAAAGGAATGTAGCGAGAACGTTTCCTAAAGACATTCGTTCGTTTCATGACTTTCAAAGCATCCACAAAGAAATATATGGATATTAATGTGTGCTCTTTTTCTCATATGCTTGTGGAATGTGAATTATTAGGAAAACGTGGGCTGATTTCTAATCGTGCTTTAACCTGGAATGTAGGCTGCAGTGTTTAGACTTTTATGAATGGTTGCAAAAATGTATGAGTCAGTACGATAACGAATGTGGTGATATTATAAATGTGTAAACCTGGTAAGAGTTTTAATACAGAAATCAAAAGTTATTCTTTTCTCCATGAAAAAGCCGTGCAGGCGGGGCTCCGCCCCGTACCAACGCTCTGATTGGACCAGCCGCCTTTGGGGATGGTTGACCCCTGCCAAGCAGGACCAAGTCACCTGTGCCTGGACTGACACGTGAACATAAGACAGAGGGGGTGGTGTTAAAACAGTCACCAGCGCCGTCTGAAGAACTTTATATCACGACAGAACCAGAAGAATCTGCTGCAGCCAGCCGCAGATCGTCGCACAGCTTGGACCTAAAAGACCTTGACAAGCTCGCCCAAACGTTGGCAAATTCAACCCCAGCGTGCCAAACAGCCAAAAGGTCCAAGCGTATCTGCAAGATATTGATTTCCATCTGGAAATGCGACGTTACGGACAAAGATAAACTCTATTTACTCCAAACGACATCCAGTCCTGAAGTACGCAGCTTCCTGGACCGGCAGCCTGTTAACACAAAGACTGATTATCAACGGCTGCGAAAAGCCCTTATTAAAGAGTTCGCCCGACCCTGAGTCCGATCAAGGCTTAGTGGCTGCCCTGGAGACGAGACAAGGACGCCACGACACTCCTCAAGCTTACTACAGTCGACTCAGACAAGCATATTTTGGAACTCGCAATGATTCTGACATGGAAGATGAACTGAACTTTAAAACTCTCTTCCTCAGGAATCTTCATCCTGGCATAAGCCACCATCTTGGCGTTCTCGCATGTCCACGAACGATGAACACTCAGCAGTTGCGAGACTTGGTGCAAAAGGCCTACTACAAACAAAAAGATGGCCTCAGAAAAGAGCACAAAACCCCAGCAGTTCTTGATTTCAACACGCAACACCATGAACTGGCTCTAGAGGGCACCCAACGCCAAGACAATGCTAAGCCACCACACAGACAATGGAATGCACTCCGTCCAACAGAGAACGAGACTCACACGCTGACACCCGACCTGAACAGAGGTATGACCGATGGGATGAACCGCGTGGACGTCAACGCTCACCTGGACGACACTGGGAGAAGTCATGGGACCAAGCAAGGTCTCATGAGAATCAGTGGGAAAAGGAAGAGGAACCAGATTCAGCCTGACTAGCTGTCAGACGAAAAGGCAGTGACAAGCTGAACAAATCAGCCGTAGAAGACAGCACTGTTTCACCCCACTCTCAGAGAACAGTAAACACCCTGACTTCAGATGGACATGAAACCCCACCTGAAAACCCAGCAACAGAGTTAAACACTAACTCAACACCCAATACTCCAAATCACAGCAGCATCCAACAAACACCTGCTGATGAAACTCCTCAAGTTCCTGAAAGTGCTGTCTCAGTCACCTGCCATTCCTCCGGAGAACACCAGATCAGGTCTGACATCCTAAACGCTTTCCTCCCAAACTCCAGCCCTCAAATGACCAAAACGATGCCCTCACCACAGCAGGTGCATCACATGAAGAGTCCTGGACCTTTCATGCCCTCCCACCCAACCCTACAGTGGCAGCAGTAACCCGCCGCCAGCACGCCACTGGCGAGCACACCCCTGCCCTCCTGCATTACCATACCACCTCAGTTCGCTGCTGATCTCCTCACCCTCACATGTGGATTCGTCACTTCGAACCATGACAGCTCACATGTCAAACCCATTTGAACATTCCATTTCCTATATGGACCTGAACACATCCTCCGAGCTCCGAGCTCCACTCTGTCGACTACATGCTGCATCTGCAAGACGGTGTCCACACGTATGTCCCTGAGCCACTCACTGCGCCACAGCTCGTAGTACCTCACGGCCAGAGGGGAGTACGCTGACACACGCACGATGCACCATGATGGGTTGCCAGTGCCCAAATCCAAACCACCGACAGGAAAAGGGGAAGATCAAACCGACTGACACAGACCGACAACCATATGCACCACACAAGCATAATTATTGTCATTTTAGGAAAACATATAGCAACCATGCTTAGACACAACCCATATTCTCTCCTCCGCAGCACTGCTAGGACCAATCTAGTAGAGAGGAGTTACTCTCAATTTTTTTTTATTATTATATAATTTTTTTTTGTATTTTTTTATTTTTAATTTTTTTTTTAGTTTTAATTTTTTTTTTATTTACTTTATCGTTTGGTTTCTTTATCGCGTGTCTCACTTTGTGTTTCCTTTCCTCTCTCTCACTTTGAACCCCTTAACCAAACCTTGAATCCAGGTCCTGAAATTGAGATCGACTTCCGTCAGTAAAGTTGCTGTAATTCGCTGTGAGAACGGTTGTCGACCGATCGAGGCCACCCGCCAAAATCATGAACGACATGATACACGATGTAAGTTTCTTGATTGACAACGTAGCCATGAATAGGATTCTGTGCTACACGATACCTCTTAGCCTTGTTCAAACGTTGTAACTTCGGCCACTGCGGGCCCCGCTAGTCTCATCCTAACCCATCTCGCCCCTTTCCCGGTAGCGCTATTCCCATATACGCAAACCCGGAAACAGGTGACTTAGTTGTCTTTTCAGTTTGCCCATTATCGACGTTAATAATGTTTACCGGCTCAAAATACGTTGTGAATGTGGGATTACGGCAAGGGAAAACCTATGTCAAAATCCAAACTCCTAAAGTCGCTGCGTATTACGAGAACAACGAGCAGTTGTATCTGGCCCCAAACTTAAAGATGGGCACGCTCACTTAGGACATTCACTCCCCCCTACCCGAGTAAACTCTGCGTACGCGATAATACCAAGGGCATCTGCGGTTTAGAATCCATTAAACCCGACACTAGCTGCCCCGCCGAAGCAACACCACGTTCTCAAGTTGAGGTAACGCAAGCCGAAATCATCAGAAACCGATGGCTGGTCAACACCCCAGCACGAACAGCTACCCTCACATGCGATTAACACGACACCGCTACGCGCATTAATTTGCCCAACCAAACGTTATGGATCACTGTCCCGAAGGGCGCGATCCTCCATATTGACGAGTTAGCATTGTATCACCTCACCGACGATGAATATCAGGTTGAAAACGAAATCTCTTATTGAATTGACACCGGCTGACAGCGTTAGAAGCTATCGCCCGCCTTCCGCCCGCCGGCGCGCCAATTATTCGGTCCTGGTCTGCCGCTGACACGGCGCTTTGTATCTCTACTATAGTAGGATATGTTGTGACTTTGACACTGGCCTTCCTCCTACACAAGCGAGTGAACGTCGTTCAAGAGTCTCTCAACAAATGCACGTCAGGCGTCCCTCGCCTTTTTCGACGTGGTAATCCCGACCTAGAACCCGAACCCGAGAATTTGACCAACCTGACTGAGATCATGCCTATACCGCCTCGTCGAGCCCCTGACAATTAAAACAGTCAAAAATGACCCAATTGTCAATAATGATAAACAATGCATCCCTATGTCTTCTCAAGTTTCTAACCTGTTCCTTCCCAAATGACCCTGCACCAGGCTTTAGTCAGTGATAGGAATGATGTTTGTGTCTTGTATGTGCCTGTTCTTCCTGCCTCTTGTTCCAGGGCCTTGACGAGGTTCCATCAGGGAACATCACCAAGCCCGAGGGGGATATGTAACGTATATCGGCAGGAATTCAACTCTACAAGTCACCAGAAGGGGGGGGGCAGCTAACGAATCAGCAGCCCTCTAAAGCCCCTCCTCCGCCTCAGCGCAAAAGCGCGTGTTTTCTTCCTATTATGGAACAAAGGAATGTAGCGAGAACGTTTCCTAAAGACATTCGTTCGTTTCATGACTTTCAAAGCATCCACAAAGAAATATATGGATATTAATGTGTGCTCTTTTTCTCATATGCTTGTGGAATGTGAATTATTAGGAAAACGTGGGCTGATTTCTAATCGTGCTTTAACCTGGAATGTGTAGGCTGCAGTGTTTAGACTTTTATGAATGGTTGCAAAAATGTATGAGTCAGTACGATAACGAATGTGGTGATATTATAAATGTGTAAACCTGGTAAGAGTTTTAATACAGAAATCAAAAGTTATTCTTTTCTCCATGAAAAAGCCGTGCAGGCGGGGCTCCGCCCCGTACCAACGCTCTGATTGGACCAGCCGCCTTTGGGGATGTCCAAAAAACGGACTGTTTAAAACGACGCGGCGAGCGCGCGCTCTCTTCTCTCTTGACTCTCTTGAACTGTGGAACTCGTCGAAGCTACGCTTCCCGTTTTCGCGGCTACGCCCTCCAACGCGCGCCGGTCCGCTGGACGCTCACCTCGGAACCAACCATCGGAGGGGGTCTAAGACTGTGCCAAAGCCGTAACGGAGCCACGAATTCGACGATTGCAGAGGAGAGCTTTCCCGGTGACGTCACGCAAACGTCTCAAGTCTCCACACGAGAGCAACCGAAGGAGCCCGAACCACCCACGTGGCCTCCGAGGACAAAGAACTGAACTCACGTGGGAAAACGAAACCAACGCATCCAGCCTGCTTTAAACCAACAGAAAGCAAGTAACAAACCAACGTTCCTAATCCTGACTAAACCGTTAAAATTTGATCTGAATGCAGTAACAAAGCAAAGATTTGTTCGTGAACTTTTTCCTGGTTAGTTAAGCTATGAAATAGAAAGAATGGTATTCTTTCATACAGTTAACCTCAAAACTCTCGTATGTGTGTGTATGTCTATGCTTTATTAGGTAATCCATTTATGTTAGAATAGCAATATCACGAATAAACCTTTTCCATTTTATAAATAAGTGTCTCTGGAATGTGATTTTAAGTATTTTCATCATTATTTGCCCAAAGATAACGCAACCTAGCTCGAACATGATTAATTATTAATCTCGTTTTATTGTTACCGGGGCCACGGGCAATAGAAGGGAGATTTAATAGATATACTGACGTAGTATTTGCTGGCCGAGTACTCAAAGTATAAATCGTACGTTAAATATTAATATTAAGTTGATCAAGCAACATTGAATATTTAATAACTAATTCCCGGAGCTGAAACAATAGCTCCATATTAAACTGGATTTCTTTACACAGAAGTGATTAATTGTATACCTTTAATACATTATAAAAACACTGTAAATTTTACAGAAGAAGATTTTTATAAAATAAAATAATGCACGTTTGAATAATTATGAGAGTTGTAGTTTTTTGTAAGCAAATGAAAGTATATGCAAACCTTTGAGTTTAAATATTGTATATTATTTAATATTAGTGTAAACAATGTATACAATGGGAACCATTACACCCTTGTTAATAAATAAATAAACAATCACTGTAATCCACAAATATATTGTTGCATCAGGTTAACCACATGATGCAATCTGTTGTTGCAGTTTTATATTGAGTGGAGACAAATCAATATTTATCTGATTGTCTGTCCACTACAAGAACCCGGAAGACCATATCAATGACCATATATGTGTGACGCCTCGCGTCAACGGGGTAGCCATTGGCTTTGAACTTCTCTTGGCACTCGCAAAACTCACTGTGATTGGACTATCTTTTAACCCCAAAGAAAAATAACGCTTAATGTTGCAAAGTACATTTTATGATATTATTACATCAGTAATAACTTCAGTTAACAATTAAGTGTTGCTCTTTCGTGAGAAATCACCTCTTTACCGATATCCTAACCCTAAGCACAACTTCAATGAACTACAATTGTTTTTTGCATTCTATCGATAGAATAGCAGGGGTTTATGGGTAATGTAGTTTAAAATGTTTAACAAGGAAATTAGGAAAAATACTATATTTTTTGAACATGGGGTATCTAAACAAGTTCATTGTGCAAACATTTATGACATATTTTAGAGGCAGGCTGAAAATTTATATTTTACTAAGAGCACTATGTAAAACACCTTTATACCACTTTTCCATGTATGTTTGAAAACTGTGTCCAACATTATTTATTAAACATAGCATAAGTAGTTGTTTTGCCCATTTTTTTGCTTGATGCTCTAATCAGACTTTGATTTACAGCCATTTTAAATGTTACATTGTTTGCTCTTTCAAGGGTATCTGCTGTGCCCCTGGGGATTTAAGGTCTGCAAAACTATTGATCTATTCTCATCATGGACAACAAACTGTGTTGAGTGGCATTTATGTCTGAAAAGTTATTTTAGATTGTCTTTTCAACAAATTGCTATTATGTAAGTTGTGGCAAGTCAACAAGAATAGACCCCCAAAAAAAAAATCGCCATTTGGAATGGGCTCCGTTTATTTAATTAAACCATGGACAAGAATAAAATGATTGCAGTGCCAAGAATAATAACATAAAAGACCTTGAATTTGTAAAACTCTAATAAAAAAAAAAGGAAAATCTTTGTCCTCAAGTGTTGGACATCAGTAATGTAGATGCTCATCTTCATTATAACACAGTACAATATTCATGTTTATCTTTCCCTTCTAAATCATCCTCAGGTATGCATGAAGTGCTTGTAGCAATATAGTCCATGCATCTTTCCGCCTTGCCCTAATGTAACTAGAGTCATTAATATGACCAAATGTTCATGTGTTAATTAAAATACTGATGGTAATTATATGTATTGTTTACGAAAAAAAAATTCTGTATGTACCAAACACCATTCTTAATACATAATATTCACCATACTTTATTTTCCAACACCGTGTGCAATACTTTACTGGAGGATACAGCATAAAGACAGCTGAAGTAGCATATAAAGACAGATCATATTCAGGAGAAATAAAAATAGGTTGTTAAACCATATTATATTATTCAGGTCACAACCCAAATGCATGTATTGTAAAATGTCTCGAGCATCATAGAATCACATTCAGTTTCCTTCTCATCATCAGAGCTCTCCTGGTTTTCTTCCTCCTGCTTACTTGTCCATGTTCCTATCACAATCTTCTTCCATGTCACGAACAATTTGCATCCTACACTACAACTCATGAACAAAAGACGTGACCAAATTAAAACCAAATCACTTTGTCACAATACCATGAACGCAAGAGTACAGGTGGTGAAAGTCTTTTGTGTAAACTCAGCAGCATGCCAGTATGGATGACAAATATTGAATATACATGCAACACATAAGTGTGGGTATATATATATATATATATATATGTAGGGACTCAATACATGTAGAGCAGACGCGATTTCTTTAAGACTGCAAGGGAAGCTCAGCTTCCCCTATAATTGTCAAAAAATGAATGGTCAAATATATGTACTATTATGTTAACATTTTATTGACTAAAAATGCGTTAAACACGTTCATCTCGAACGAAAACAATTTCGTTCAGAATCAGCTACTTAGGTCGGCTGACTCGATTTCCTTCTCATTCATTCCCGTGGCGTACAGTGCATTACTCTGTTGAAGCCCAGCGTCCATTGACTTCAATGGGGCTGCTTTAAACAGTTTTTCAGTGCTTTAGAAACAAGACGGTCATTGGATAATGCTGCGATTATGTCCCGCCCATGGACGCTCAGCGTCTCTGGGATGAATGGAGGAGTGGGCTGGCCCGGACTCCGGCGTCTGCGTGATGATTGGAGGGTCTGTCATCTCTTTTAATCCACTTTTATGTCCTAAAACGCTCGTTTTTGGGGTCGACAGCTTATAAAAAACGTATTTATTGTTTTTTTAGCTTGTTTGCTATACACATTGTCACATATCAGCTTTTAGACATTTTTTTTTTTTTTTGTTATAAATAAATGACAAGGAGGCGGCAGCTTCTCGCAATGCAAAGAGAGACGGTTGGCGTGGTCTTCAGATTATGACGCGTATCACTCTGTGTCTCCATTTCCAACTCAGTCCCATCGGATTTTGCATGTGTAGTCGAAAGACAAACTGCTGCAACCTTCATCGTATATTTCACACAATTTCACACCACATTCATTGTTTCAGTTTAACATAATTCCCACATTTCCTCCCGTTGAGTTAAATATATATATATATATATATATATATATATATATATATTAGATCGTTTGTTCATTAATTCATATAGTCTGAACTAGCCAGCTAGCAAACTGCACACGATGGCAGACAGTGCTAATATTGTCGACCTGATTTTGGCAAAGCCATTAGAAAGTCTTCCTTACGAGGAGAAACTTAGAATTAAACAGCAGGGCAGATCAACACCTAAGATTGATTTAGTGCAAAAGATAGGGAAAAGTAACAGGTCTTTTCAGCTCTCCTGGTATGACAAAGTTAGTTATGGCCATCACTTTGATTCAGGGAGACTGAGGTCTGAACTTCAAGTCCTGTATTCAGATCAGGACTTGCAGAGTAACAGGGGAAAGCTGTGTGATTACTTGGTGTTCCTTAAAGACATGGAGTTGGACAAAGACATAAAGAGTTGTGCAATGCCTCAGCTTTACAAACTGTTCTCATTAGTGGCAACAATTGGAGCTACATCTGCAGGTGTAGAAAGGAGCTTCTCCTGTTTAAAGCGGCTCAAGTCCTACACCCGTAACACAATGGGCCAAGGCCGTTTAAGCAGCCTAGCTCTGCTGGCCATTGAGAGGACACTGGTCAAGTCACTGGAAAAGACGCCTAGTTGGTACGACAGGGTTACAGAGCATTTTCTTGAAAAGGAACGTAGGGCAGAATTTACATATAAATAAATGGACAATTTTTATGATTTAGGCCGAAAATGAGCTTCCCCTCTTTAAAAGATCAGCAGCCGCCACTGATGTAGAGAACAATATATGGTAAATATTATACTATACAGAGAGCATGAAATGAAAACAATAATAATAAACAATAATCACAGTACACATTAGGGCTGCATGATATATTGCATGAGATTGTCATGCGCATCATCAGTAAAGCCGGTTCTGTGATTAATAAATCTCCATCACCACAGTGATGAATCGCCTGCAATATTGAACATGATATTGCGTAGCTTGTCGGTGAACTACGGCTCTGTGTATTAAATGCCGCTCCATTTGAAAACGAGATGGAGATTTATTAATCATCACAGAACCAGCTTTACTGACAAGATGCGCATGGCAATTGCATGCAATATATCGTGCAGTCCTAGTACATGTATACCTTTGCAGTGCAGTACAGAATGATTAATGCAAACAGAATGTCAGGTTGCAGAATAATAGTAAGTCCAGTCAGTGTAAGGGATGGAGTGCAGAACATATGAGGTTGTTGAGGTGTGTGTTCTGTTACTGGTACGAGTTCAGTTCAGTCTGATTGTCTCTGATGGTCCTCCATGCTTTCCTCACACAACCTGATGTAAATGTCCTGGAGGGACAAAATCATGTAGGGTGTTGTAAATCAATAAACAATATATAATATTATTTATAACCGTTACACTGGACTTACCATTAATTCCTGTTGAATGTTGTTGGAGGTATGACCCAAAAGAATCCCTTCATCACTACCGTTCAGTTGTGAAGTTTCTTTTATGGGCCGTAACATCTGAGCTGTCGCAGTAGATCTGTTCATGAATGCAGTCTTCAAAGCAGATATCTGATGGGTTCAGGCAGCAGTGCAGCACTTGGTGGCCATCAAATTTATATTTTCATCAACTGGCTTCATCCTCCTTCAAACAAACAGACAAAACAATAAGTCAACAAAAACTCTAGAGAAATAGTGTTGATGAATACAGGGGTGTCAGTACTCGGGTGTCAGTACTCACCATATTCAGTCATTTCCTTCCCAAATTCCAGAAATGATGCACAGCTGATCGGCTCATTCTAGGAGCTATGAAAAGATGTATATGTGAAAAATGATAACTGCTGACTTGAAGAGTCATTTGAGAGATTAAAGTCAAATGTTGTACTACATTAACTTCATTTCTTGAATACAGACACACCAATGGAAATGTGCAAATGTTTAGCTCTCTGTCTTTTCTGTTTGGGCACAAGAAGACCACATTCCTTCCTCATTCCCAACAGGACTGATTTGACTGGCTTGCTGTGATTGATTTTCATTGTGTATTTGGTCTTCCATTTTGGCTGTAAAACAAGAACATTCCTATTGACCCCATGTTTAATTACTGATGTTGGTTAAACATAAGTTAAGGCAGATATAATTAAGTTAATTCACCAAAAGATACAGGTCAGAGGATTTGATGAATAAATATTGATTACAATTTTATACAAACCTTACCTGGTGAGGGCTCATCATGACAAGAACTTGCAGACCCGCACTTGTAGCCGTTCAGTTGACAAAACTGGAAATGCCAAGAACAATAAAACAGCCAATCATACGGTGGCCGAGAGAGCTCAACGCGCTGCAAATAGAAAAAAATACCTGCAAATTAAGAAAACACTTTCGTCAATTTGACAACGCACACGCTGCAAATGCTCACAACACCACCAAAAAAGAAACGCACTGCAAATAAAATGTATTTGGTTGTGTTGTGAGCATTTGCAGTGTTTCTTTATTTGTTTGTGTTGTGAGCATTTGCACCATCTGCTGTCAAAATGATGAACATGTTTTCTTGATTTTCTCGTGCTTTTGCTATTTGCATGTGTTCTGAAGTTGCAGCACGTTGAGCTCTCTCGGCCACCGTACAATCAGGATCCACCTGATTTTAAAGAGCTTGAGCAGACGTGTGGCAAACAACAACTTAATTGCAGCATGTATAATAATACATGTAACTTTATCATTTGTCGGTTTGGATGCTAAAATACAGTAGTTCTCATTATAGTTATTGTTCTTGGCATGAACAGCTTTAAGTGATCTGATTTGACCAAAGTAACTGAAGTTCTGATTTAGTTAAACTAGCACTTCCAGACTCTTGCTTCTAAGACAGATGTGTTCAATACAAATCAGCATGGACAGAAAGGCAGAATGTGATGTGTGGACTGATATAATGTTGCAACAGGAAGAAATGGCGTCAATTTGTAAAGGTTAATGAAGAATATAATGGACTTAATATAAGCTTTATGATATAAACACTCTGATTTACAATGGACACAATCTGCATGAGAGTTGAAGTAATGGCCAATGACAGCAGGAGTAAAAGTCCTAGAACTTTGAATGAGTATGCTTGTACAATATCATATCATATCATATTTGAAAATCTATGAATTATTACTACTTTGGCGTAACACTTTGCTGGAGGTTCTTCCTGACAGGGCCGTGGGATATGTAAACCAAAGTTTAAGAAACATCATATGCTGTGAAAAATTTAACTGCCGTAAAGTTCAGTCAAAGGGTTAGGACCAACACAGACGTACCATTGGAAATGTTTGCCTTTGCAGCTTTTGATATTCTCCATAAACACACAAGATGGCCAAATTCATCCCTCTCCACAAACAAGACAAGAGTTTGACAGGCCTTCCTTTGGTCATCCTTTTTAGCTGAAACAAAGAAAACAGAAAATGTTAAATGTTGAACCTTTGAAGGACCTAAGCCTGCCTGCCTGGCAGCTTCTTCATGTTCAACATTGAGAGCTTGGAGTACAAGTTACCTTTTAATATTAGCAGAGTTTTTACATAACTGATCACAATTTGATTCTGAGTTTTGAAAATATGCCATGATGAACAAGAGAGATGAAGAAAGAGAGCAAATATGTGTAAATTTGTTACAGTCGAGAAAAATAGGCAAGGAAAAGATGACACAGAGAGAGAGAGAGAGAGAGAGAGAGAGAGAGAGAGAGAGAGAGAGAGATGTTGATAAACAGCTGTTGACCTGCTGAAAAAAACAATGCAGGTATTGTATCAATAAATTAGAATCTCGTGGAAAAGTTAATTTATTTCTGTAATTTGACTCAAATTGTGAAACTCGTGTATTAAATAAATTCAATGGACAGAAGTAGTTTAAATCTTTGGTTCTATTACTTATGATGATTTTGACTCACATTTAACAAAAACCTACCAATTCACTATCTCAACAAATTAGAATACGTCATAAGACCAATACAAAAAATTTTTTTTAGTTCATTGTTTGCCTTCTGGTAAGTATCTTCATTTACTGTATATGTACTCAATAATTAGTAGGGGCAACTAATTTGCTTTAATTGCTGCCTTGATTCGGCGTGGCATGGAGGTGATCAGTTTGTGGCACTGCTGAGGTGGTATGGAAGCCCAAGTTTTTGGTCTCTTGTTCTCATTTTCCTCTTGACAATACCCCATAGATTCTCTATGGGGTTCAGGTCTGGTGAGTGTTCTAGCCAAGCACACCAATACCATGGTCATTTAACCAACTTTTGGTGCTTTTGGCAGTGTGGGCAGGTGCCAAATTCTGCTGGAAAACGGAATCAGTCAATGAAATCAAAAGGTAGTCAGTAGAAGGAAGCATGAAGTGCACCAGAATTTCTTGGTAAACGGGTGCAGTGACATTGGTTTTCAAAAAACACAATTGATCAACAACAGCAGATGACATTGCAACCCAAATCATCACAGACTGTGGAAACTTAACACTGGACTTCAAGCTACTTGGGATATGAGCTTCTCCACCCTTCCTCCAGACTCTAGGACCTTGGTTTCCAAATAAAATACCAAACTTGCTCTAATCTGAAAAGAGGACTTTGGACCACTGGGAAACAGTCTAGTTCTTCTTCTCCTTAGCCCAGGTAATATGCCTCTGACGACAACTGTAGCCAAATTCCTTGACATGTCTGTGTGTGGTGGCTCTTGATGCCTTGACCCCAGCCTCAGTCCATTCCTTGTGAAGTTCACCCAAATTCTTGAATCGATTTTGCTTGACTTTCTATTAACATGTGTGGATACAGCACTCTGTGAACAGCCAGCTTCTTTGGCAGTGAATGTTTGTAGCTTACCCTCTTTGTGAAGGGTGTCAATGATTGTCTTCTGGACAACTGTCAGATCAGCAGTCTTTCCCTTGATTGTGTAGCCTAGCGAACCAAACTGAAAGACCATTTTGAAGGCTCAGGAAAACTTTGCAGGTGTTTTGAGTTGATTAGCTGATTGGCATGTCACCATATTCTAAATTGTTGAAATGAATTGAGTGAATTGGTGGGTTTTTTGTTAAATGGGAGCCAAAATCGTCACAATTAAAAGAACCAAAGACTTAAAATACTTCATAAGACCATTTTGGTCAAATGTTTGTGTGCATTTAATTTATTTAATTCACAAGTTTCACAATTTGAGTTGAATTACTGAAATAAATGAACTTTTCCAATGACATTTTAATTGATTGATATGCACCTGTAGAACCCTGCCCAAAACACAATATATATTTTTAATGGATGTAATGGTTATAATGGGAATTGTATTGGTTTTAATGGAAACTATAATGGTGTGGTATGTGATGGATTCTATTGGTGGGATGTTAAATCCAATTGGAAAAATGCCCAAAACACACTTTTTTATGGTTTTACTGGAAAAAGCTAATGGTTTATAATGGTATTTATAGTGGTATTTACTGCTCCAAGTGTGTGTGTGTGCATTTGGATGAGTTACATGCAGAGAACACAATTCACTGCTGGTTATACTCTTTAATAATTGTGTACGTGACAAATAAAGCTCAACTGAGCATAATAATTTATTTAATTTAAATTTATTTTAATGGAAACCATTGGAATTTATGTGATGGTTTCTATTGGGTTGTTTTTTTTTAGCAGGGTGGACACCAAAGGTTGTTGTAGGAGATGGAGATGTATGTAATCTGAAGAAACTGCAAGACAAAAGGGCTTTTTACATAAAAGGCATTAAAAGCATGGCAAGTGATGTGATTTACTTTGGTTAAAACATGGTAAAAGTGTTGTGTTCTTTAACTAAAAATAGTACACATTAAAAACACAGTTACTGTGGAAAACAAGGTAGACTAAGGTTTGTGGTTACCGTGTTTTAATTACAAATACCACATTAAAACTACGTTACTATGCTAAAAACATGGTAAATGTGTGGACTTTTACATGATCCCTTTCCCACCACAAGCAAATTTCAAACAAATATCACAATTAAAACTAACTTTATAATGCTGACGGGGTCTACTTGAATGATCTGAAGGTCAAACATGTTGAAATAATGGGACAAATATTTTACAGTATCGATTTGAAACAAGACATAATTTCATTCATAAATACGGAACGATCGATTAACGTCACTTTACGAGACGGGTGGAAACTCTACCTGTACGTGTCTTCTTGAAGTTACCAAAAATACATCTTTATAACAATAAACCAGGTCGAATAGGCGGGACAGTTTCAAATGTAAATATAGCAAGCATTTTAAAAGAAACACACAATGCATTTAGGCAAAGTTTCTGTATCATCTCCTGTTGACGGTTCTAATTTAGGGAACGCTCGTATGGGCCGTATTTGAGGATAGTGACAATCGATATACGGTCGTATGAGTTGGAGGACTTGTTGTGTTAACAGTCACTGGACTGGACTCGCTGCTCGGGACAGAGATTAAGATCGCCGAATGAAAGCTTGGATTTGGGTCTGTTCTTCATAGTCGAAAGGATTGCGAAGATCTGGATTACAGCGCATGGATACAATTGTTTCATGTCGTAATGATGTTGCAGTTTTGGTGTTTTTTATAGTTCTATTGTTAGTCTCAACATGTCAGGGAAAACACTTTTTGTGGCCCATGGCTAACATGACAAGTAAAGGTTAAAATATTTAAAATTGTATTTATTTTAAGGTTTAAAGTGAAGTCTTGTTTAACATTATGTGGCCTTTAATTGGAAACGAGCTTGCAGCAGAAATCACACAACAAAATGTTATCATTTTATATTAAGTAAACAAGTAAACAATTTAATGATGCAATTGAAAACAAGGTAATTGATATGACAACTAATAAAAAAATGAATGCCGCGATATTCATAAAGGTTCATTTTTAGATGTCGATACGTCAGTTTTGTACATTTAAATGCTGAATATACGTAAGTATATTTACATTTTAGTGCCTGTAAAAACTTAAGTAAATGTACGTTTTATAGAACCACATTTTACGTAAAATCCATATAAATTATCATGAGATCACGTTGCATTAAGCCATGAATTTGTGTTTAATAAACCGCAGCTCTATCATCTCAGTTTGTGTTTCTTCTTGTAGACAGATGTCTCTATCTTTGTGTCGGGACACTTCATGCGATGTAGCCCCTCTCCAGATGTCTTGCAGAGTTCTTGAAAGAGGTATCATGTTCGTCTTTTCTTTAAGGGTGACTCAGTCTCTATAGGCTTTCATCGTGGGGTGTAGAGAGTCAGTAACTGCTTTTTACTCCAGGAGAGGAGCTGGAAGGGGCTGCACTCGCAGCAATGTTATCTCTCTCCGACACACGCAATTTGGCTGGCAGTTCCAGCAGCCTCCTTCTGATTCAATCAAAACACAACAGGTTTGTGCCCCCCCTCTCTCTCTCTCTCATGACATGAGAATGTTCTAGTTCTAGTTCTTGCGTAGAATAGTGGAATAGTGGTCACAGAAATGAAATGACATTTTTGCCGTCATTCCAAACCAGTTGTGTCAGTTTTACTATAAAATTCAAGCATTAAATATTTGTTTTAATGTAAAAATCTGTTTTAGGGTGAACTACTGCTTGAAGTATATGCGATGCATTCTATAATTTTGATTCAGAAGTTGCAATAATATATAATATTTATGTATACACACACACACACACACACACACACACACACACACACACACGTTGGTTTTTATGGTTTACGGGGACTTTCCATAGGCGTAATGGTTTTTATACTGTACAAACTGTATGTGCTATTGCCCTACACCTGCCCTACACCTAAACTTAGCCCTTACAGGAGACGGTGCATTTCAACTTTCCCTCAAAAAAACACACTCTGTATGATTTATAAGCGTTTTAAATTATGGGGACACTGAAAATGTCCTCATAAATCACCTTCTCCTTGTAATAACTATGTCATACCCATGTCATTATACAAATTTGTGTCCTCATAAACCACATAAACATGCCCACACACACACACACACACACACACACACACACACGTTTGTTTCTGTGAATTGTGGGGACATTCCACAGGCGTAATGTTTTTTATACTATACAAACCGTATTTTATATTGCCTTACACCAACCCTACACCTAAACCTAACTCTTACAGGAAATGTTGTACATTTTTACCTTCTCAAAAAAAATACAAATAATTCTGTATGATTTTTAAGCCTTTTGAAATATGAGGACCTGGGGAAATATCCTCATACGTCAGCTTCTCCTTGTAATACCTATGTCATACCCATGTCATTATACAAATGTGTGTCCTCATAGGTAAAAAAAACATGCACACACATGCATTTATACATAATACATATACGCAGTACACACATATATTATGCAAACACAAACTTTTATTTTGGATTAATTATTAAATCACAATTGTTTTACAGCCCTAGTTAAAATAGTATGTGAACAAACATACTTTTTTCAAGCTTCTCAAAGTGCCATTTTAGTCTTAAGTGCTGAGAATTCCTGAAATTTAAGTATAAAAGCAAGTTATCAAATTTCTTAAAGCTAAGAATCACTCTTACTCTCCCAGCTGGAGAGGTCTCTCAATTGGTTTGGAGTTGCCAGTAGGGGCTTTTTATGGCGCTGAGGAGACAGAGACATGTGCTGCGCGAGTCTTTCAGGAGAGGATTCAGAGGAAGAATGTTCTTGAAATGTTTGGCAATGAGCACTTAATCAAATGGTTACATTTCCTCAGTTATTCAAAATGAGCAAAGAACGACTATTATGTGATCTACACTCTATGATGAACAAATATCTTACCCCTTATTTACATTGCATGTGTCTGCGGCACATTACAGATCCAAGGCCACCGGAGCTGATCCGCCACGGTGTGGCAAATTTTTGAAGCAGCTCTCTGCGCTGCATCACTAAAGATTGCCTAGACACCTAGTCTATTTTTTACGGATAATAATAATAATCTTCTCGCTGTCAAAGGCATCAGCAACAGGTGATATCTTTGACTAGTCGATACACTATACTATCGTCTATCGGCACCCTAAATTGAGTTGTGATGATGCTTCATTTCCTTGCCATAATGTATTCTCTTGAACATTTATCTGAGAATATTCTAAATTAAGGAAATCGTCATGCAAAATCCCGTTTGTGGCACACCTGTGTCGTGAATAATCTCTAAGACTGACACTTAATATTTAGTCCTACACTTCGCTTAAATTATGACTGAGATGATTGATAACTAACTTTTAAGCGCAGCTTTGAGCCAATATTCTTTTTTTACTTAAGTAAGTTCTTAGCAGTGTTTTTAAGAGTAATTCTTAGAAGCTTGATAAATACGGGCCCTGGTACTTAACTCGTGAAACCCATTCAATTTCCATAGTTCAATAGCCAAAACAATTATCCTAGAGCATAACGTGCTATAACAATATTATTAATACTAATAATATATTTTAATAATTATAATTTTTAGCCTGTTGTGTCTGAATTGTTTTGTGTATTTGAATATACCTCCCAATTTTGTCAGTAACAACAGCAAAAATGTAGTCTTCCACCATTAGAAAATTATTTCTCAACATTTTGGAAACTTAATTATATCTTCAGAAAGCTGACTTTTTTAATCTATGCATATCACAATGCATGAATTCGTGGGTCAAAACCACTCTTTATTATCGAGCAGGTCACGTATGTATTTTCACATGCTTTACATTTACATTTCTGCATTTGGCAGATGCTGAAACAGTGCCATTTTTTGTGTGAACTGTATATTATGTGATGTGAATATTTATACAGCATGTATTATCATGTAGTCTGAGAGGCTGCCTTTTATAACTTAGACTTGAAAATATTTTGTATAGACCTTTCAAGCCTGCGGCCTCTCCAGTTCAAGTTTTTATTCAAGTCTGTGTAAAGTGTCGTTGTGTCATTTGCTAGAGGACGACTGGAAGTTTTCATCCATCTAAAATGCTTTCTAAACTATGAACGTCCAAAGCTCCCAGTTAATTTCTGCGGGCCACTTAATCAAAGACTAAGTGTCAAGATTGTGACAGAGGTCAGTGAAATGCAAGGCTCATTATATCCAATTGCACACAGATATCCAACCATATATATACACTCATGGAAAAACATGACTGTTCTTTGCATGAGCTAGATGTTGCGAGAAGCAGTCTGTCACCGGTTTGCTCCAGAGAACACGTACAGAATAACAATGCTACCACAGTGTTTAACAGTATTTCAACTTTTCTTCAAATTAAGTGAATTGAAAGTGATAGCCAAGTATGGTGACCGCTACTCTGAGTTTGTGCTCTGCATTTACCCATCCAAAGTGCACACACACAGCAGTGAACACACAACCAAAGCAGTGGGTAGCCATTTATGCTGCGGCTCCCGGGAAGCAGTTGGGGGTTCGGTGCCTTGCTCAAGGGCAAGTAAGTCGTGGTATTGAAGGTGGAGAGAGCACTGGACATTCAATCCCCCCATCTGCAATTCCTGCCGGTCCGAAACTCAAACTTGCAACCTTTGGATTACGAGTCCAACCAGTACAGTGTTTTCCCTCAAACAGCCATACGATCACTAATCAGTGTGATTATTTTGATGGTACCCTTTAGACAGCTGTTGTGAAGTAACTTTGCAACTTCATGTCAACTAGCAGTCATTGGGGTATTAGTAGTACATCTGCTAAATATATGCTAATACTTTATTTTGATGGTTCCCCAAAAGACAAACTGACTGTAAGCAACTTTGCAAGTACGTAAACATTCTACCTACCCTAACCTTAACCTAACCCTAATAATACTCTAATGAGAGCTAGTTTACATGTAGTTGCAAAGTTGCTTTTTTAGTCAATAGACTAAGGGGACATCACAATTAAATGTAACCTAGCATATAAATATAGTTTTTTTTTCAGTTGAAATGAATAACTAGCCCACATCAAAATTAGCCTCAAAGGGAACACTCAAATAACACTCCACACCTAACCACTTAAAAGATGTACTGTAGTAAGATAATATGCAGATCTAAAATAATCTCAAAATATATAGTCCCATTATCAATGTTAAAGTAGATTCAATATGGTGTTCATTTTGTTATAAATCATCATAATCGTAAAAGTTATAAGCACAAATGTGTAAGCATTATAATGTATATAATTGTTGTTATGATTATTTATAAGATATAACATATTATACGTTTTTTTATAATACATTATGCATTCATTATAATGCCTTAAGAATAACCTTATAAGGCATGATAAATATGGGCTTCATAGAAAGTGTTATCGTAATGTTTTTTACATTTTGGACTGCACTGATTTATAAAGTGTAAATGTCTTAAACGTTTGTAAATAGATACCTGTTTTTATACAGTCTGTGATAGATACACTGTTAAAAAGTAAACAGTTGGATCAACTTTAAAAAAAATACTTCAATTTGTAACACCTAAACAATATATATTTTTTTCAACTTAATATATTACAAATAAAGGTAAAAAACTGTTTTTTTAGGTGTTACAAATTGAAGTATTTTTTTAAGTTGATCAAACTGTTCACTTTTCATGGTGTAATTTTCTAAAGAATAAGGTACATTTTCAAAAGCACTAGAACACATCTCCTAATCCACAATGTAATAGAATTAAAACGTTTTAAATTAAAAAATATATATTTAATACTAATAATAATCAATAATCAGTTTTGTGTACATTAATGGTGAATAAACTAGAATATAAAAAGGAACACTTCATTAAAAAAATGTTATAAAGTCTAATTTACTTTGACTAATGTCGTCCCTTAAAATTTCTGGACACCATTTACTTGCATAGCATAGACCTACAGAGCTGAGAAATTATTCTTGAAATGTTTGTACATGTTCAACAAGAGAATACAGTCATGCATATCTTGGATGGTATGGAGAGAATGTTTTAAATGTGGGTTAACCCTAATGCTCATTGTACTTCTTGTGTACCCACCACAGGTTATGTTGAGAAGGGCAAGCGAGGCGATCTCCGTGGAATTTACTCGGAAGCACTGCATCAGGGATTTAGCTGTGTCCACTGCATGCAAGTCTATTGTGCTGAATGAATGATTTTACATAATTTGATTAATCAGAAATACAATTATTTACCCTCCATGAGATTTCAAATTAATAAATTGATTTGTGTAACATGTTCTAAAGAAGATTTGTCTGTCATTTACTGTAATTTGATAAAAAAGCAAAAAAAAAAAAGTACAGGCAAATGGTAACTACATTTTCTTAACAGTACTCAACATTTTCTTTATGTATCACACATTTACCTCCTAAGTGAAATTGCATCCCACTTTAATGTTCCTTGGTAGGCTGCTGTAGAAGAATTGTAGAAGTAAAATGTAATAAACAAAAATATGCTTAAATTACTACAGTTAAAGCATTTAAAATGAGGCCATCACAAAGCATGCAAAAGGTGTAAAGACATGCTTTCAATGTTGACAGTGAATGGTATTGGATACAAGCAATAATGACAAAACTAAGAATTTCAGTTGAAACATTATGAAAATGCGTTATATTTATATAATTTTAAACTTAGATGAAATCCAGCCTAGTGGAATAAGCCCCTCCCACTTGCTGCTCTCAAGCTCCTCCCACTCGCGGTTCTTGGCATAAGCTCCTCCCACTTGCAGGTCTCTGGGCTGCAGCAATACCTACTTGCTAAAATTGCATGAAATGTCTGGTTAGATCTTTTACAGTTTTTCACTGTATATAATACTGGAACATACTGTTAACCTATTAACAGTTTTTTTTTAAGTATTTTTTCATATTTTTACAAAATATTACAGTTAAAATTACACTTATTTGTTTTACAGATACAGATTTATCAGACAACAGTGTTCCTAAAATGTAAGTCACTTAATATTAACTAATGTATAAAATAAAAACAAATATAAAACCGTTTAATAATTTCACATTTGCAAACTCCCTTTATAAACATTACAATTCTGTCACTCGTCTTAATGAAAAGATATTTGATGATTTTGTACATTTGCCCACTGACAAAGAAATGATCAGTCTATAATTTTAATGGTTGGTTTATTTGAACATTGAGAGACAGAATAACAACAAAAAAAATCCATATAAACAAATTTTAAAAAGTTATAAATTGATTTGCATTTCAATGAGTGACATAAGTATTTGATCGGTCAGCAAGCTTTCTGGCTCCCAGGTGTCTTTTATACAGGTAAGGAGCCGATATTAGGAGCACTCTCTTAAAGGGAAAGTTCCTAATCTCAGATTGAATCCCGGTTTTCACTTTACAGGGCAGATGGCAGAAAGCGTGTATGTCGTCGTGTGGGTGAGCGGGTTGCTTATGTCAACGTTTTGGATCAAGTGGCCCATGGTGGCGGTGGGGTTATGGTATGGGCAGGCGTATGATATGGACAACGAACACAGGTGCATTTTATTGATGGCATTTTGAATGCACAGAGATACCAGGACGAGATTCTGATGCCCATTGTTGTGCCATTCCTACACGACCATCACACAATGTTGCAGCATGATAATGCACGGCCCCATGTTGCAAGGATTTGTACACAATTTATGGAAGCTGAAAACATCTCAGTTCTTGCATAACTAGCATACTCACAGGACATGTCACCCATTGAGTATGTTTGGGATGCTCTGGATCGGCGTATACGACAGCGTGTTCCAGTCCTTGCCAATATCCAGCAACTTCGCACAGCCATTGAAGCGGAGTGGACCAACATTCCACAGGCCACAATTAACAACCTGGTCAACTCTATGCGAAGGAGATGTGTTGCAGTGCGTGAGGCAAATGGTGGTCACACCCGATTCTGGCAGTTTTCGGACCCCCCCCCATACAGTAAAACAGTGCACATTTTAGAGTGGCCTTTTATTGTGGCCAGCCTAAGGCACACTTGTGCAATAATCATGCTGTCTATTAAGTATCTTGATATGCCACACCTGTGAGGTGGATGGATTATCTCGGCAAAGGAGAAGTGCTCAATAACACAGATTTAGACAGATTTGTGAACAATATTTGAGAGAAATAGGCCTTTTGTGTACTTAGAAAAAGTCTAAAATCTTTGAGTTCAGCTCATGAAAATTGGGGGCAAAAACAAAAGTGTTGCGTTTATAATTTTGGTCAGTGTGTATATATATATATATATATACAGGTGCTGGTCATAAAATTAGAATATCATCAAAAAGTTGATTTATTTCACTAATTCCATTCAAAAATGAAACTTGTATAATGTATACATTCATTCCACACAGACTGATATATTTCAAGTGTTTATTTATTTTAATTTTGATGATTATAACTGACAACTAATAAAAAAAAAAAAAATTCAGTATCTCAGAAAATTAGAATATTGTGAAAAGGTTCAATATTGAAGACACCTGGTGCCACACTCTAATCAGCTAATTAACTCAAAACACCTGCAAAGGCCTTTAAATGGTCTCTCAGTCTAGTTCTGTAGGCTACACAATCATGTGGAAGACTGCTGACTTGACAGTTGTCCAAAAGACGACCATTGACACCTTGCACAAGGAGGGCAAGACACAAAAGGTCATTGCAAAAGAGGCTGGCTGTTCACAGAGCTCTGTGTCCAAGCATATTAATAGAGAGGTGAAGGGAAGGAAAATATGTGGTAGAAAAAAGTGTACAAGCAATAGGGATAACCGCACCCTGGAGAGGATTGTGAAACAAAACCCATTCAAAAATGTGGGGGAGATTCACAAAGAGTGGACTGCAACTCAAGTCAAGTTGAGCTTTATTGTCATTCCGCTACATGTGTGGACATACAGTGGGACGAGATGTCGTGCCCCACAGGACCACGGTGCTACATAAATACAGATATACAACACGAAGTAAAACAGTATAAACCTATACACGACTAACCTACTGTCAGCTTTGACTATACATATGCTATATATAAAAGTGGTTACCTATACATAAACTAAAAAAAATACAAACTGTACAACTGTGCAGATGACTTCAAATACTGTACATGTGCAAAAAGAGAGACATTCAAGCAGCTGGCTGGGGAACAGTGTAAGGTGATTTGTGGTGCATGAGCCAGTAAACATACATACATTACAGTCATATATTACAATCAGTCTTTTGAAATAAAAGTTTAACAGTTTTTCCTGTGATGTGGTAAGGGGATGGGGGGTTGTTTGGGGTTTCAGAGAGGGGCGGTGTGATGTGAGTTCAGGGCTCTCACAGCCTGGGGGAAAAAGCTGTTGAGCAGTCTGGCGGAGCGGGCTCTGATACTCCGGTACCGTCTACCTGAGGGTAGGAGCTGGACGAGACTGTGGGAGGGATGGGTGGGGACCTTCACCATACTTTTTGCTTTGCTGGAGCATCGTGTAAGGAAAATATCCAGGATGGAGGGGATAGGGGCACCAATGATTTTTGCAGCGGTGTTCACTGTCCGCTGGAGGGTCTTGCGGTCTGCTGCACAACAGTTCCCGTACCAGACAGTGATGCAGCTGGTCAGCACGCTCTCAATGGTACCCCTGTAGAAGGTGGTGAGGATGGGTGGAGCTGGAGTCAGTGCTTCAAGAACCACTATGCACAGACGTATGCAAGAAATGGGTTTCAGCTGTCGCATTCCTTGTGTCAAGCCACTCTTGAACAACAGACAGCGTCAGAAGCATCTCGCCTGGGCTACAGACAAAAAGAACTGGACTGCTGCTGAGTGGTCCAAAGTTATGTTCTCTGATGAAAGTAAATTTTGCATTTCCTTTGGAAATCAGGGTCCCAGAGTCTGGAGTAAGAGAGGAGAGGCACAGAATCCACGTTGCTTGAGGTCCAGTGTAAAGTTTCCACAGTCAGTGATGGTTTGGGTTGCCATGTCATCTGCTGGTGTTGGTCCACTGTGTTTTCTGAGGTCCAAGGTCTACACAGCCATAAACCAGGAAGTTTTAGAGCACTTCATGCTTCCTGCTGCTGACCAACTTTATGGAGATGCAGATTTCATTTTCCAACAGGACTTGGCACCTGCACACAGTGCCAAAGCTACCAGTACCTGATTTAAGGACCATGGTATCCCTGTTCTTAATTGGCCAGCAAACTCGCCTGACCTTAACCCCATAGAAAATCTATGGGGTATTGTGAAGAGAAAGATGCGATATGCCAGACCCAACAATTCAGAAGAGCTGAAGGCCACCATCAGAGCAACCTGGGCTCTCAAAACACCTGAGCAGTGCCACAGACTGATCGACTCCATGCCACGCCGCATTGCTGCAGTAATTCATGCAAAAGGAGCCCCAACTAAGTATTGAGTGCTGTATATGCTCATACTTTTCATGTTCATACTTTTCAGTTGGCCAAGATCTCTAAAAATCCTTTCTTTGTATTGGTCTTAAGTAATATTCTAATTTTCTGAGATACTGAATTTGGGGTTTTCATTAGTTGTCAGTTATAATCATCAAAATTAAAATAAATAAACACTTGAAATATGTGTGGAATGAATGTATACACGTTTAAATTTTTGAATGTAATTAGTGAAATAAATCAACTTTTTGATAATATTCTAATTATATGACCAGCACCTGTGTATATATACTGTGTATATATATATATATATATATATATATATGTGATGTTTTTTGTTGTTGCTATTCTGATCACTGGGTGTATTTATGTCCATTTTTTTTGTCATTTTATCGATTATGTCTGTAGCCTAAATGTTAAACATGGAGTTTTCCATAAGAAAACGTATCTGCTGTGGCTTGTAGTGTTCAGCAACCACAGCCAGACTTTGGCAATTTCCTCTGTTTTCGTTAATGGTCACAGTCATCAAGAGACACTGGAATTGTCTCCAACTGCATATGTTGATCGTTCTTGATTCTCTCACAAGCAAACATATTTGAATCATCCCCTGTTGAAATGAACACCTGCCACTGTGCTACAGCGCTTTGATTTCATGTGTATCAGACCTGCTGGGAAATGAATGAATTTGGAAATTCCCTTAACAAAACTCTTATGTCCTCTCAAGGCTTACCTGATGTTGTCAAGGCAACAGCAAAAAAAAAAATTTCTTGAGGAGAGATTGGGCCATGTTGGGCCACCCTCGCTGTTCTGGCAATATTTAAACATATGTTTGAGTCTGGTAAATGCTTGTGGTTGCCATGTATTTGTCAAAGCTCCTCTCTGTGTTTGATTTGGTGGGTGGGTGGATATTAGGGGGTATAATTAGTAATTGGCATGAGCGTATGACAATGAAAGAAAAAAACATAGGATAGATAAGAAGAGAGTGAATATAGTTTCATGATTGCAACAAAAGTTCAGTCTTTTGATGCGACTATATCAGATCGTATCTCACCCATCGAGACAACCTTTACAGTTCTGATTGTTCAAATTAATATTTAAGCTGCAGGAGGATGCCATCGCACTGAATGCTCTTTGTTTGCACATGTCATAGTTACAAATAGGTTAAATTAAATGGGACAACATTAATCTTGACAAACTATATATCATTCTGGATGTCTAAGCCTCAAGCATTGACAATAATCGCATTTTTTTAGATGTAAAACTTACAAGGAATGTATTTGCTAAATATGTGTAAGCAGTAACATCAAACCATCCATAATACAAAAGCAGTACCTACCAGCTTCGTGTAATATTGAGTCACAAACGCATCCACTGCTGTAAATCCCGGTTTCGTTAGAAAAGGTAAGGGTCCACGGTACAACATCACATCGTGTACTTTAATCCAACGGAGCAATAACATTGTTATATGGATGGATATTCCTTCGTTTACGTCTCCTTTCTTTAGGACTAGTTATTGTTTGTATCCATTATGGAATAGCTCACGTTCAAGTTTTTTTTGTTTAACATTTCTAATATATGTGTATGTGTTTTGTGGGAAATGTTGCTTTATCTGTATGATTAGCATCTGTGTGGCTGATAACAGCTGTGATCACTCTGACTGAATGAGGGCTATCACTATGAATGACTATGAATGACTATATGGCCCATATCTTTATGATTATTATCTGTATTTCCCCGCACATCAGTGTGTGATTACTGACATAGTAACAGCAATCAGTGTGAATGGCTGACAATATCAGTGTATGTCTGGCAAACAAAGAATGTACGTGAGTATGTACTACATACAAAGCATTTTTTTTCTTTTATTTATTTTATTACTCAAATTATTCTTAATGTATTTTTTAGTGGTCAAATGAATCACTTATATGACTAAGATTCTATCTATAATAATTATATAACTGAAAAACATGCAATAGTATGTATAATGACTAAAATAGTTTAATAGTTTCTAGAACTCTAATATTTTTTCCTCAAACGTGGGGGGTATATATACAGGTGCTGGTCATATAATTAGAATATCATCAAAATGTTGATTTATTTCACTAATTCCATTAAAAAAGTGAAACTTGTATAATGTATACATTCATTCCACACAGACTGATATATTTCAAGTGTTTATTTAATTTAATGTTGATGATTTTAACTGACAACTAATGAAAACCCCAGAAAATTAGAATATTACTTAAGACCAATACAAAGAAAGGATTTTTAGAAGTCTTGGCCAACTGAAAAGTATGATCATGAAAAGTATGAGCATGTACAGTACTCAATACTTAGTTGGGGCTCCTTTTGCCTGAATTACTGCAGCAATGCGGCGTGGCATGGAGTCGATCAGTCTGTGGCACTGCTCAGGTGTCATGAGAGCCCAGGTTGCTCTGATAGTGGTCTTCAGCTCTTCTGCATTGTTGGGTCTGGCATATCTCATCTTCCTGTTCACAATACCCCATAGATTTTCTATGGGGTTAAGGTCAGGCGAGTTTGCTGGCCAATTAAGAACAGGGATACCATGGTCCTTAAACCAGGTACTGGTAGGTAGGTGCCAAGTCATGTTGGAAAGTGAAATCTGCATCTCCATAAAGTTGGTCAGCAGCAGGAAGCATGAAGTGCTCTAAAACTTCCTGGTATACATACGGCTGTGTTGACCTTGGACCTCAGAAAACACAGTGGACCAACACCAGCAGATGACATGGCAACCCAAACCATCACTGACTGTGGAAACTTTACACTGGACCTCAAGCAACGTGGATTATGTGCCTCTCCTCTCTTCCTCCAGACTCTGGGACCCTGATTTCCAAAGGAAATGCAAAATTTACTTTCATCAGAGAACATAACTTTGGACCACTCAGCAGCAGTCCAGTCCTTTTTGTCTTTAGCCCAGGCGAGACGCTTCTGACGCTGTCTGTTGTTCAAGAGTGGCTTGACACAAGGAATGCGACAGCTGAAACCCATGTCTTGAATACGTCTGTGCATAGTGGTTATTGAAGCACTGACTCCAGCTGCAGTCCACTCTTTGTGAATTTCCCCCACATTTTTGAATGGGTTTTGTTTCACAATCCTCTCCAGGGTGCGGTTATCCCTATTGCTTGTACGCTTTTTTCTACCACATCTTTTCCTTCCCTTCGCCTCTCTATTAATGTGCTTGGACACAGAGCTCTGTGAACAGCCAGCCTATTTTGCAATGACCTTTTGTGTCTTGCCCTCCTTGTGCAAGGTGTCAATGGTCGTCTTTTGGACAACTGTCAAGTCAGCAGTCTTCGTCATGATTGTGTAGTCTACAGAACTAGACTGAGAGACCATTTAAAGGGCTTTGCAGGTGTTTTGAGTTAATTAGCTGATTAGAGTGTGGCTCCAGGTGTCTTCAATATTGAACATTTTCACAATATTCAAATTTTCTGAGATACTGAATTTGGGGTTTTCATTAGTTGTCGGTTATTATAATCAAAATTAAAAGAAATAAACACTTGAAATATATCAGTCTGTGTGGAATGAATGTATACATTATACAAGTTTCACTTTTTGAATGGAATTAGTGAAATAAATCAACTTTTTGATGATATTCTAATTATATGACCAGCACCTGTATATTGTATACACATACACACACACACACACACACACACACGTTTAAACTGCCTTGTCTTTAGTCTGCATTGACTTCAAAATAATATTTTCTTTCACCACATATTCTATACAAAACATTATGACAATAGGTTTTGATGCTTTTGTGTTCTCACAGAGTTGACGAAAGTTTACAAATAAATTATTTAGCACAGAGAGAGAGCATACAAATGCCTCACAGTGCCTTGCTTGTCATTCAGTCAAACCGGATTTCCATACAATGTTGTGAATTTAACTTATGCCCAAAACTGAATTATCGTATAAACATTTGCGAACAAGCACTGTTTCCATACAACGAGTTAACGAGAAAACAAAATTGTCACTTCCTGATAAACCTGCACTATAAATCACTAAGAAATGTAGAAGAATATAATAATTTTAATTTATAATAAATTATTTGCACCTCAGAGCGAGCAGATTAAACACAATGAATGCGGTCATTGCTTTGAAGGTGAGTAGAATTTAGGTGACCACACTATATTACATTTGTTGATGGATGGTGCCTAAGGGTTAACGTTTGACCTTAGGATTAACCATTGACATGTTTTAATTATTTTCAGATGTGTTATGCCATTAGTTTTTAATATATCTGCCACTACAGTAATCAACCGTGATCTCAAAATTAAATAAGATATTGTTGAAATAGGATTTTAATGTACACCAGATATGCTATGCCATGTGTTTGTGTAATGCCAGTTTAATATGGAGCTCTTGTTTCAGCTCCGGGAATTAGTTATTAAATATTCAATATTGCTTGATCGAAGTAATATTAATATTTAACTTACGATTTATACTTTGAGTGCTCGGCCAGCGATTACTACATCAGTATATCTATTAAATCTCGCTTCTATTGCCCCGTGGCCCCGGTAACAATAAAACGAGATTAATAATTTCTCAAGTTTCAGCTAGGTAACGTTATCTTTGGGCAAATAAGGACGAAAATACTTAAAATCACATTCCAGAGACAATTCTTTATAAAAATGAAACAAGGTTTATTTGTTATACTGCTATGCTAACATAAATGGATTAATTAATAATACACACACACACACATACAGACGAGGTTAAATGTTGAAAGAATACCATTCTTTCTATTTCATAACTTAACTAACCAGAAAAATATCACGAAAGATGCCTAGGCTTTCTTTTCTGCCTTCAGATCAATTTTTACCAGTTCAGTCAGGGTTAGGAATGTTTAGTTTGTTATACTTGCTTGTGTTGGTTTAAGCAGGATGGATGTTTTGGCTTCGTTTTCCGCGTGAGTTCAGTTCTTTGTTTCGGTTGTCACGTGGTCAGTTCGTGCTTCTTCGGGGAAACTCTGCTGCGTGACGTCACCGGGAAAGCTCTCCTCTGCTCTGCAGTCGTTGAATTCGTTGCTCCGTGATGTTACGGCTTTGGCACGGTCTTAGACTTCTTCAGATGGGTGGCTCCGAGGTGAGCGTCCATCGAACCGGCGCGCGTTGGAGGGCGCAGTTGCGAAAACGGGAAGCGTAGCTTCGAGGAGTTACAGAGAGTTCAGAGATTCAAGAGAGAGAGCGCACGCACAGCGCGTTGTTTTAAACTGTCCGGGTTTTGACATCGCCCACAGGCGGCTGGTCCAATCAGAGTGTCGGTACGGGGCGGAGCCCCGCCTGCACGGCTGGTTTTTGCAAGGCACTTTCATGTGACGAAAAATAACTTGTTTTTACCCCTGTATTAAAACTCTTATCAGGTTTACACATTTATAATATCACCACATTCGTTATCTTACTGATTCATACATTTTTGCAACCGTTCATACAAGTCTAAACAACCTACACATTCCAGCTTAAAGCACGATTAGAAATCAGCCCACGTTTTCCTAAATAATTCATATTCCACAAGCATATGAGAGAAAGAGTACAACATTAATATTCATATGTTTCTTGTGTGGATATTTTGAAAGTCATGAAACGCACGAATGTCTCAAAGAAATGTTCCCTTCACATTCCTTTGTTCCATAATAGAAAGAAAACGCGCGCTTTTGCGCTGAGGCGGAGGGGGCTTTAGAGGGCTGCTGAGTCTTTAGCTGCCCTCCCCCTTCTGGTGACGTGTAGAGCCAGTTGAATTCCTGCCGACATATGTTACAGTTTGTAACATATATCCGGAGTAGGGTGAAGTAAACATCAAAGATGCTTTTTCACAAGCTGCAACTGTAGGAACTAAACTAACTATGGTAATGCGGAACTTCCTCCAAGATGGTATTCCTTGGAGCTTCCACGTTGTTGGAACCCTTCCGCATCGTCAGCAGGGATCTCAGGGTCTCAGGTGTTTCGCCCCTTAACCTGAACACCTTGCCTGAGTGGGGCAGCGAAGACTGACTAGTCTTCAACTGCAGAAAGGTTCCATCTGTGCGCTTTCTTCAGCCACAACCATCTTGAGCTGGACTCGACTGCTGCAGCTATGTCCCTGGTGGCTTTCTTCAGCTGTTTAGGCTCCAGGCACACCCTCTGGAGGAAGTAGCACACCGATTTTGCTGGGAACCCGCGGCAGCCGACTTCAATAGGGTAGCTGGTTGCTTGCCACTCCTTTGCAACAGCTTTGTCGACCAGGTCCTGGTACTTGTATTTTTTCAGTTGGTGGGACGTGGGTAGCCTGCTTGGGACGTGGGATGGGCCTGCTTGTTATTGGCTTTGACTTACTGCTGTTCCACCCATTTGGCGATTTCCATGAGGACCTTGTCGTGCCTCCATCTGTACCGCCCTTCTGCCAATGCCTTTGGACAACCAGTCAGAACGTGGTTCAGTGTACATGAGACTTCTCCACATTGGTTGCATGATGGGTCTTCCTCTCCGCCCCTGATCTTTATGTTTCTTGGTGTTGGCAGCAGGTCAGTCACCGGGCGCAGGAGAAAGCTCAACCTCCCTTGGTCGATCTGCCACAGTTCCTTCCACGACAGCGGTCGCTCCTGTGCCTGGTCCCACTGCGTCCATCAACCCTGAGAAGCAAGTCCGATCGCTTTCACATGGCGCTCATCCTCTGCTGCCTCACGGACTCTTTGCACCACGAGGTCTCTTCTGGCTCTGGCATCAGCCCTGCTCCACCTCTTCTCACTGTAGTGTCCAAGGCCCAGGTGTCCCTGGAATACCACACCCACGATCTCCTGGTGCTTCCAGTGAGATTCTGCTTCCATCACGGCTTGCTGGGGCTTCCACTTTCTGCCGCATTTAATGGTTTTGCTTGCATGTCTTACTTTCCAGTCCTCAGATGAGAGGAGTGTACTGACTGCCCTTGCCTTGGTGGCTTTAAACTCCTCGACCACCAATGAGACTGGCAAGGGAAGCTTGGAGGTCTTGCTGTACAGGTTGATTGTGCTGAATGATTGGGGGACTGCCAGCCATTTCCGTAGGAACTTGCTGCACAGTCTTTCCATTCCTTCCACCTGAGACACTGGATGTCGAAGATATTTCCTGTTTCTCTTCAAGATACTGAGGCTACTTGACTTTTCCGGTTTAAACTGCAGGCATGACCATGTTGCCATCTTTTCCAGTGCGCTCAAGATCCACTGTGTCCCCTGGATAGATGGAGTCATCACCATCACGTCGTCCATGAAAGCACGACAAGCGTGGTGTCTCGTGCCGTCATCTGCTTTTGGGCCTCTGCACTGCAATCCTCCTGCCTTTAGCAACAGATTCATAGCCGCTATGAACAGGGCCACGGAAATAGTGCATCCTGCCATAATGCCCTTCTCGAGCTTTTGCCATTTGGTGGTGACACTTCCCACGGTAAACCTCATCTGCAGCTCATGCATGTGTGCCATTACAAGCTCAACTACCTCTGATGGAACTCGGTAGCAGAATGCCTTTCAGATCAGCTGGTGTGGGACGCTTGGGTAGGCTTTGGCGAGGTCCAGCCAAACAATAGAGAGTGTGTTTCTATTAATCTTGGCTTCATTGATAAGCTGGCTAATAACTGCTGTATGTTCTAGGCAGCCGGAATATCCTGGTACTCCTCCTTTTTGGACATGGGGATCCATTGACTCATTGGCGAGCAGGTATGTTGTTAGCCTTTTGGCAATGATGGACCAGAAGATTTTCCCCTCTAAGTCCAGCAGGGAAATCTCCCGGAACTGGTCGAGCCTTGTGGAATTGAGCTCTTTTGGCACAAAGCAGCCCTCAGCAAGAGTCCAGAGGCCGGGTTCCAGCTTCTTCTTCCACAGTGTCCGTAGGAGCTTTGAAAGCCTCTTCAGCATCAGTGGGCAGCATTTATAGATTGTATAGGTGGTGCCTGATGGTCCTGGGGCTGATCCCGCCCGTGCTTTTGTCACCACTGCCCTAACTTCTTCCATGGTGAAGTCTGCCATGTTAAAAGGGGTGTGTGGTGTAAGAATCGGCAATTGGAAAGGACACTCACACAGAGGAATACCTCTGGAAGAGTCTTCGTGTGCAGCTGCCACACTGTTTTCTAGTTCCTAGAAAACAATGTCAGTTTTAGCGACGGCTAATATCCGGCATCATTTCAAGTCTACTTGGATGCAGAGGCGGGTAAATAATTCCGTTTAGGGATGGCGAATGCCGTCTGGTCAGACTAAACTCGGGTACGCCTATACCTCTGACTTTTGATTTAATGTTACTTTAAACAAGTACTTGACCAATCCAAAGCTATTACAAGTGTGGTACATTGATCTGCTAACATATTTAATAGTGGCCAAGAAACCTTTACTGAAGTAAACGATTTAACTAAAGTTCTGAGGGGCTCCAAGGGGTTATTCGATGTCTCTGATAGTGTGCGTGTGAATTAACGGCAAATCTTAGATACATAACCATAATTTACCTCTGATTGATGACCGGGCCTGACGAGATTGTGTCCGTGAGACCTGTGAAAACAGGGCCTCTAAGCGATATAGTTTCCTACATCTGAGCGGGTAAAGTATTAAAAGAGCTGAAAAGAATAATCAATCATTCGTTCATATTTTAATGATGCACAGATATCATTAAAACCTTTTCATTTATGGAGTCAGATGAAATAACAAGATAAAATATATAAGAAAAAGTGTTCCATTTAATCTTGTTGTGTCGTGAAAAAGGAAAGACAGTAATACGCAAAGAGGCCTTCACCCGCTGAACGACTGCCGTCATTGGGTCGATCGAGCCGGGTCTTACACCTTCTTTCTTGTCAAAGGTGTCATGGCATGCCTGGTACACAACTTCAACCATGATCTTGATCTTCTTGGCTGCATCTCCTTTCAGATTGTTTTCCAGGATGGTATTTAGATCGTTATCCAGTTGGGCCCATCTGCGGTCTGCTGCTGGTGGTAAATTCAAGCGTGGTTTCCTCTCAAAGTCATTCAGACTTTCAGGTTCACCAACTCTTCCTATGCTCTGAGTAGGTTCAGCAGGGAGGTCTGGGGCACTGTGGTTTGCCTCCTGGCCCTGGACTTCCTCCACCGACTGATGAACACCCTTAAACTTAAAGAGGTTACTCTGTGTAAGCTCAGGTGCTTTGCGTTGCTGACTCTGCTCTTTGCACTTGGACTTGCCTTGGTGGATTTTAACACCACGCTCATTCTTGAAAAGCCCTCCACGGATGTTGCATCTTCTTTTGACTTCGGCCTTCTGTCTTTCCACATCTGTTCTCATAGTCCTTTTTCCATTGTCCGGGTCTTTGACCATTGATCCGTCCGATGGCAGATTACCCCCACCTCCTTGGTCCACCTGGTGGTATTTTATTTGTTCAGAACTCATAGCTTTTGTGCAGTGCTTCGGGGTGCTAGCCCTAACACTATTAGTAATTACAGTAATTAACCTGCGACCTCCATCATGAAATAGGAGACTGTTTACATTTTCCTTAAATAATGCCAGATGTTCAATGCCATTTGTTTGTAACATTCATATGGAGTGCCGTAATTAACCCATGACCTGAATGGGAAAAACATGAGATTTGTTTAAACCGGCCTTGTCAAAATGGAAAATTTCATAGTGTTTTTTAAACTTAATGTCCGGAACAAATGTGCTTGGTATCAGGCAGCACTGCATCGCAGGGGTTTTGGTCAGTCTACATGGATGTGAGAAAATAGATATTGGTTTAAGGACAATATAAAAAAATAAGTAAAAGGAAAAACTATTTTAAGAGATCAAAGCATATTTTCTACATATCTGTCGCAAGTTCAAGTTCAAGTTGCTTTATTGGTATGGACATTTGTGTTACAGTACTGCCGTTTAATTTTAAATGTGTAAAATACAGAATATAATTACACCATCTAAGTAAGAAATTAGTCAATAAATGGGTAATAAATGAGAGAAACACACACACACACACACACACACACACACACACACACGTTTGTTTTGCTATACTTGTGAGGACTTTCATAGACTTCCATTGATTTATGCTGACCAAACAATATTTTCTATCCACTAAACCTGCCCCTCACAGAAATATGTTAGTATTTTGAATAATTGATTTCCCTTGTGAAGACTAGCCAATGGTCCTCACAATATAAAAAAAAATTCAGGTTTTACTATCTTGTGGGAACATCTGGTCCTCACAACTACAGCTAAACCATCCCCCAAAACATTTTGATGGTTGTTTACTTAGTATTATAAAGAAAATAAATTATTTAAATATTAGCTCAACGAATAAATCAATAAAATAAAATAAAAATGTAGCTTAATGAAAATTGACTTATATTTTTCAGAAAAGTGGAGAAAACGTGTCTTTACACTGTCAACTGTGCCTTAAGGATAGCAAATAGTTTAAGCTGAATTAGAAAATCTCTGAGTTCAGAGAACTTTTCACAGATAGACCTGTAACACAAACACGCACAGGCATGTGCATGCATGCACACACACACACACAGAAGCACTTCCGTTTCCGGTTTGTCGCTGACGCATGTTCTGAATTGAATCTCTGTCAAGCCAATTATTTATCGTCTATTTTCTATCTTAAATTCCAATTTTATTCACAATAATTTTAGTTTCTATAACGTGTGAATATATCCCCGATTGCATTCTGCAACGAGAATAATCAGAGCGGCTGGTTATTGCAAGTTTTATTTTGATTTCCAGAGTCCGCTATTAGCTTATAGCCCGTTAGCAAAGCCAGCGCGGGTGCCGCTAACACAGCTAATACACTTTTCACACACACACACACACACACACACACACACACACACACACACATTTACCATTGTTTCACTGTTACTTGCTTTAATGGCGGATTTGTGTCTACCTTTGAGTGCAGGTGAGGACACGTTCGAGCTGCATTCGGTGCAGCTGGAGCTGGAGGCCATGGAGAGATGGATCCACGAGCTGCTTGGGAAACAGGCCCAGCTGAGGAAACGGAAAACAACGCTGGAAACATCCCGGGCTGATGCTCATAAGTCCGGGGTATGTATGCAGCGCGCTGCTAACACTCCCACCACCTCTACTCCGTGTGTTTCTCTGTACAGGCCCCGTGCACCCGGGACGCGATCGTCCCAGATGGTCTTCACTCTGGCGCCGGGAAACCCAGGACCCTGGGTGCAGCAGCGGAAGACGCGATCCAGGCCCCGGTCGACGACTTCTGCCCCTCCGTTCTTCGACATCTCATCCTGGAACCGCTTAGCTCCTCTCTGCGAGACTGAACGTGACGCTGTGGTCATCGGAGACTCAATCGACCGGCACGTCCGTGCTACGTTAGCTGAAGATAAAGTGCATACTCATTGTCTCCCTGGTGCTCGTGTTCTTGATGTTTCTGTGGAGATACCCGCGATCCTGAAGAAGGAAGAGAGCGCTGCAGCTGTTGTGATTCACGCGGGGGTCAATGACACCAAGCTGCGGCAGACGGAGACACTGAAGAGGGACTTCAGGAGCCTGATCGAGACGGTACGCAGCACATCACCCGCGACGACGATCATCGTGTCAGGAACTCTTCCCACGTATCGACGAGGACACGAACGGTTCAGTAGACTAATTGCTTTAAATGAATGGTTGTTTTCATGGTGTAAAGAACAGAAAATTATCTTTGTCAATAATTGGAATCTTTTCTGGTGGCCTGCACCCCAGCAGAGTCAGTGCGGAACTCCTTTCGGACAACATCACCGGGACGCTACGCTCCATCTGACTAGTAAGCCAATCCTCAAATAGCTGCTATGATAACTTTTGTTCTACCCACTTAAATGATAAAGGTACTTGCAGTGTCCAATCTATACAGACTGTGTCTGTTCCCCGAATAGTGAGTTCAAAATATACATTTAATGCAGGATCTAGAACAAATCTGATCGTGATTAAACCAGAAAAATGCACTGACATACTTCGTCAGTGTAGACGAAGTATGTGTGTTAGATAAATAAATGTATAAGTGTATAAATATTGTGAGTACCATATTTATTGTCAAATGTTCATGAGAAAGATTGCTTGAGGGAAGAAACTGTTTCTGTGTCTGGCCGTTTTCTGGTGCTCAGAGCTCTGTAGCATCGACCAGACGTTAACAGTTCAAAGAAGGAGTGTGCTGAGTGTGAGGCTAGAGTGATTTTGCCAGCCCTTTTGCTAACTCTGGATACCAGACTACCCTCCGTAGTCTTCTGAGGTCAGATTTGGTAGCTGAACTTAACCAGACAGTTATTGATGTGCAGAGGACTGATTCAATGATGACAGAGTAGAACTAGATGAGCAGTTCCTGTGGCAGGTTGAACATCCTCAGCTGGTGAAGGAATAAATTGTCCCACTTCAGGTATTGGGAGATAGTGGTGCCCAGAAATCTGAATGACTCTGCAGTCACAGTGCTGTTCATGACATTAAGTGTGTGTGGGGGGGAGCTGAGGGGTTTCTCCTGAAGTCCACGATCATCTCCACTGTTTTGAGTGTGTTCAGTTCCAGGTTGTTAAGACTGCACCAGACAGCTAGCTCCTTAACCTCATGTCTGTCTGTAAGCAGACTCGTCACCATCCTGGATCAGTGTGGTGTCGTCTGTAAACTTCAGGAGCTTGACAGAGGGGTCTTTAGCTGTGCAGTTGTTTGTGTACAGGGAGAAGAGCTGTGGGGAGAGAACACAACCCTGAGGAGCCCAGTGTTGAGTACTGGATGTGTATTTTCCAGGATTGGATTGCGGGGATATAACTAAAGACAGGACAAACTAACAAAAACATAAAAATAACTGCGGACAACACCAGGAAGGCTACCATCTGCGGTGCAGTAATAAATCCAAATTAGTTATTTATAAGCAATTATTTGAGGCCGGGTCATTTTTGACCCGGAACACCACAAATATGACAGGAATCCGAACACAACACAAGGGTTAAATTATGTAATTTCATTACTTGTAACTAGTTACTACCCAACACTGGATATGCGTTTATATGTAGGAATGCACTTTTCATTCCTGTCTCAGCTTTATAGCTGCATTAGATGATCTTTAGAACCTGTGGATGCTTATGTTTGTATAGACGTTCGCATGGTCAGTGTTGTTGATCCATCTACCATCGGGAGGGTTAACACACATGTGTCACTCAGAAATTAGTTTGTTGGCAACTCATTACGTTCTGAATGATGCAACACAATCTGTCAAAGTCCAGATTTACAATTCATTAAGTCGAGCCGTAGCACACACACATTTTGGAAGGGGCTTGGTCATGCTCAATTGATGCTGGAATGGAGTGTACACACAGATCTTACAGATCACCACATACACCATCTTTTACCATTCTTCAAGTAGATCATTCTATTTACACCCTATGAGGGGGTAAGTATTAGAGCTAATGCTGTTTTTCTTAATTTAAAAGTTGAAGTAGCTTAAAATTATTATTATAAGTGACCTTTGGCTCGTCTCACCTCTTAGACTGTATCTAACAATTAAAAGTATACATGGGGATTTCAAAAATAAGCTGTTGAAGTTATATTCCATTAACTGCAGTTGTAAAGTATTTTTAATTGATTTACCAATAATACATTCACAATAGTATTGTATTCCTTAAAACATAGATATAATTAAGACTATTTCTAAATGAGGAAGTATTTTTTTTTTTTTTGTACAAAATGTAGTGTTGACTGCATTTGTCATGGTCAACCATTCAACCATGTGTTGTTTTTTTATTTTTGTTTTATTTATTTATGGAGAACATTAAGGTATTTGTTAAAATCAGAGACATTAAATTGGACTACTGGACAATTTAAAACTATTGCAGTTCTGGTGTGGTTGTATACTTTATAAGTACCCTTCTGTTTAAATGTTTGGGGTTTAATTTTGAGACATAAGATTTTACTTTGATTAAAAAATGATTCATTAATAGACAAAAAGAGACAGTTAGGGCAATTATAATAATACAAAACATTAACATTTTACATAAATACTATGCTTTATGCTTTTGAGCTTTCTATTCATCAAAAGATCCTGAAATAATATGTATAATGTTGATAATAATACGTTTTTTTCTTGAGCACCAAATCAGCATATTAGATTAATTTCTGAAGGATCATGTGACAGAAAACTGGAGTAATGATGCTGAAAATTCAGCTTTTATCACATGAATAAATGACACTTAAATGTTAAAAAAGAAAACAGATATTTTAAATTGCAATAATATTTCACAATATTACTGTTTTTAATGTATGTGTAATCAAATAAATGCATACTTGTAGTAAGCATAATACATTTCTTGAAAAGAAAACATTAAAAAAGTGAGTTCCAGGCCCTCTTTTGTACTCTATTGATGGAAGGCAGTGCACATAATGTTTGCACACAGTCATAAGCTCACGCATTAGCAATTACTAGTGCAGAATACATGAGCAGCACATCCGCTATGACTCAATAAATTGTTGTCACGTAGTGGGATATTTATTTTATACTATATCAGATGCCATAATCGTTGAATCATGTGTTCTTATAAAAGGATGGTCTGCAGTTAATGATGCTGTTCAGATTTTAGTTTGGTCTGTAGGTGTGATTTGTGTCAGAACAGCGCAGCTCGGCAGTGATCTTAAGACACACCCATGCTTCATAATGAGCACTGCTTCAAAAACAAGTGATAAAAGAGGTGTTAGATTTATTGACCATTCAGCTAATTAAATGGCTGGAGATATATGGATGAAAGAAATCACGTGTGAAGAGCAGCTCAGAGAGTGTGATTGGAGGGGGAATATTGCTGTGGAGTAATACGTGTGTGTGTGTGTGTGGAAGGTTTTTTTTTTGTTTTGTTTTTTTGGTGACAGACAGAAAGAGAGAGCTAGTAATTGGCTGAACACTTGTCAAATCTCGGCTGTTGACTTACAGTATATATTTCTTTTTATGATTTCTTGCACACTTGCAATCACAAAGACAGGACATAATTCACATGTATTTTACATGTATATTTTTCAAAACTTTTAGGTCTGGTAAAGTTGTTGTATATATTTTAATAAGTTAATAAAATTTAAAACAAGTTTGTGGTTGTTAAGAATTGTTATACATTTTTTTTTTTTTAAGAACTCTCGTGCTCACCAAAGCTGTATTATTCGAGCAAGTATATTGTGAAATATTGTTACAAATTAAAACAACTGTTGTGTATTTAAATATATTTATAAACGTATGTGATGGCAACGCTGGGTTGTCAGCATCATTACATCAGGCGTTTGTGTCACGTGATCATTCAAAAATAATTCTAATATGCTGATATGCCGCTCAAAAAAACTTTTGTTATCAGAAATGTGGAAAATGTACCCCCAGGATTCTTTGTTTAATATAAGTTTAAAATAACAAATTTTTGAGTCTTTAGTGTCACATTTGATTTATTTAATGCATCATTGCTGAATTAAAGTATTAATAACTTTATATAATCCTTACAAACTTGGATTCTTATTTTATGTATAATCATTTTCTTTTTATTCTTTTTCATTTTAAAAGTAACAGGAAAAAAGTTATACTGACTCCAAACATTTTAACTGCTGTTTAATTTAATATTACATTTAATTTAAAAGTTTTCATAAGTGTTGGAAACATTGAAAGTACAATTATGTTATTTGTCTGTTGAGAACATTGCACCCGGATGGTGCATATGTGGATATTATCCTGCAATCGGTCTAGTCTAATTATTTGCTGTATACATTGGCAGTCCAGTTTGCTTATTTCTGATTTGCTCCACTAGTTCTGCCTGATTGATTCCAAGGTCAGGCGACTTCCAGCGATACTCGAGACTTCCCAGCTAAATAGGCTCATCATTCTCTCATCTCAAACGGCGCTGTTGAAATGCATAAAAGCGAGCCCAGTCGAGGCAGGGAAAGAAACGTCTAAATTGTTAATCAGCGTAAGCCGGCGCCAAAGTCACCATGCGAGCAGAAAAATGCCTTCAGTCTGATTAAGGCTTAATGTGTTCTCTGTGAGATGGACCTGTCTTTTCCATTGTTTCTGTGTTAGCAACTAATTTCAAAAGAGATGTAAATCACTTCTGTTTACGTTGTTGATTTAACCTGGAAGCCCTCTTGCTCATTTGCAATGTTGTCTCAACAAATGTTCTCCATTGTAATTGTGAAGCAGGCCTTTTTCTGTCAAATCTGCTCTTGTCTTTGAACTATTTAAGTGTTTGTGTCAACTGACCAGAGTTGTGCTAACCCCACAGTGCCGGCACAAAATTTGGAAAAATCCACATCCCATCCCAAATGCAAATTATTTTTTTAGTAATATAATGCATTCCATCTAATATTTTTTTATCATTATTATTTTTATCAGAGTAACTTGACTCTCAAACATTTAATTCAGTTCTCAATCATTAATCTTCGGCAAGCTCTTTATGCTTACATCACATTTTTTATTTTTGTTATCATTATGTTACTGATATTGATACTGATGCAACTGCTGTCGCAGTATACTGACACTGTTACTGATATACAAACATTTGTCTTGATTTTTCTATTTTTTTATGTTATTGTTATTGTTTTACATAGATACTCAAACATATATCAAAACACATTTAACATTTAGGTAGAGAGACCTAAGGTAGAGAGACCTACCACATTTAGGTAGAGAGACTTACATCATGGTGCCAGGACAACTGTCTCTCTCTGAACGTGAGCAAAACTAAAGAGCTGATTGTAGACTTCAGGAAGAACAGCGACCCTACACTCCTCTTATGATCAGTGGGACCCATGTGGAGAGGGTGAGCAGCTTCAAGTACCTCGGTGTAAACATCTCTGAGGACCTGACTTGGACTTCACACATTCAAACACAGGTCAAGAAAGCCAGGCAAAGACTGTACCATCTGCGACAGCTGAGGAATTTCAGGGTCTCACCAGCTATCCTGAAAACGTTCTATTCTGGGGCCATAGAAAGTGTTCTGACTCAGTGCATCTCAGTGTGGTATAATAACGCCACAAACCAGGACTGCAAAGCTCTGCAGAGAGTTGTGCGCTTAGCTGAGCGCATCTCAGGGTCTGCTCTTCCCTCTCTGCAGGACATCTACCTCAAACGCTGTAAAAATCATCAAGGACTCAATTCATCCTGGTAAACATCTTTTCATTTTACTGCCATCTGGCAAGCTCTTCAGGAGCATAATGGTAAAAACTGAGAGACTGAGGAGGAGCTTCTTCCCTCGGGCCATCAGGCTCCTAAACTCAAACTCAAACTCAGTCTCATAACATTTACATTTAAAAGTAATTTCTTACTGCTAAATTCTGAAAAAAACAGTTGTTAATTATCGAATCTAAACCCCCCACAAGTAATAACCTAGAACACTGTCAAACAATTGATGGCTGCTCTGTCGATTCTTCGTCATCAATCAGGAACCAAGGTGTGCTATTTTATAGCAATCTCTCATTTGACAGCCACTTTTCTAGCATTTGTAAAACTATATATCTAATATATAGTTTTAATATATATATCTAATATAATATATATATATATATATATAATAAAATATATCTAAACTGAGACCGATGCTCTCAATATCAAATGCTGAAATGTTAATTCATGCGTTTAAGACCTCAAGGTTAGATTTGTATTTTTTTTCGGTTCAAGATAACGCTCAGTATGGCAGCCGTGTTGCGAGCTCCGAGAAATCTCTGCAATTTTTTGTATGTTTTATTTTTAATTTTTTTTACATGTTAGATGTTGTTAGTATAATGGTCTATGATAGACACACGCTTTTAAACATTAGTTCCTCCGTCGGTTAATTCATTAATTCAGTTCTTGAATGCCGGAGCTTTTTTCACAGACACAGCATCAGAGCCCTTTGTCTGGACAGCACGAACCGTACGACTACGACGAAGGAAACGTAGCCGAAAAAGAGGGAAGAGAGCTGGCATCCTTGTCAGACTCAGATGCCGTGCCTTTCGACCTCCGCTCCCAACCATTTTGCTGGCTAACGTTCAGTCACTGGACAACAAACTTTGTGAACTGCGGGCACGCATCTCAAACCAACGAGAAACAAAGGACTGCTGCATTATTTGCCTCACAGAAACCTGGATGTCTGCAATGGTTCCAGACTCAGCCATCGAGTTCACAGGGTTCTCCGTGCATCGCTCGGACAGAACGAAAGAGCTCACAGGGAAAAGCCGAGATGGGGGCGTCTGTTTCTATATCAACAACTTGTGGTGTGATGAAAGGAACCTACACTCTATTAAATCCTTCTTCTCCCCTGATCTGAAATTTCATATGCTTCTGTGTCGAACATTCTGGCTACCAAGGGAATTTACAGCGATCACAATCACAGCTGTTTACGTTCCCCCTCAAGCCAACACAGACCAGGCACTCAAGGAACTGTATGGGAATATAAGTGAGCAGAAAACCGTGCACCCAGATGCGGCGTTTGTTGTTACGGGGGACTTTAATAAAGCCAACTTCAGAACAATAGCTCCAAAATACTTCCAACACATCACCATCAACACGTGTGGTGATCGTGTACTGGATCACTGCTACTCCCTCCCAAAATCCCTCCCCCGCCCACCTTTCGGCAAATCGGATAACTCTTCCGTTCTGCTCCTGCCTGCTAATAGGCAGAAACTGAAACGAGAAGCACCCGCCCTCAGAACAATCCAATACTATGCTATACTACAGGACTGTTTTGATCATGTGGACTGGGACATGTTCCGGGCAGCGTCTGATGACGACTGTAATGATAACATATAATATATATATTGTTATAAAGGAAACAGGTCAATTTAGCTCAAAGGGAATCACTAATGATTTTATAGGGAATTTGAACAGACTCACTGTTTCACGGCGATTCACAGAACAAGCCGTATAACAAACTCTGCACTGGATATTAAAATCCCAAAATATAGTGAAAACACTATTAAATAGCACAGTAACAAAATCGACAGATTAAGACATTAACTTATGAGCACAAAACACAAGATATTTATCTTTTCAATATAAATAAGACTTTATTTATATAACTCTAAGACATGTAAACTAATCTACACATGAACACAAGCATTCACACATTCACGTGTTGCAGAAAGAGAGAAAGTGAGGAAAGGATTATATTAAGAGAATGAGAATTTGATATCCCACGTTTACAGCAATATTTGCAATTGCATAAACCTGAACAACCACCAATCACTTATTTAACACTCGCATTGAGTTTTCAATGAGGCTAAAATCTATATTAAAATTACACCAGCTCAGCAAGAATCTGGGGTTCGTACTTGCATTGCTTTTGTGTTTTAAGGATTCCCTTTTGTCCTCCGTTTTTGCAGGAAAGGGTTTCTCCGAAGTCGCTGATTGGCTTAGAGTTCAGGAGTCGTTGAAGTGGGCGTTGGTTCTTGGCTGGTTTTGCAGAGTTTTTGGGCTGGTTGTCCTTGGCAAACGTAACTTAGCACACGAACTCAACGGAAAGAAAATAAACTAAAGTAAAAGAATAAAAGGATGTAAAGAGACTAGGTTATTTTTCTTCTCATCATGGTCGCAAGCTGGGTTGCGGTCCAGAGCACATGTCTGAAGAGAGTTAGATGGCATTTTCAAGAGAGTTCATTTTTCCAGAGAGAGAGGGCGTTCAAGGGAGAGAGTCAAGTCAAGTCAAGTCACCTTTATTTATATAGCGCCTTTAACAATACAAATTGTAACAAAGCACTGCACAATATCAAAATAGGCAAATTTGTCAATAATGTAAAATGACAGGATTTAACACTCAATTATCTGCTGAATGCATTTCATTATTGAATTTAGTAGTGGCATTGTCCAGCTTAGTTCAGTTTAAATAATATCTGTGCAATCAAGTCGATGATTGTGCTGGAAATTAAGTGTCCCCAACTGAGCAAGCCAGAGGCGACAGCGGCAAGGAACGAAAACTCCATCGGTGACAGAATGGAGAAAAAACCTTGGGAGAAACCAGGCTCAGTCGGGGGGCCAGTTCCCCTCCGGCCAGACAAATCAGTAGTTTGTTCCAACTGCAGCAAAGTCAGAGTGTAAGTGGTCCACTGGTTCCAGGGGTCTTTCCCCGATGGATGTCTAGGTGACGAGGTCCTCACTGGAGATCTGTCTCTGGGGCTCATCTCGGAGGGGTTGTCATCGTCTCTTCTCAGGTGTTCGGTCATCTCTATCGTTTAAGGGTAGGATCCAGACTGAGCTTGTGTAATTCCTAACTACCACGGGATGTTAATCCCGTGGCAAACATAGAAACAGTAAAACAATTAGCGTAGGCGGCTCCATCCAGGAATAACCCTGGATGAAATTATCAGTATAACCCAAGCTAAAGCATAATAATGTGCATGTGTTCAGATGGACTGGCAGTACAAGATTGTGAGATGCATTATATGAATGCTTGGCTAAAGAGATGCGTCTTTAATCTAGATTTAAACAGAGAGTGTGTCTGAACCCCGAACGTTTTCAGGAAGGCTATTCCATAGTTTAGGAGCCAGATATGAAAAGTTCTACCTCCTTTAGTGGACTTTGCTATCCTAGGTACTACCAAGAGTCCAGAGTTTTGCGACCTAAGGGAGCGGGTTGGATTGTAGCGTGATAGAAGATTAGTTAGGTGCAGGGAGCTAAATCATTTAGGGCCTTATAGGCAAGTAATAATATTTTGTAACTGATACGAAACTTAATAGGTAGCCAGTGCAGAGACTGTAAAATTGGAGTAATATGGTCATATTTTCTTGACCTGGTAAGGACTCTAGCCGCAGCATTTTGTACTATCTGTAGCTTGTTTATTGAGGATGCAGGACAACCACCTAGCAGTGCATTACAATAGTCCAGTCTAGAGGTCATGAATGCATGAACTAACTTTTCTGCATCAGAAACACTTAACATGTTCCGTAGCTTGGAAATGTTTCTAAGATGGAAGAATGCTGTTTTTGTAACATTGGAAATATGATTTTCAAAAGATAGGTTGCTGTCTAATATAACACCCAGATTTTTAACTGTAGAGGAAGTAACAGTACATCCGTCTAGTTGCAGATTGTAATCCAAGAGATTCTGTGTACTGTTTTTAGGTCCAATAAGTAATATCTCGGTCTTATCTGAATTTAATAGGAGAAAATTACTGGTCATCCAATCTTTTATATTTTTAACACACTCTGTTAGCTTAGATAGTTTAGAGGTTTCATCTGGTTTTGTTGAGATATATAGTTGAGTGTCATCAGCATAACAATGGAAACTAATCCCGTATTTTCTAATAATATTACCAAGGGGCAGCATATATAATGAAAATAATAGAGGACCTAGGACAGATCCTTGTGGTACTCCATACTTTACTGGTGATAATTGAGATGACTCCCCGTTTAAATAAACAAAGTGGTAGCGATCGGACAGGTAGGATCTAAACCATCTTAGAGCCTGCCCTTGAATACCTGTATAGTTTTGTAATCGATCTATCAGTATGTCATGATCTATAGTGTCGAACGCAGCACTAAGATCAAGTAAAACTAGCAACGAGATGCAGCCTTTGTCTGACGCAAGAAGCAAGTCATTTGTAATTTTAACAAGTGCAGTTTCTGTGCTATGGGCCCTGAAACCTGACTGAAATTCTTCATAGATATCATTTTTTGCAAAAGGAACACAATTGAGCAGACACTACTTTTTCTAATATTTTCGACATAAACGGAAGATTTGAAATGGGTCTGTAATTTGCCAGTTCACAAGGATCTAATTTTGGTTTCTTAATAAGAGGCTTAATAACTGCCAGCTTAAATGGTTTTGGGACGTGACCTAAAGATAGCGAGGAGTTAATAATATTGAGAAGCGGTTGTTCTGCAACAGGTAACAACTCTTTCAATAGTTTAGTTGGTACAGGATCTAATAAACATGTTGTTGGTTTAGATGCAGTGATAAGTTTATTTAGCTCATCCTGTCCTATAGTTGTAAAGCACTGCAGTTTTTCTTTGGGTGCGATGAATGATGCTGAAGTACTAGACGCTGTAGAATCTACGTTTGTTATTGTATTTCTGATATTATCTATTTTATCAGTAAAGAAATTCATAAAGTCATTACTATTAAACTGTGAGGGAATATTTAGATCGGGTGACATCTGTTTATTTGTTAATCTAGCCACTGTGCTAAATAAAAACCTTGGATTGTTTTGGTGATTATCTATGAGTTTGCGGATATACTCGGTTCTTGCAGTTTTTAGAGCCTGTCTATAGCTGGACATACTGTTTTTCCACGCAATTCTAAAGACTTCCAAGTTACTTTTTCTCCATTTGCGCTCAAGAATACGAGTATCTTTCTTGAGAGAATGGGTATAACTGTTGTACCATGGCGCAGCGTTTTTCTCTAACCTTTTTAATTTGATGGGTGCAACAGTTTCTAACGTATTGGAGAAGATAGTTCCCATGTTGCTAGTAATTGTGTCTAGTTCATCTGTATTTATGGGTACACAGAGCAGTTGAGATAAATCAGGCAGGTTATTTGTGAATCTGTCTTTAGTGGCTGGAATAATAATTCTGCCTGGGCGATAACGCTGAGCCATATAGTTAATATCAGTAATATGCAGCATGCACGATACTAGGAAATGGTCAGTAACATCATCACTTTGAGGTATGATATCTATATCAGTTAGATCGATTCCATGCGATATTATTAAATCTAGCGTATGATTAAAACGATGTGTCGGCCCGGTGACATTTTGCTTGACACCAAAAGAGTTTATTAGGTCAGTAAACGCAAGTCCTAACGCATCATTTGTATTATCAACGTGAATGTTAAAATCTCCAACAATTAGTGCTTTATCAACAGTAACCAATAGGTCTGAGAGGAAATCTGCAAATTCTTTTAGAAAATCTGTATATGGCCCTGGCGGTCTATACACAGTAGCCAGAGCAAGCGATAGGACAGATTTATTTTGCTTATCTGACAGTTTAACATTGAGCATAAGTATTTCGAATGAGTCAAACCTGTATCCTGTTTTCTGAGTAACATTGAGAATATCACTATATATTGTTGCGACACCGCCGCCACGACCAGTCTCACGAGGCTCGTGCTTATAACAGTAGCTTGGTGGAGTAGATTCATTTAGACCAAAATAATCATTTGTTTTAAGCCAGGTTTCAGTCAGACAGAGTACATCAAAACTATTATCTGTGATTATTTCATTTACAATAACTGCTTTCGGTGTGAGTGATCGGATATTTAGGAGCCCAAGTTTTAAAAAAAGTTTTGTTCATTTATTTTGCATTTTTCTGGTTTAATCACGATCAGATTTGTTCTAGATCCTGCATTAAATTTATATTTTGAACTCAATATTCGGGAACAGACACAGTCTGTATAGATTGGACACTACAAGTACCTTTATCTTTAAGTGGGTAGAACAAAAGTCATCATAGCTGTTATTGGAGAATTGGCTTACTAGTCAGATGGAGCGTAGCGTCCTGGTGATGTTGTCCGACAGGAGTTCCGCACCGACTCTGCTGGGGTGCAGGCCATCAGCACGAAATAGCCTAGGACGCTCCCAGAAAAGATTCCAATTATTGACAAAGAGAATTTTCTGCTCTGTACACCATGAAAACAACCATTCATTTAAAGCAAACAGTCTACTGAACCGTTCGTGTCCTCGTCGATACGTGGGAAGAGGTCCTGACACGATGATCGTGATCGCCGTCGCTGGCGATGTGCTGCGTGCTGTCTCGATCAGGCTCCTGAAGTCCCTCTTCAGTGTCTCCGCCTGCCGCAGCTTGGTGTCGTTAGCCCGTGTGAATCACAACAGCTGCAACGCCTCGCCATCCTTCAGGATCGCGGGTATCTGCACAGAAACATCAAGAACACGAGCACCAGGGAGACAATGAGTGTGCACTTTACCTTCAGCTAATGTAGCACGGACATGCCGGACGATTGAGTCTCCGATGACCACAGCGTCACGATCAGTCTCGCAGAGAGGCGGCGGTTCCGGGATGAGATGTCGAAGAGGGGAGAAGTCGCCGGGGCCTGGATCGCGTCTTCCGCTGCTGCACCCAGGGTCCGTGGTTTCCGGCGCCGGAGTGAAGGCCATCTGTGACGATCGCGTCCGGTGCAGGGCCTGTGCAGAGAAACACACGGAGTAGAGGTGGTGGGAGCGTTAGCAGCGCGTTGCATACTTACCCCGGACTTATGAGCGTCAGCCCGAGATGTTTCCAGAATTGCTATCCGTTTCCTCAGCTGGGCCTGTTTCCCAAGCAGCTCGTGGATCCGTGTCTCCACGGCCTCCAGCTCCAGCTGCGCCGAATGCAGCTCGAACGTGTCCTCACCTGCACACAAAGGTAGACACGAATCTGCCATTTAAGCAAGTAACAGTGAAACAATGTTAAATGTGTGTATGCGTGTGTGAAATAGGGGTATTAGCTGTGTTAGCGGAACCCGCGCTGGCTTTGCTAACGGGCTATAAGCTAATAGCGGACTTGGGAAATCAAAATAAAACTAGCGATAACAAGCCGCTCTGATTATTCTCGTTGCAGAATGCGATCGGGAATATATTCACACGTTATAGAAACACAAATTATTGTGTATCAAATCGGAATTTAAGATAGAAAATAGACGATAAACAATTGGCTTGGCGGAGATTCAGCTCAGAACACGCGTCAACGACAAACCGGAAGTAAATCAGCGTGTTTGCCGTTGCCGTGTGAATAGAGCTTTCAAGAGAGAGAGAGTGAAGAAGTGTGTCCTGGGTATTTAACCTCGGCTTTCAGGCACCACCCCAATGGTTGTCTTGACAAATTAGATCCTATGCTGGCTCTGGGTGCTGCTTTGTTTCTCCACCCAATCAATAAATCAACATGTCATGTTTAGTCACATTTCCCGAATTTTACATTCTCTTGCAAAGTATCCTTTTTAATGTGATTTCTATAACCAGAATATGATACATTTGACAGATAATCACTTTGAATAAATGTTTAAAGCTAGAATTATCGAACTCATACATACCAAACATGACATTAACCCTTAAGGCTTAAGCTAGTCAATACTAATTAAAAGCACGACAAACACAATGATTAAAACAAGGATAGTCAAATTTGGGGGTCACATACATAATATGCAGTGATGCATAGAAATTATTAGTTTCATTAACAATGAGAATGAAAGTCTTTTAAGATGATTTTACAGTTTTGTGACCCAAGGAATTTCAGCCGGATCCTTTGTCCTGTTGCAGGCTGTATTCAGACGGGCTGGGGGTCTGATTTATGACTTCCTGCTGTTGTCTTGTGGAATTCGGCTCCTCATGTTTCAACCATGCTTGGATCGAATCTTGATTTGTCGGATTCGGTCCTTGATATACTACACGACATAGAGGCATATTCAGATTCTGTAACGTGTTTCATCAGTAAGTGTATAGAGGACGTAGTACCGACAAAAACAATCCGCATCTTCCCCAAACAAAAACCATGGATTAACAGCGATGTTCGATCAGCCTTGTCAGCGCATAAACCTGCCTTTAAATCCGGAAACACTGACGATTGAAAACAAGCCAGTTACGATTTCAGGAGATCCATCAAAGTCGCCAAATGACAATTTAAAAACAAAGTTGAAGAATAATTCAACACCAACAACGCAAGAAGCATGTGGCAGGGCATCAACAACATCACAGGTTTTAAAGGGAATAAACCAGCTACTGTGCACATTTCCGCCTCTCTACTGGACGAGCTTAATACTTTTTATGCTCGTTTCGAGGCTGACAAAAACGCCCATACAGAGAGCGCTCCCGCGGCTGATGCAGAAGAGGTGAGTGCACTCTCCCTTTTCTGTCGCGGATGTAACCCGATCCTTCAAACGTGTGAACATCCGCAAAGCTGTTGGTCCGGATGGCATCCCAGGCCGCGTGCTCAGAGCATGCGCATTCCAACTACCTGGAGGTTTTACAGACATTTTCAATCTGTCCCTCTCTCTTTCTGTGGTTCCCTCATGCTTCAAAAAATCCACCATTGTGCCCATACCAAAGAAAAATAAAATCACATGCTTGAATGTCTGGAGGCCCGTTGCTCTGACACCCATCTTCAGCAAGTGTTTTGAGAAACTCGTCAGAGACTACATCTGCTCTGTGCTGCCTGCTTCACTGGACCCACTACGATTTGCATACCGCAGCAACGGTTCTTCAGGCGATGCTATTGCCTTCACCCTGCACACTGCTCTCTCCCACCTGGAAAATAAGAACACCTATGTGAGAATGCTGGCCAGCACCGGAAAATGCTGGCCAGCTGTAAAATAAATAATTAAACACATCAAAGCCAATGCCCTCAACTTCCGTCTTTTCAAACAGCTTTGCAAAAAATGGAAACAGAACAAAAAAGCTTGTTGCTACACACTGAAGTCAGGTGGCTTTCAAGGGGGAGATTATTTACCCAATTTATTTACCCATAAATACAAATTAACTAGTCAAAATTACTAGCAGCATGGGCACCATATTCTCTAATACTAAGTAACTGTTGCCCCCATCAAATTACAAAAGGTTAGTGAAAAATGTGCTGCGCCATGGTACAACAGCTATACCCATTCTCTCAAGAAATAAACTCGCTAAGGTCGCAAAACTCTGAACTATCGGTAGTACCTAGTATAGCAAAGTCCACTAAAGGAGGTAGAGCTTTTTCAAATTTGGCTCCCAGACTCTGGAATAGCCTTCCTGATAACGTTTGGGGTTCAGACAAACTCTCTCTGTTTAAATCTATATTAAAGACACATTAAAGACACATTAGCCAATAATCCATATAATGCATCTCGTAATCTTGTACTGCAGTTATATCTGATCAAACGCACATTATTGTGCTTTAGGTAGGGGTTGAACAAATATTTTTTGCTTGAAAGAAAAAACAGCTATGCTAATTATGTCTCTATTTGTTTTGTATTTGTTTGTTTGTTTTTGATTAACATCCTGTGGTAACTAGGAATTACACAAGCTTCAGTCTGAATCCAAACCTTAAAATGTATGAGATGACCAAACACCTGAGAAGAGATGATGCTAACCCCTCAGAGGACCTCAGAGGAAGCCAACCCTCAGACAATATACAGAATTAACCCAATTTTTTGTCATAAGTTACATATATTGTAGAAATGTAATTTCTTGTAAAGCTGCTTTGCAATGATTGTATCGTATAAAGCGCTATACAAATCATCTTGAATTGATTACATGAATGAGATTTAAGAGTTTTAATTTTTTTGTGCTTCCGCTAGTCAAAACAACAGCCTGCCACAGTCAGATTATTCAGATATTTACTGAGCCCAGAGCTTTCACATAGACAGGTGCCATATATCAGAATACCTATTTCTGTTATATCTGTATAGTAGGGACATTTTCTGTGTGTTACTCTATACAAACTTATTTACAGAACCTTAAATGACCAGATGAAGGAAACATTCTAGGAAGCTTGCTCAGTATCAACCAAAAATATACACATGCACAAAATGAGCTCCTTTAATCCTGAGCATTTTTTAAATAAGTTAAACGGTTCGAAACACTGCGCAAGTACATTCATTATTTTCAGAATCAATATAGCTTATTGTTGAAGGGTGATCTTTTGTTTGTAAGCTTTTATTGGCTTGGTAAAGTTTTGTATTACCTATTTGTGTGTGTGTCCATAAATACTGTTTAATGACTCTCACCTGTGATGAAAGGATCTCAAAAGATCTCATGTAACTTAATCAGTGATCCTTTTTATGTCCCACTGTCACTGTCTGTCCCTCTCCGAAAGCTAAGACACAAAAACAACTTGCATATGCTAAACGAAGGTAAAGCAATATGACCTCTCCAGCACTCATTTCCTGACTGACGGACATTGAGCCTCCAAATTATTGCTTCCCATGTGGTTAGCCGACAGCAAATGCCATATGTTTCTGGGCCTTGTACCGGCCGGTCACTCTCCCGTCGGACCCGGATTAGAACTGAAATACTAGAGACACTTGAATCTGTTACCGCTCAGACGCTCAGCATGAGCTTCACCTTTAAGTGGATGAGGTTCAGTTCGTTGAGAATGGTGTTATAATTGGATGCCTGTTTTTTTTTTTTGTTAAGTGTTTCTTGTGGAGTCTGTGCAGTTGCTAAGTGCCACGCTCCTCTGAAGTGATTACTGTAATGAACGTTTAGCACCGGCCTGTTGTTTTCCAGTCTATTCGCTAATGACAGCATACAAATTCAAGATACATCACAAATTAACTTTGCGAGCACAGTACCTTTCCGCTAGGCTAGAGAGTCTGTGTTACTCAGAATAATGCAAGCTGGTAATTAATTTTGGCCACACAGGCTAAACAGAATTATATAAACCTCATAGGAGTTTACAACAGGCTAAAATGGTTTGTCGATCATTACAAACATTATCCAGAGGATTCACAATATCTTGTTTTTTTAAATAACAGCAATAATATGTCATTAAACTAACCACCTAGTACATTATTTAAAATGCACATCGGTATATGGGTTGTTTAGCAATGATTAATTTCATCCCACCAGACTAACTGTCCTTTTAAGTGCACTGGAAATCTTAATGTTTACATAATATAAGACTAGGAGCTATTTAAGAGTCCAACAGTGTGATATTACATAGAGAGAGAGAGAGAGAGAGAGAGATGACAATTCAGCTTTATGACATGAATAAATAATATTTTAAAATAAATTAAAATAGAAAACAGTAATTTTAAATGGAATTTATAGTTCACAACATTGTTGTTTTACAGCATTTTTGATCATCCTTTGATGAGAACAAGATACTTGTTTCAAACATAAAGAATCTTCTCATTATTTATATATAACTGCTTGTAGTGTAGCACATGCATAGCCGCGGGAATGTATTTTGAGCAGGGGGGGGGTTGATCACGTGACAAGAGTGATGTGAGACACTATCCAAAAAAGCAATTTTGTTAATAAAAGTTTCATTTATTAGTAATATATAAGCGAGTTTGTCTTTATTGTTGCTGTTTTCATTTCATGTTTTAAAAGAGAGAAAATACCTTATACAATATGAGTAAGCTATATGTGTCTTATTCGTTTTGTTAATAAAAGTTTGATGTTTACTATAGGCCTAAGCGAATGTGCCATTGTACTATTTTATGGCTGATGTTTTTTAATGAATAGGCTAATAATGAACCCCAAACTACGATCATTTAAAAAAAAAGAGGAAATCCAAAGACTGTTTATTTATTTGTGATACAACGCGGGTAAAACACATTTACCTTATTCATTTTGTTAATAAAAGTTCAAAGTTTAATATAGGCCTAAATTAATTTGTCATTTTAGGCTATAGCCTTTTTTATTATTAATAATAATATCAATAATGAGCCAATAAGCATTCGTTTGAAGTAAGAGGAAAATACAAAAACATTTTATGTATTTGTTACAACGCGGGTATGTCTTATTCAGTCAGTTAATAAAAGTTTTATGTTTAATCTTAAAATAAGCTACTTGTACTGATGTTGTGTGTGGGATTTTGCTTATTATGAGTAGCCTATTACTGAATAAACCTAAAGCATTAATTTTATTTCAAGAATAGGAAAGATCTAATGTTAAAGATCAAAATAAGCACTTCAGATGCAAGATTGGTCCCTACGTCAATTTAAGTTAAAACATCTTTCACAATCAATTTGATTAAACTTAATTCATGTACTGTTGCTTATTGCCATTGTAGGCTTAGGCTTTTTTTTCTATTAATTGTAATGAATAAAAGTAGTTTGTTTTTATTTTCTATTTCTAAATTATATATTTATTTTTTAACACCGCACCCCAGCCCCACATTTTATCTTGGGCTAAATGCCAGGGGTTGCTGCAGCACCCTCAGCACTCCTACTTCCCGCGGTAATGAGCACATGTGACAAATAAATTTGCACTTGCTGCTAATATTAACCTTAGGCCAGTAGGTTTGACTATGGAGATGTAATTAAAACAACAAAAATGTATTCAAAATAAATCTTTGTATTGAAAATAACTTCTGTACTGTTTACTGTTTTTTTAAAGGAAATTAAAATTAAATGATTATCAAACAAGAGTCACAATTATCTTTGTTCAATATCAAATCACAATTGCATGAATTTTCAACAATGAAATTAATTGAACAATTTCGCCTTGCTCTCTGGCCGTCTATTTGTTCAGTAGGGTGCACCCTCTAGCTATGCAAATTTCATAGAATAAAACACTATTGAGATCAACATACACAATGTTCACGATTAAAGTTTAAATATTAAAGTAAAAAAAATAACTAATTGGTGTTGAACACAAGGCCAAATAAACAGTCCCGTCCGCGCCTTGCTTATTTACGTGAAACGCATTCAGAGCTTCAGGACCTCAGACCAGCTCTTTGTCCGCTTCGGAGGACAGTAGAAGTGGAAACCTGTCTCCAAACAAAGACTTGCCCACTGGATAGTGGAGGCAGTAGTCTTGGCCTATCAGCGCCGGTGCTTACCGTGCCCCCTTGGTGTGAGAGCACACTCTACAAGAGGTGTTGCTTCCTCTTGTGCTTTGGCGCGGGGCTCCTTGATAGCAGACATTTTTTAGAGCTGCCGGCTGGGCGAGACCTAATACGATTGCAAGATTTTATAATCTCCGGATAGAGCCAGTGTCCTCCCGTGTACTTACAGGAGGGAATGGAGACATAACGTCCCGTTGCCATAGTTGCTGTACCACCGCTGTACGGCCGAGGCACACAGTCTCGACTCCTCAGCGAAAAACTGATGTGCGTTTGAACACGCTCATTTTATACCCACTGCGGGTATAAAATGAGAGCGTGTTCAAACGCACATCAGTTTTTCGCTTGAACACGCTCTCATTTTATACCCACACTGCGGGGCAGGGTGTGCGTCGCAAAACACACACACCAACTGTCATTGGCTTGTTTTGTTAACACTCGAAGGTGATTGGGCTCTTGGGCGAGATCCCATTAGTCAGTCACACTGACGTTACATCTCCGTTCCCTCCTTCAGGGAACGAGGGTTACACAAGTAACCGAGACGATTCAATCATTCCAAATGAAAAAAATATATAAAAATAATAATACATCAGAGCAAAAAACGAAAATACTCTTGAACAGTCTCTCAAAACACAGCTCAGTTCAGTTTATTAAACCTTGTAGGCAATCAGAACTCTCCTACCCATTTCCTCTGGTGATTGTTGGAAATTAACTCTCACAACAATCTGTGTTCATCTCGCTGGGAAGGCTCGCCATCTAACAGCATCATGCTGAAATAAACGTAGTTGCAATCTAGGACAAAAGATCTAGGCTCTAATGTATAAAACTTCTCAGAAATGCTCCTAAGAATAGATTTTAACTTTGACTTAAGTGTCAAAAAATTATTATTAAAAAGTAGGACTTTTTTAAGAGTAGGATACTATTACAAAGACGCTAAAAGCAACTTTCAGTAAAGTCTATGACTGATTCTTAAGTGTTGACTGAGGTGACACTTACAGGTGCATCTCAATAAATTAGAATGTCGTGGAAAAGTTCATTTATTTCAGTATTTCAACTCAAATTGTGAAACTCGTGTATTAAATAAATTAAATGCACACATACTGAAGTAGTTTAAGTCTTTGGTTCTTTTAATTGTGATGATTTTGGCTCACATTTAACAAAAACCCACCAATTCACTATCTCAACAAATTAGAATAATTCATAAGACCAATAAAAAAATGTTTAGTGAATTGTTGGCCCTTTGGAATGTATGTTTACTGTATATGTACTCAGTACTAGGTAGGGGCTCCTTTAGCTTTAATTACTGCCTCAATTTGGCGTGGCATAGAGGTGATCAGTTGGTGGCACTGCTGAGGTGGTATGGTAGCCCAGTTTTCTTTGACAGTGTCCTTCAACTCATCTGCATGTTTTGGTCACTTGTTTCTCATTTTCCTCTTGAAAATAGGTTCAGTTCTGGTGAGTTTGCTGGCCAGTCAAGCACACCAACACCATGGTCATTTTGGCAGTGTGGGCAGTTGCCAAATCCTGCTGGAAAAGCAAATCAGCATCTTTAAAATGCTGGTCAGCAGACGGAAGCATGAAGCTCTCCAAAATGTATTGGTAAACAGGTGCAGTGATGTTGGTTTTCAAAAAAACACAATGGACCAACACCAGCAGATGACATTGCACCCCAAATCATTACACAATGTGGAAACTTAACACTGGACTTCAAGCAACTTTGGCTATGAGCTTCTCCATCCTTCCTCCAGACTCTAGGACCTTGGTTTCCAAATGAAATACAAAACTTGCTCTCATCTGAAAAGAGGACTTTGTACCACTGGGCAACAGTCAAGTTCTTCTCCTTAGCCCAGGTAAGACACATCTGATGACAACTGTAGCCAAATTCCTTGACACGTCTGTGTGTGGTGGCTCTTGATGCCTTGACCCCAACCTCAGTCCATTCCTTGTGAAGTTCACCCAAATTCTTGAATTGATTTTGCTTGACAATCTTCATAGGGCTGCGGTTCTCTCGGTTGGTTGTGCATCTTTTTCTTCCACACATTTTCCTTCCACTCAACTTTATTTTAACCTTGGATACAACACTCTGTGTATAGCCAGCTTCTTTGGCAATGCATGTTTGTGGCTTACCCTCCTTGTGAAGGGTGTCAATGATTGTTTTCTGGACAACTGTCAGCTCAGCAGTCTTCCCCATGATTGTGTAGCCTAGTGAACCAAACTGAGAGACAATTTTGAAGGCTCAGGAAAACTTTGCAGGTGTTTTGAGTTGATTAGCTGATTGCCATGTCACAATATTCTAATTTGTTGAGATAGTGAATTGGTGGGGTTTTGTTAAATGTGAGCCAAAATCATCACAATTAAAAGAATCAAAGACTTAAACCACTTCAGTCTGTGTGCATTGAATTTATTTAATATACGAGTTTCACAATTTGAGTTGAATTACTGAAGTAAATAAACTTTTCCACAACATTTAATTTTATTCCATGTCTAATTTATTGAGATGCACCTGCACATGTTGTAAACTAAGGACTACAATGATGTCAACCCAAAATGGCCGCCCTCAACCTTAAACAGTTAATAGTAGTTAATAGTGGGCATGCTCATGTGAAGTAACAGCAGCACAATACCAATCCTTTAATGCAACTATAACAAAATCATTTAATTAATAAACTGTTTTTTTATGCTTTGCACTTAGCAAAATTATAACAAATTATTACTGTTGCCGTGAAATTGTTTTCTATTGGTATGTCTCTAGAATTGGAGCAATAATGTGAACATGAGTTCCATTAATCATTGCTCCAACAAATCTCTTTAGGAAAGCCCACAATCCTCATAAAACAGCTTGTTTTTTTAGCATGGTTTGGTGGTCAGTTGTGGACTATATAGTTTTGGACAAAGGTGATATCCGGCCTATAAAATTTGACATATTCACACTTAAAAAAATGTGTTAAAGATTTTGTAAGCATATTGCCTAGAATCAATTGTTTTATTTGTTATAATAATGTAATGGAACATGCCAAAATGTCTGTTCATAATTTTTGGCTATGCTGTCAATCAAAGAAATTATGAACACATACAAAAACAAGAGAGGGCCAAGACAATATAAATAACTGATTATGTTGTAGGCAGCCATTGTCAATGTTGCCAATTCAGTGATTTTGTCAGTAGATTTAGTTAATTCCTCACCCCTTTTGAGACATGTTTTCAAAAGCCAAGCAACAAAAGCAATTTCTTGGACAAACCATATCTAGATTATAAGATTCTTCCACTGATCTATATTTATATTTATATAGATCAGTGAACTCGCCATTATGATGTAATCTAGCAACATTTAGTGACTGTTTTAGCTACTTTTAATAGAAAGCAGTTGGCATCACTGGTCAGTGTTCCCTTTCGAAGGGAACTCTACGCTGCGTCCTCTAGAGGTCGCTATGGGAACGCCTTCAGCGTGACCAGTGTCTGAAGCATAAAATGAAAACACACAATGCAATTGACATTGGCAGGTGGAAGCCTATGACGTAAGCAAATTAAAAAAAAGGAATAAAAGGGTGCCCGTGGAACACGTCATCCTCTTTTTGTCTTCAGGGGACATTTTTTTCTGAAGTGTGAGTACTATGTCTGTTGTGAAACGCTTTAGGAGGTGTGCTGATCCGTGTCAGCTCTTTCTGACACCACATGACACACACGACTTATGCGTTATGTGTTTGGGCGAAGAGCACGCGCGCTCTGTTCTCGAGGGAATGGAGTGCGTTCATTGTGAGCTTTTTTCTTTGGGAAAGCACCGCTCTCGTTTGTCCCTTTTCTCGAGAGAATTGGGCAATCGTCTACCCCCCGCGGCTCGGGTCCAGCCGTTGCTGAGGCAGCGAGGAGACTGAGATCGTGGGGATCGCAGATGGAGCTTGTTGACGAGTTTGAGAGAGGAATTAAAATCTTGCGCTCGTCAGCGGTTGACGAGAGTAAACTGCTGGAGGAAGATGTATCGTGTCTTACATCTTCTGATCCAGCAGGAAGTGCTCTGTCGTTATTTCTGAGCTTTCTCAGCCTGTCTGCCCCACGTATGAAGAGCTGCTGGAAGTTATGAAGCATGCTACTGTTAGGTTAGACCTACAGTGGAGGCACGAAAAAGGGGGAGTGGCTCGCAGTAGACTTGATGAACGATTTCTCTCTGGATATAACCTCCCAGCTCTCGTGAGCCTCCAATTCCTTCCAGATATTCACAGTGAGATCATGAAGGCATGGGATAAACCATATTCAGCTCACATCCTTCTGTATAAGCATGCTAATTATACTGACATCAAAGGGATGCGCGAGCATGGATAGGCGTCGATGCCTCCTATTGAAGGGACGCTTGCGAGCTATCTCTCGGCTGGGGTGACATCGACGTTGAAGATAAATAAAATAGATAAGCCAAAAAATAAATAAAAAAACATCTCGCTTGAATGGTAGGGCATACGTGACAGCTGGTCAGGCTGGTGCTGCTCTGCACGATGTCGGTGTTGCAGGCATGCCAGGCTGATTTGCTGAAGGACCTAGACCAGGGTCAGCCCCCCCCCGTGACGGAAACTGAGGGCCACCAAACAAACGGCTGCCGCGATCGGTAGGTCGATGGCGGCGATGGTGACCACTGAGAGACATCTGGTAGTGAACCTGGCGGACATCGGGGAGAAAGAAAAATGGTTTCTCCTCGATGCACCGGTTTTGCCTTTCAAGAAATAAAATTCAAGGAGGCGAAGGCACGCTCAGCAGCATATAATCATGTATAACGCGCCGGTCTGAGTCTGAACCTGAATACTGAGGGGGACCTGACCCATCCTGCGGGCCAGAGACAGGGCTAGGTAAATAGCCCAGTACGTAGTACGTAGACTCTATTGTGAGCCTTGCTAGCTGTCTCTAGCGTTGAGTGTAGTCAGGTCTCCTCTCGCTTTAGAGAGTCGTTATGCTGAGACCTCCACTCTTAAGAGCCCCTCAACTAGGGTTGAGTGTTGTTAGGCTTCCCTCTCATTTAGAGAGTCATTCTGCTGAAGCCTCCACTCTTCAGAGCTCCGTCTCTGGCAGTGAGAGGTGTATGTAGGCCTTTTTTGAGCCTCACTAGCTGTCTCTAGCGCTGAGTGTAGTCAGGTCTCCTCTCGCTTTAGAGAGTCGGTATGTTGAGACCTCCACTCTTAAGAGCACCCCAACTAGAGTTGAGTGTTGTTAGGCTTCTTCTCGTTTAGAGAGTCGTTCTACTGAAGCCTCCATTCTTCAGAACTCCGTCCCTGGCAGTAAAAGGAGGTAGGCTCTTTTGAGCCTCACTAACTGCTTCTGGCATTGAGTGTAGCCAGGTCTCCTCTCACTTAGAGAGTCATTATGTTGAGATCTCCACTCGTAAGAGTTCTCCTACCTGGATTGAGTGTTGCTAGGCTTCCTCTCGTTTTAGAGAGTCATTCTGCTGAAGCCTCCACTCTCCAGAGCTCCACCTAGGCAGCACTATTAGTATGTAGGCTCTATTGTGTGCCTCACTAGCTGTTTATAGTGAGGTTATAGTGAGTATAGTTTTTGACTCTAGATCTGCTGGCCAGGGATGGTGTTCCTCGAGTCTGTGACTTTGGAAGCCAGCTTTCGGACACTCTTTCCCTCAGCATGGTGGCGTTGGCATAGCGTTCCCATAGCGACCTCTAGAGGACGCAGTGTAGAGTTCCCTTCAAAAGGGAACGTCTCAGGTTACACATGTAACCATGGTTTCCTGAGAATTGGGAACGAGACGCTGCGTCTCTTAGCCATGCTTCGGGCATTCCTGTCGGTGTCCCCTTTGAAAAAAAGAAGATGACGTGTTCCAGAGGCGCCCTTTTATTCCCACAGACTCTTATTTGCTTTCGCCATAGGCTTCCACCTGCCAGTGTCAAGTGCATTGTGTGTTTTCATTTCATGCTTCATACACCGTTCCCATAGCGACCTCTAGAGGACACAGCATCTCATTCCCTATTCTCAGGGAACCATGGTTACATGTGTAACCTGAGACGCTTTCTTCCCTTCATATTTTTCTTAATATTTTGATGGTTTAAGTGAAATATGGGGTCATAAATACCCCTCCGAACATCACTTTTGGCCATTGTTGTGATTGGTGGGGTTAGTGCCACAATATGAAGAGCTCTTTTCCAAAACGCGATAAACGCCAAATTTAACAAAAATGAGTTCGTCATGCCATTTTGCTGTGTACTGAACCTATTCACTGCTCCATCAATGTTTCATGCCAAATCGCTATATTTCCTTGTTTAAAATGTACTGCAAGATGCATTTTTTTTAAACCGCCATAAGCGCCGAACCTGTTTTTAGCCTAAATGCGATATGTCCTCTCGACCAATCAGAATTCGTTCGATGCAATCCAACCTGGCGACGCTTTGAAGCGTTTGTTTGTGCTCAGTCTTCAAAATGAGTGCTTTAAACTCTAATAACACTTTTGATGGCCTGGATGAGCCAGTGAGACCTACACCTGGGGGTAGAAAACGCAGACTGGACAAAGAACATCACAAAAAATAAAAGGTGGTGTTTAACCGATTGACGCTAGATGCTGTAGCCTTTGGCGTTCCTTGTTAGAGCGCCCGCATCCCGCACGGGAAACCCGGGTTCGAGACCCGCTCGGTGTGATGGTGCGGACCCGGGGGGGTTACATCAACACAAGGCTGGTGCGACCGGTTTATAGTATGAGTCCCTGATGTCATATGTTGCATGTTCTTTTTTTTTAAGACATAAACAAACATTTAAAAAAAAAGGATGAATTTGTAGCGTTTAAAAAAAAAAAAAAAAAAAAACCTTTGCATTTATAATCGACAATATTGTTGTTTCATTTAACAATCATTGTTTAACATGTTCCGACTGAGCCAACAGACCATTTTAACTGGATAAATTGAATATTAACAAAATGTATGGGTCTAGGTAAAAAAATTCATTTTCATGAAAACTATTAAAATGGATTTATAGCGTTTTGGAAAAGAGCTCTTCATATGTTAGGCCCTGCTTACTGTATCATCACTGGTGCATTGCTGCATTTTTCGAATTTTCCAGCCCAAAAATGAAATCACTTCTGCAGTTAGAGCTTTGATTTGTAAAGTGGAAGAAGATACTTTGTCAGTTACAAAAAAAAATGGCTATCATAAAGATCAAGTTTGTATTGTTTTATTAACTTCGTATCAACATATACTGTACCTCCAATACATCATATCTTCATTGGAAAATGTGTCTCCTCTTTGCTACATCTTGTTGAACACTTGATTTTTGTTGTCATAAGGATAACAATAGCACATACAAAAATAGCAAATTAACTGTTCCATGCTCCGGTGTGGTTAGAGATCACGCTACATGCGTACCGCACCCGAGCCACCTTTTCAAGCAGGCCAGGGCATGGTTAAACAAACCACACTGGACATGGTACAGGGCAGTCTCACTTGTGAAATGAACTGGGCATTGTGGGTCAATCGTGCTCAAGCACGGATCAGATCCCCTAGTGTGAGTACATCCTAAATCCAAGTATATAGAAGATAGCAGACCACAACTATAACCATAACAGCGCAAAAAATGATGAAAGATAAAAACACTGACAGCCTATATTGGAATGATTTCTGCTTTAAAGAGCTTGATCATTTAAATTGACAGGTGACACAGCTGCGTTTGTATACTTTGAATACACGAATATAGTTATCTTTATAATTATCGTTCTTGGTGTAAACAGGTCTTAATAGTGTTACTTCACTGTATGGCCAATTTAAAATATATTTTGTGTATTTACAAAATACAAAATAATGTATTTGTATTTAAATACATTTTCCCATGCATTATTTTGTATTAAAAAAAATTATGCCACACAGTATTTTGTATTTTAAATATATTTTGATGTATTTGTGCCCATCTCTGCAATCTGTACACTGCAAAATGCGTACTCACCAAAATCACCAGCATCAAAGAGAAAATAAAATGGCTACTCCCATCCAGCAACTAGAGGTGTGGCAGGAATTCAATTTAGACTGCACATTATTGGACAATCACTAAAATGCCAATCATCACACTGAAATGCTTTTCACTTAATAATATTTTTGTTATTATATTATTTTACTAATTTCTGGTTAGTTTACTGTTTTAACAGACTCTTTAATTATTTCCTTTTTATAATACATTTTCTAATTTATACAGGGTTACAGTAGCTTGAGTAAAAAGCATGACAATAGAAAACCAAATATTAAGACATTAATGTTTATTTAGTTAAAATTGTTAATTATAACATTATATAAATTGTTAATTGTAGTGGAATTTGTTTAGAGTATTATTAATTTAAAGTATTAATTTAGGGAAAACAAAGAAAAATATGAACAATTTTCACTAGTGATCTCAGAATTTTGGACTCCACTGTATATTAATTTAGCCTGCATATATTTTGTTTCACTGAGCATCCTCAATTCTCTTACTATCATTTGGCAGAAAGATGATTCTGGTGTAATTCAATTACCCATCGCTTGTCGTTTGATAAGTGAGATGTGTAATGAAGAGATTACAGCCAATGTGGCCAGTTATATTGTCCGTGCCTGTAGTTTATAGTGCCTGCCCTTATTCATTAGTCAGTGGATGCCTCCATAGCAGAGAATTAGCATGTGGCTTCCTGATAAATCCACCCTCTCCCACTGAGATCTACAACCCATGATCATACACCACCCAGTGTGTCACAGATTACGTCACAGTATTAAACCAATTAATTATTAAAATTACTAATACTGCATGTTTAACACACACATGAAAAATCCAGATGATGGTGCGATAAGTTTTAAATATTTAGATTTTTCACAAATATTTTTTGAATATTTTGCCAGCCCTTTTGCTCGCTCTGGATAAGTACAGTTCCTGGAGAGTGGGGAGGGTTGTACCAATGATTCGCTCAGCAGTCCGTACTACCCTCCATAGTCTTCTGAGGTCAGATTTGGTAGACGAGCTGAACCAGACAGTTATTGATGTGCAGAGGACTAATTCAATGATGACAGAGTAGAACTAGATGAGCAGTTCCTGTGGCAGGTTGAAAACAGGACACGAACACGCAGCTAATGAGGAAACTCATAAGTCACGTGTTCACACAAGACATGACAACATGAAAGCACGCAGCCAATGAAAAACACTAGCTGCGTGCCACACAGCACAAGACTAACATGAATGCACGCAGCCGATAAAAACACGAACTGCGTGCAACACCACAAAACACACGTGGACAGAAGAGCACACGGCCGAGCGAACTCGAGACAGCACACTCACACAATGAGACAGAACGTGGAGAGCGAGTGTCCGAACCCGACACGAAACCGAAACTCAAGAGTGCCAGGATCCGAACTCCACGCTCCAACATGAAACAAGGCACACAGACGAGAGAGCGCACGGCTCGAGCGCGCTCGAAGCCGCACGCTCACGTGAAAACAGGACATGATGGGAGTGTCAGGGCTCTGTCACAAAACCATGAATAACACTACACCGAAGTGACAGAACCCTGACATTGTCAGTTACAGGGATAAATGACATCTTTAAATATGTTGAAATACAAAGTAATATTTCACAATATTACTGCCTCCTTCCAAAAACATTACAATTTATGAATTTTTTCAACATAATTTGTTGTTGTTTTTTGTTTGTTTATTTATGTATTTATTATTTAGCTATGTATCTTTTTATGTATTTATTAATTGATTATCACAATTTAATTAATATAATTTTTTAGATCTTAACGCAATTTCAATTTGTAGCAGGTACATGTGTGGAAATTATGTGAAAGTTTCAGGTGAATAGTGAAAAAAAAGCTGCAGACATTATAAAAGAAAGTGTTACAATTATCCATACAAGAACATATACAGAAACAAAATGTATTTAGCTTTTTATGTTTTAGTATGTATTATTGGTTGAGCAGGGTTCTGTGTTAATGTTTTTAATGTTATTTTATTTGATACACTGAAGCAAAACCTATTTATTTGATTTAACAAACAGAAAAAATAACTCAATTTAAACACTTTCATTCTTAAAAAAAATAAATAAATCTAAATGGAACATAAACGTACCACAACCACGGCTGACAATATAAACAGAAACTAACATTTCCACTGCTGTTTGTTCCACATTGAAACAGCAGGCTGTTGTACAACATAACTCTTTGTTGAAAATGAGAAGTAGTTTTTGTTGGCTATGCAACATCACACAGCCTGATTGATCCTTTTAATGTGTATCAGCATCTAACCAATGAATGCTGAGGAACACATCTCTACCGAAAGGTAAAATAAAGCTAGCTGGGGTCATGCAGAGTTCTGGAGCATTTTGGGATTGTGGGCTTTTTACTCCATAAAGCCGGCAGCACCACCATCCCAGTTATTAGACACATGTGGTTATTTATAGTTGCGCTGTCATGCTAGACCAGAGTGGCCCCCTTTCATGTTACAATTAAGCCCGTTCTCCCCTCAGGGTAGTGGGTGTGCGAGAGCAGGCAACTGTATGTCTGTCTGTTTCCTTTCAGCGTGTGGCACCCAGCATCCAGACTGTAGCAGAAGGATGGTGCCCTTATCTGAGAGGACAGAAGTGCCTGGTAAAGCACCGTTAACAAAATGGATATTACTGTGGCAGCTTTTTTTCTTGCACTCAGCTCTCAGCATGGTTTTCGGTGGTAATTCCATTTATGTTAACATCATGCTTTATAAACATGTGAAATGTTGCTTTGGTACCTTGTTTTGCTACACTGTATTATTTAATTTAATAAGGAAATATGTATTTGTTTATTGTGGGCTAAGGAAAGAAAGATGTCAATTTCTCTTGTGGTATACTCATATTTCTCAGAGTAAGAAGCACAGCAGATGAGGTAAATCATTTCATTTTTTTAATTTAATTTTCACACAATTTCTTGAAGAATATGACATTTTGACTTCAAAACAAAATAATTTTGATGGGAGATTTGAAAATTATGCTTTTGAACGTTAGCATCACACAAATCCATCTTCGTATCTATGGGTTTTCATAGACAGTAGGCTTGTTTGGTAGCTCACGGAGTACGGAGACGTAGGCCTACTTGAGAGGTGAGAAGCTCCGGTAGTCGAACCTCGTGTAACTACGGTTTGACAGAACAGTTCAAATCTGCATATAAGGAAGTTCAAATAGAATGGTTGCATCAACAAATACGTTTTTTTTTATATCAGTTTTGCATTTTTCAACACTAGCAGGAAGGTTTAGGGTTGGGTTTTGTATAGGCCATATATCCAACATGATAGAACATTAATTACTGCCGCAATACGTTCCTGAAGCAACGTAATAATAACACAGCAATACGTGCCTATATCAAAATAATAAAAACGTTCCAGGGTTCACGTATTGAACCTATGTTTTAGTGCCACTCAGGGGACATTTCTCTTTGAAACTGCTACAAAACAGGCAATGTGAACATCAGCTTTAAACTCAGGGCTCTAAACACTCTGTGCAGTGTGAAGCCGGAGGGCGCTTTCGTGCAGAAAAGTAAATTCCTTATAAAAGCTCCAGCTATTAATGTATGAAAACAGTTATTTTCACAGAAAAACAGAAACGTTTGGAAACATGAAGACATTGAACATGCTTTTGCGACAATATATGGTTTATTTATGTTTTTAAGTCATCTTAGGGTAATAAATAGCCTAAAGTATATGAACAATGCCGTGACATATTATTTATTACATTGTAAAAATTAATGCAGAGGCTTTGTAAATATCAAAAAAATAAAAACTTGTATTAACTTAATAAAATCTCTGAATATGATATAAGAGATTATTTGAGTTGCAGGTTTACAAAAAACTTAATCAGTAAAAATCCCACAGTTTTACTTGTCCCTCAAATTTACTTGTTCTACTTAAGTATGTTTTAATAAAAATATTACATACGACAACGGACAACGATGAGATGGCCTACAGAGAGGAGGTGAGTACCCTGACTAAATGGTGTCAGGTGAACCACCTCTCACTTAACATCGACAAGACCAAGGAGCTGGTGGTGGATTTCAGGAGACAGAGCAGAGTACACACACCCATCACCATCGACAAGACACCTGTGGAGCGGGTGAGCAGCTTTAAGTTCCTCTGCGTTCACATCACAGAGGATCTCATATGGTCTGCTCACACAGATGCAGTGCTGAAGAAGGCACATAAGCGCCTCTTCTTCCTGAGACGGCTGAGGAAGTTTGGACGAGCCCCAGCATCCTCAGATCCTTCAATACCTGCACTGTGGAGAGCATCCTGACCGGCTGCATCACCGCCTGGTTTGGAAACAGCACTTCTGGCAACCGCAAAGCTCTGCAAAGGGTCGTGCAAACTGCCCGCCACATTATTGGAGGTGAGCTTCCCTCCCTCCAGGACATCCAGACACCAGGCGGTGTATAAGGAAAGCCAGGAGGATCATCAAAGACTCCAGACAACCGTCCCACAGACTGCTCTCTCTGCTGCCCTCAGGGAGACGTTTCCGCAGCATCCGATCCCGCACTAGCCGACTAAGGAATAGCTTTTTCCCTCAGTCTATCAGGCTAATGAACAGAAAAAACGAATACACCCTACAGCACACTCCCACTTTACAATATGCCATGCACTGCACTTTAACACAAACTGTTAAAGTGGACTCAAACTGTCAACCGGACTACACGCACACACTGCACTAACACAACCTATCTGCTATCACTGGATACCATACAATTCACATCCACGACATTGCATATGTATAATCTGTTGCACCTTTGCACAACTCTCTGTTGCACAACTAATCTGTTGTATAATGTATAATCTGTTGCATCTTCACATATTACTATGTATAGATGTGTGCATAATGTAGAATGTGTGGGAAATGGCGGGAAATCTGCTTACTGGTCAAAAGAAAGAAAACTGGAAGAGAAAGAAGAAAGAAAACTGAAGCTAAAACCACAGTAAGACTCCTTTAAATACTGGAAGCAGGGCAGTTTCTAGCCAATTTAATGCCCTAGGCATTAAATGATTTGTGGAGATTGAGTTCCACAAATCAGAATGCATTATATGTAAATTGACTTATGATAAACATTTTGCACAATTTATTATCTATAATATCATTGTGTTGCCACTAGATGCCTGTATAGCCCTATGTACCAATCCCTAGTTGCTAAGACATTGCACATAAATCACACATACATTAATTTTATTACAATTGGATTTGGATACATTTTTAGATACTATAAATGGCAACTTTTTGTCTTTATCTGTTTTTTGTTCAATTTTTGTTGTTGCTTGAAACATTGATTTAAAGTGTCAGTTATTGCATTACTATTTCAGTCAAACCTATAAAACCCTTTGTTACCGCAAACTATATATAAAAGCCTGATCAGTGGCATAAAAGTAATCAATACAGCAATTAATCCTTTGCTACTCTTTAACGCGTGAACTTCCCCTTTAAATAAAATGACGCTCTGCCCTCATGTGTATGATGCTGCTTGCAGTAAGTGCTGTGTTATGAGTAGGGTCATATGGCAAAAATATAATATCATGTTTTTTTAGAAATATTACAATTTCATGATTTTATTATGATTCTTTGTCATGTTGGTTTTACTATTTTTTCTGATCAGTGCAGCCAAAATTATTTTCCTATTATAAAGACAAGGCCTTTCAAGGTAACAAATATAAAATGAATGGTGGATATTTAGGTCAAAGTGGGCGAAGATAAAAAATATTTTGTATTATTTTATGTTTGTTATAAAAAAATAAGAACAAAGATACACGTAATATACAAATAAAACCTGCTTTATTTTCAGGTACAATAGGCATATTTAGCAGGAGCATTCAAGACATTGAATGAACAAATATAAAGATAAAACACTATATTGATTGATTCTATTAAAGCAACTGCATATATATATTTTTTTGTCAAGAGTAGGGAGTTATTTTTTCCTCTCTTTGTGTTTTGTTGTTTTAACATTAAGGATACAAATTCTGTCATCTGCTTGTCGATTCTGTCATAGTGTTTTATATATACCATAATTTACTCAAAGTTAGTTTTACACTTGAATTAATTTATTTTTTTCTGCTGAACATAAATGCTATTTTAAGAAGGTGGGAAACCAAAAAGTTGCTGGTCCACAGTGACTTGCATATTAGTATTATTATTTAATAAATACAGGTTTGGGGCAACGTGAGTGAGTAAATTTTATTAAATTTTAGGGTGAACTATCCCTTTAATGAGAAGTCAGCTGCATAGTTCTGTCCGTTGAAGAGCTGCACGAATATAATTCCCAGGCACGCATCCGTTTGTCTCGGCTGTTTACATTAATTATAGACAAAACCAACTGAGTCTAAAAAAAAGTGCACGTCAGACCAGCGCGCGAATGAAAAGCTTAACTGGCAGAGCTTTAAAACACACGTGAATTATGTACTTTTGTGACTGCGAATAAGTACAGTGTCCCGTGAGAGTAACTCTACCGCTGAGTTAACACTGATGTGAATGTATGTGGCGCTGTATATTGAGGCGGAGGCGCCAGAACTGTACGTGATAGACTGGCATAAAGTTGGCTTGACGTTGGACGTTCGATATTCGCATATTTAGGGACCGTCTCTAAAGTTACATGCGATATTGGTATACACTTTTCTAACTTCAATAGCATTTGAGCAGAATGACTTACAGTCATAAAAACAACTGTAAACTGTTCATCTAGGTGTCAACTATAATGCACACCTTTTACAATTTCGATATTTATTAAAATCTACTGTAAATCATATGTAAAAAAAATATCTATTTTTTCACTACTGAATAGGCTCAAACGTAAATTTAAAGCTCAATAGCATTTGAGGAGAATGACTTACAGTCATAAAAACAACTATAAACTCTTCATCTAGCTGTGAACTATAATGCACACCTTTTACATTTTTTGATATTTATTAAAATCTACTGTAAATCATATGTTAAAAATTTATATTTTTCACTACAAAATGGGCTCAAACGCAACTTTAAAGCTCAATAGCATTTGAGGAGAATGACTTAGTCATAAAACAACTATAAACTGTTCATCTAGGAGTAAACTATAGTGCACACCTTTTACATTTTTTTGATATTTATTAAAATGTACTGTAAATATTTTTTTTTAAATGGCTATTTTTCACTACAAAATGGGCTCAAACGTAAATTTAAAGCTCAATAGCATTTGAGGAGAATGACTTACAGTCATAAAAACAACTGTAAACTGTTCATCTAGGTGTAAACTACAATGCACACCTTTTACATTTTTGATTTTTATTAAAATCTACTGTAAATCATATGTTAAAAATGCTATTTTTCACTACAAAATGGGCTCAAACGTAAATTTAAACCTCAATAGCATTTGAGGTAAATGACTTACAGTCATAAAAACAACTGTAAACTTTTCATCTAGGTGTAAACTATAATGCACACCTTTTAAATTTTTGATATTTATTAAAATCTACTGTAAATCATATGTAAAAAAATACATATTTTCACTACCGAATGGGCTCAAATGAAAAATATGCCATAATTTAAAGCTCAATAGCATTTGAGGAGAATGACTTACAGTCATACAAACAACTGTAAACTGTTCATCTAGGTGTAAACTATAATGCACACCTTTTAAATTTTTGATATTTATTAAAATCTACTGTAAATCATATGTAAAAAATAATTCAATTTTTCACTACCGAATGGGCTCAAACTTAAATTTAAAGCTCAATAGCATTTGAGGAAAATGACTTACAGTCATAAAAACAACTGTAAACTTTTCATCTAGGTGTCAACTATAATGCACACCATTTACATTTTTGATATTTATTAAAATCTACTGTAAATTCTCCTAAAATGCTATTGAGCTTTAAATTTGAAGTTGAGCCCATTTCTATCTGAAAATAGCTATTTGTGCATATGATTTACAGTAGATTTTAATAAATGAAGAGCTCTTTTCCAAAACGCGATAAACGCCAAATAAAAAAAAATGAGTTCGTCATGCCATTTTGCTGTGTACTGAACCTATTCACTGCTCCATCAATGTTTCATGCCAAATCGCTATATTTCCTTGTTTAAAATGTACTGCAAGTTGCAGTTCCTTTCCAAACAGCTATAAGCGCCGAATCTGTTTTTAGCCTAAATGCGATATGTCCTCTCGTCCAATCAGAATTAGTTTGATGCAATCCAACATGGCGACGCTTTGAAGCGTTTGTTTGTGCTCAGTCTTCAAAATGAGTGCTTTAAACTCTAATAAAACTTTTGATGGCCTGGATGAGCCAGTGAGACCTACACCTGGGGGTAGAAAACGCAGACTGGTCAAAGAAAATCACAAAAAACAACAAAAAAAGAAGGTTCTCAGGTGGCGCGTTAATACCCACTGTGGGATGTCAATGTAACAGATGTGTATGCCAGTAAAGGCAGTGTGTAAACCTCACTCTCCTGAGTGGCTGTACACTACAGGCTGTACCTTTTGGCGTTCCTTGTTAGAGCGCCCGCCTCCCGCGCCGGAAACCCGGGTTCGAGACCCGCGCGGTGTGATGGTGCGGACCCGCGGGAGTTACATCAACACAAGGCTGGTGCGATCGGTTTATAGTATGAGTCCCTGAAGTCATATGTTGCATGTCCTCTTTTTTTTTTTTTAAGACATAAACCAACATTGAAAAAAAAAAAGGATGGATTTGTAGCGTAACAAAAAAAATTAAAAAACTTTGAATTTATAATTGACAATATTGTTGTTTCATTTAACAATCATTGTTTAACATGTTCAGACTGAGCCAACAGACCATTTTAATAGGATAAATTAAATATTAACAAAATGTATGGGTCTAGGTAAAAAAATGTCATTTTTATAAACTATTAAAATGGATTTATAGCGTTTTGGAAAAGAGCTCTTCAAATATAAAAAATGTAAAAGGTGTGCATTACAGCTGACACGTAGATGAACAGTTTACAGTTGTTTGTATGACTGTAAATCATTCTCCTCAAATGCTAATGAGCTTTAAATTATGGCATATTTTGCATTTGAGCCCATTCGGCAGTGAAAAACAGATTTTTTTTTGTACATATGATTTAGAGTAGATTTTAATAAATATAAAAAAAAATGTAAAAGGTGTGCATTATAGTTTACACCTAGATGAACAGTTTACATTTGTTTTTATGACTGTAAGTCATTCTCCTCAAATGCTATTGAGCTTTAAATTATGGCATATTTTGCATTTGAGCCCATTCGGCAGTGAAAAATAGCCATTTTTAACATAATTTACAGTAGATTTTTATAAATATCAAAAATGTAAAAGGTGTGCATTATAGTTCACAGCTAGATGAACAGTTTACAGTTGTTTTTATGACTGTAATTAATTCTCCTCAAATGCTATTGAGCTTTAAAGTTGCGTTTGAGCCCATTTTGTAGTGAAAAATAGCCATTTTTAACATATGATTTCTATTAGATTTTAATAAATATCAAACATGTAAAAGGTGTGCATTATAGTTCACAGCTAGATGAACAGTTTACAGTTGTTTGTATGACTGTAATTCATTCTCCTCAAATGTTATTGAGCTTTAAATGTTGGCATATTTTGCATTTGAGCCCATTCGGTAGTGAAAAATATATTTTGTTTTTGCATATTATTTACAGTAGATTTTAATAAATATCAAAAATGTAAAAGGTATGCATTATAGTTTAAACCTAGGTGAACAGTTTACAGTTGTTTTTATGACTGTAAGTCATTCTGCTCAAATGCTATTGAAGTTAGAAAAGTGTATACCAATATTGCATGTAACTTTTGAGACGGTCCCTAAATATGTGAATATCGACGTCAAGCCAACTTTATGCCAGTACCTGATAGAATGTGCGCTGTAGCACGATATTTCATCAAAAGCAGATCGTGGAGACATTTTTATCATTCACGATCAAAAATCATCATAATCGCACACCCCTAGTTAGAAGTGAATGAATTGATTCAGCATTTCGACACCTCCGTAAGGATGCATTAAACTTGACAAAGCGGTATAATAAAGGATGTATTGATCTCGTGAATTAGCAAATTTTACTATATCAATATTTTTTTCATTTGCTGTTAAAGTTTATATGAGAATATTACACGACACGCTGATTCTTTAACAATGCATTGGCGCAAAAACGCACACCTTTTGGACAAATCTTGCAACATGATTTACACAAATACTGTCTAAACAAAATACTGATTTTGTGCACTTTATTTACTGCACCAATATTTCAAATTGGCCTTTGAACTTAGCTGTATTGCATGGCAAAAAAAAGTGTTACCTTGCCAAAGTACTGACAGAGCCCATTGATCTAATGCCTTGATGAGCGCTCCAAATGCAAGCATGCAACAATCAGGCAGCATTGACAGCGCTCTGATCCAGTGGCATACAGGCATCATTAGATTGACAGCGCTCTGATCCAATGATGTTGGGGATACAGTGGGGCGGCAGTCATATTTCAGGGTGACCATGTAACTCTTTATCACAACCCTGCTACAGGTGCTAGTACGTGCGCTCATTGGTACCCCTTCAGCTGGTGGCACCCTAGGCAACCGCCTAGCTCGCCTATGCCTAGAAACGGTACTGCTGGTAGGTAGTCAGTTATCAAAAGTTAATTAACTATTTAATTGGAAATATTTCATATTTCAGTGTTTTCAAGTAACTTTAACCTTACACAAAACTTTCGGTGTAATTTTTTTGTTGCAACTTACAACGCTGCTGTTCTGAGGTAAATATTAACAACTTTTTGGCAGGGGCAAGAATTTCTATAATCACTGTTGTTGTGTCTTTACTCTTTTTAACAGACCACACTCTATCCAGTGTATCACTCTTAACTTCACTTTATTCTTCTTCATCGCATTACTTAACATGCTTTACCACTAGAGCCCCTAGTGGTGCAGTTTCACATTACATGTATTATAGTAAACAATTACTATGAATTGAACATCAAATATTGTATACAGTACTTCTCAACACAACATTTCCCCCTTACTCAAAGGAATTAAATCCCTTAAAAGATCATTATCACACACAAGTCTTATTTACTCAAACAAAACTTATCAAATAGCATATTCAATTGAACTCTTATGTATTCAAACAAGTCTATCTCAAATAGACATTTCAAAGGAACATAATGAAATCTTCTAGCACCTTTATCTTTTATAACATAACACAGAATAACATTTCAGGATTCAGTGTACATTTAAGATTTTTTTTTTTTTTTTTGATAGGGCAGCGATCCGCCTACACCCTTTACATATCTTCTTGGTCTGATTTATTTGTCTCTTATCAGACACATTATTCCATCACATAGTCTTGAGTCCATCCAGGTGGGCATCTCTGTCTTAAGCCCCTATTCAGTCTCAAGGCAGTGTCCTCCATTGCACAGCCTCTTTCAGGTATTTCAGCCAGTGCAGGATTTTCCTCTCTCTCTCTGCATAGTGATAGACGTGCTGAATTCCATCTCTTCCCATCACTTAAGATGAAAGTACTTGGTCCTGTTTGTTGTTGTACTGACAGTGGTTCAGTGAACCGGGCTTCTCCTTTTTTCACGCGAAAAGGCTTTCTCACTCTCACCTTGTCTCCAACTGCAATTGTAAGGAACTTAGATCCTCTCCTACGATCAGTGTATTGTTTACTTTTGTTCTGTGGTTGTTTCACATGAGCTCTGACCTGAATGAATTGATCCGGGCTATCCTCAGGAAGAAGAACATTCAACTTTGTTCTCATAGGTCGGCCTCTCAAGAGTAGAAAAGGGGTCTCACCCATAGTAGCATGGGGTGTCGCTCGATAGCTCTTCAACATGCTCAGGACTGCAGATTTTCATGGTTTATGAGCCACCTCAGCTGCCTGAAGACATTCTTTAAGCACCCTGTTGAACCGTTCAATGGCCCCATTAGCCTGAGGGTGATAAACACTTGTCTTTATGTGCTTTATTCCCTGTGTTTTCACAAAATCAGCAAATTCAAATGAAGTGAACTGCGGTCCATTATCTGTTGTGATGGTGCAGGGGTTTCCTTCTCGAGCAAAGATCGTGGTCAGAAATTTCAGGACAGTCTCTGTTGTTACTGATGATGCAAAACCCACGTCTGGCCATTTGCTGAAATAGTCAATCAAGGTTATTGCAAACTTACAGTCAGTAACTCCCTTCTCAAATGGTCCTACTATAACAATAACAACATGTTGAAATGGGCCTTTCGGAAACTCCACCGGCTGCATTGGTGCGGTGAACGTTTTTGCCAATTTATCGCTGGCCTGGCAGGTCACACACGCTGATAGGATTGTGTGAACAAGATCATCCATTCGTGGCCACCAATACAGCTCTCTCAGACACTGTTTGGTTCGCACCAGCCCTTGATGTCCCTCGTGTGCCAAGTGAATGAGTCGTTCCCGCAGAGCAACAGGAACAATCAAACGATTTCCTCTGAAAATCAATGGAGATTCAACAGCCAGTTCATGTCTAACAGGGAAGTATAGACGCAAGTCACTGGAGACAAACTTTTGCAGTTTAGGCCAACCTGACTGAAATGTCTGGCGTAACTGTGACAGTTCTGGACAGTCTTCGCATTCAACTTTAAAGTCCACGAGAGGCAACGCTGTCAGAAACGGCTGAATTTCTGCGATTTCAGAAATTAAGTCCTGTTCAGTGGATGCAGTGGTGTCTGTATGGCTCAATGGCATTCGTGAGAGACAATCTGCTACACAATTTTGTTTACCTGGTCGGTACTGAACATCATACTGGAAGCACAGGAGCCTCGCAGACCAACGAGCTACCCGCATACCTGCTCTATCCATGCCCCTTGTGGAGAGAAGAGTGGTTAGGGCCTGATGATCAGTCCTTAAGGTGAAACGATGTCCCCACACATACGTTCTCCACTTTTCTACCGCCCAAACACACGCAAGGGCCTCTTCTCCACAGCAGAGTATTTCCTTTCAGACGTTGATAGTGTCCTGGATGCAAAAGCTATCACCCTTTCAACCCCATCAGGATGTAGCTGTTTCAGAACAGCGCCAAGGCCGTAATCAGAGGCGTGTGTACTCATAAATGTGGGCAGGGAAGGGTCATAAATAACAAGAATATGGCTCTGCATCAGCATTCTCTTAAGTGTATCAAAGCTTTCAACAGTTTCTTTACTCCACTGTAGTGGTGTTTGTGCATTAGCTCTGAGCATCTGCCTCAGTGGTTCAACCACAGTAGCATAGTTCGGAAGAAATTTGTTGAACCATGAAGTGAGACCTAGGAACGAACGTAACGCTACCATGTCTGTAGGTCGAGGTGCCTCCGCAATGGCAATCAGGTGATCTGGGCTGGGACGTAGTCCTTCTTTGGAAATAACATGGCCCAGAAACGGAATGCTCGCTTGGTTGAAGGAGCTTTTGTCAAAGTTAATCTGCAAGTCAACCTCCTCTAGCCTTTGACGAAGAGCTTGGAGGTGCTTATCATGTGTCTCCTGAGAATTACCATACACTATGATGTCATCTAAGTAATTCTTTACACCATCCAACTTCCTTAGGACTGTTTGCATATTTTTTTGGAATGCTGACGGTGCTGAAGCCAGTCCAAACGGAACCCGAGTGAAACGGAAAAGGCCTTTTTGCGTTATGAACGCAGTCAGATTACGACTGTCAGGATGGAGAGGTAGCTGGTGGTAAGCAGAACTGAGATAAATTTGACTGTAATGTGAGGCCCCTGCAAGTTCTGTAAACAAATCCTCCATGTGAGGTAACGGGTAGCAATCCATAATCACACACTTGTTGGGTTCACGGAGATCTACGCAAAGTCTAATTTTTCCATCACACTTACGTACCACCACCACTTCCGAACTTCCGGTGGCGCTGCTGAGTTCAGTCGCCTGCGAATTAGCTCTGCTCAATATTGTGTTTTTATGTGGTTTTTTTCTATTTTTACCTCTCTTTTTACACGTGTAACGTCTGCAATGATTATGTACAACAAGAGAACACTTTTGGACATTGGACAGCGTTACACTAACCTGATCCAGGACACTTTATACACAGATCCAGCGTGGCCATTGGAGATTCTTCGGAGCACCGAAGCTGACAAAGGCCGCCTTAATAATCCCAGGAGGCGAAAGAAACACCGCGGGAAACGTGCTGGAATCCGCAACAGACTGAGGAAAAGGGCTCACAGTCCCCCTCTACCGAGTATTCTGCTCGCCAATGTCCAATCCTTGGAGAATAAGATGGACGATCTTAGAGCCAGGATTAGTTTCCAACGGGACATTAGAGACTGTAACATCCTTTGTTTGACCGAAACATGGCTCACGCCGACGGTCCCGGACACCGCTGTAGCGCCGTTTGATAACTTCTCTGTTTTACGGATGGACAGAACAGCCGAGGCCGGGAAAACCAAAGGTGGTGGAGTGTGTTTCTTCATTAACAAGAAATGGTGTGATCCCAGGAATATCTCCATTCTGTCGCGTTCCTGCTCGCCTCATCTGGAACACCTCTCTATTATCTGCCGCCCCTTCTATCTGCCCCGGGAATTTACATCGATCCTCGTGTATGCCGTTTACATCCCACCGCAAGCAGATACTAGCGTGGCTTTGTCCAAACTACACGATGAACTCAGCGGATATATCAACATACATCCTGATGCTGCATGCATCATCGCTGGAGACTTTAACAAAGCTAACCTCAAAAAGGTCATCCCTAACTTTCATCAGCACATATCCTGTCCAACCAGAGGACTGAATACACCCGATCACTGCTACACCCAATTCAAAAATGCCTACAAAGCCCACTCACTGCCGGCGTTTGGGAAATCAGATCATGTCGCCATTTTTCTCACACCGGATTATAAACAACGGATCATTCAAGAACCCCCGGTGGAGAGGGAAGTGACGCGCTGGTCCTCCCACTCCGAAGCTACGCTACAGGCGTCTCTTGATGACGTCGACTGGGACATGTTCCGGGCGAGTTCATCTGACGTCAGCGAATTCACGGAGGTAGCATTAAGCTTCGTAAACACACTAACCGAACAGGCCACTGAAACGGTAACAATAAAGACTTTCTCAAATCAGAAACCGTGGGTGGACAGAACAATTCGTGACGCGGTTAACCATCAAACTGCCACATACAATGGCGGTATTCTGTCAGGAAACATGAGTGAGTACAAGGCATCTTGCTATGCTCTCCATCGTGCAGTTACAGCCGCTAAACGCCGATACAGTGAGAGAATTGAGTCACATTTCCAGCTCAATGACTCTCGACGCATGTGGCAGGGACTAAAGACCATCTGTTCCTCTGGAAACAACTCCTCTGTGGAGGTGAGAGCAGATCCGTTGCTGGCCGAAGAGCTAAACACCTTCTACGGCCGCTTTGAACGTAATGGCGGCGCGACTCTGCCAATCAGCGCGTCTGGAAGCAGCAGACAGAGCAGAGATGAACATATATTCACCGTGTCAGAGGATGACATTCGGAGGGAACTGAGGAGAGTGAACGTCAGAAAAGCAGCAGGACCCGATGGGATTACTGGCCGCGTTCTGAGGTCCTGTGCTGATCAGCTTGCTGGTTTGTTTACGTCCATCTTTAATGAGTCCCTTGCTACCTCTGTGGTTCCCACCCCCTTTTTTTTACCTATATATATGCTCTTGTGTGGTGTTACTTTTATATAATTTTTTATTCTTTGCACTGTCCACTGAGCGGACCTGATTTGACCTACATTTCACTTTTGATTATACCCTGTATAATTTATTATGTGACAAATAAAGAAACCTTGAACCTTGAACCAATGGACTAACCCATTCCGAAGCATCAATTGGTTCAATTATGCCTGCTGTAAGGAGACGATTAAGCTCCATGGATACCTCCTTGCGGACGCTGAGAGGCAAGCGTCTCAATTTTTGACGTACTGGTGTCACCGTTGAATTAACTTGGACTTTGTGGATGAATCCTTTCACACATCCGAGTTGAGTAGCAGATCCAGGCGACACTGCGTGCACAGGACTTGTGAAATGCTCAGTCGTCTGAAGAGGTGGGATTTCACCTTCATGGTCTATCTGCTTTACTTTTCCACTCACAATGTCCAGGTTCAGCAGTCTAATTAAGTCTAACTCTAGCAATGGAGATCATGCTGTCACTACATAAAAAATATGGAACTACATTGTCATTTGCTGATACACTTGCTAAGGCTGATAAGCAACCAATAACTGGTAAATCCTATTTTGCATACGTGACAAGTTTTATTTTGGGCTTAGTCAATGTGCATTGTGAAAAGTGTTTTTATACACAGCTTCTGGAAGTATAGAAACTGATGCGCCCGGATCCACAACCAGTTGTAACGTATGTTTATTACCTCCTGGTGCTTCAATATGCACTTTACATTTGATCTTATCATTGGCTGCAACAGATTGTTGAATGTTATCCACGCAGAGCACAGTCACATCTGGAACTTCCACTTCTCTTACTTCACTTGCAGCTTTACACACTCTAGCAAAGGGACCTTTTTTTCCCACAGAGTCTGCAAGTTACTTTAGCAGCAGGACAGCTTTTGTCATTTGCTAGATTCTTATCCAATCCACATCTGAAGCATTGCCGACGTTGCTGGCCGGTTGCTGTCAGTTTTCGATCCTCCGATCGGCTCTGAGCAGAATGTGACTGCTTAGTTGAGCGTGTGCTCTTTTCTCGTCTGCCGTACTTAGTATCCATACTTATGGCTTGTACAGACTTCATAGCAGTGGAATGACAGAGTAATGACAAATGTTTAACTGCAGCTTCTACTTGACATGCGATTGTAATCGCTTTCTCTAGAGTGAGGTCCTCCTCTAGTAGTAATTTGTCCTTCACTGCAGTCAACGACACATATGCAATCAACTGATCACGGAGCATTTCACCCTCCATTTGCCCGAACGTACATGGAGCCGCTAACGCTCTTAAAGCAGCAATGTATTGCGTAATAGTCTCGTCCGCTCTTTGCACCCGTTGCCTGAACGTGTGTCGGCATGCTACCACGTTAACTTTAGGCACAAAGTGTTTCTGAAGTGCAGTCATTGCTTCGTCAAAAGTAGTACCTGTGTCTGGCAGAGTATAAAACAGGCGCTGGCCTTCCGTCCCCAAGCAATGCAGTAAGACCGCTCGTCTGCGCGCCTCTGGCCATGCATCTCCAGTGGCCTGGAAAACTATCATGTAATTCTGAAAGATTTTCTGCCACGTTTCAAATGGAAGCGGTGGCTCCCCACTGCCAGAAAGAAACGGGGGCGGGCTCGGCACTGAAGCGCTCATTCTCGTCGCCAATTTGTTGTGTCTTTACTCTTTTTAACAGACCACACTCTATCCAGTGTATCACTCTTAACTTCACTTTATTCTTCTTCATCGCATTACTTAACACGCTTTACCACTAGAGCCCCTAGTGGTGCAGTTTCACATTACATGTATTATAGTAAACAATTACTATGAATTGAACATCAAATATTGTATACAGTACTTCTCAACACAACAACTGTGACTGCAAAAAATAAACAATTAAACCACCAAATATTCAGCTAAGATACGGTCAACGTTAATGTAGTTCGGCAACTCGAAGCATCTGTAAAATTAGTCAATTGTCCCTGTTTTAACGCAGCATAGAGTGCCTGTGTATGAGGGGGAGGGGCGTATTATTAACCGCTGAGCCGGTTTTGTCATTGTTATTTACTTCAGTGTTGAGCATATAACGTTACATGTGATTAATTGCAGAAAACAATGACTAAACTAGTCTATCCGTAACGTTAGTCCAGCAATTGTGAGTAACGTTAGACTGGTGTAATGGGACAAATTCCGCTGCGCTGCAGCCGTGTCAGTGTTAATTTAACAAATTTTCGTAACGACAGTCAATCACTAACTTTACCTGACTGTTATTAATTTTAAGTGTAAAGTTATGAATCTCATGGCAAAACTGTTTAACATTTGTTTTACATCATTGACGTCATCGTCCACAAACTTCAAAAGAATAACAAAAGGCGTGTACTTTACTATAATGTTTCAGTAAAATTATATTTATAAATGTAGAATCACAGGTCACAAAACATGACATGACTGACAACAGTTTATATAATAACATTTTTGAAATGTTTAAATAAAGATTAATAAGGTTTCATAAAATGGTTAACCACAGATTTCAGCCTTTAAATAAAGAAAAGGATTAGGTCAAAGTAATAATTGATTAAGAAAATTATGATAAGTATTTTATCTGCTCCTTAAATAATTCTAGATACCTTAACCAAATTGTTTAAATGAGTAGAATCCACATAAGCTTGTTTTTCCATCAACTGGTCAAAAGTTATATCAGGACAAGCAAATTATGTAAAGAAAAATATTTTTTGGCCAGACAATGTATGTATGTATGTAGTCTATATGTTTTAATCTACTCTCAAAAAGACAAGAACTGGGAACTTGCATTATATGAATCACCAAGGAGCACAGTTTTAGAAGAAAAACGTCACCTACATATTGGATGGCACCTACTTTTTTAAAACAACAATGCTTTGATCATAATTATTTCAAAATATAGATCATATTTGGCAGTCTTGTAAGTCCATCCACGGTTGGTGTCATTCAAAATCTTTGCAAGTGATACTCTGATTAAAAATGTATTTTCAGAATCATAGATAATATAGTTTCCAACAGCAATTTCACTGATACTCTGATTAAAAGTGTATTTTCAGAATCATAGATAATATAGTTTCCAACAGCAATTTCACTGATACTCTGATTAAAAGTGTATTTTCAGAATCATAAATAATATAGTTTCCAACAGCAATTTCACTGTTTGATAAGAACGTTGCTGTAAATTGTTGCAATGTCTCCCACATGACCATTCTGTCAGAGCTTGTGTTTATAAGAAGCTTAGGGGGGTAAACATGATGTTTGAGATCTAACTTTTTAGTCGTGATTTGTAGCACCTTGAAGATGATCTGCTTCTCCAGGTGATATGAACCATATTATCTGTGTCCTTGTCTTGTAACATACAGGCTGAATATTAGCTCTAACCTGTTTTTCTTTATATTTGTGTCTTCAGGATGTTGCTGATACACCTATTTGTGTTCAAGAGGAATTAGCTGTCTTCAACAAACTCTGTGATCTTAGCAGAGCCTGCTGCTATCTTTTTATGGGATTGACATATGCCTTGGACCTGCGATACCCCAATAACTTTAAAGTAGTGCTGGGCGGTATGACCAAAAACTTATATCACGTTTTTTTTTTCATGCATGACCGGGTGTTAACCACATTTTCTACTTATTGAGAGAGTAAATACTGTGGCAGACTGACTAACAATGTCCTTTGTTACTGTCATGAAGAGTGAATATTGTAGAAAAAAATCCATTTTAAGTGACTAAAAACGATCCATTAATACATGTTAACCAGGAGTCTCTCATTTATAAACGCGACATCGTCTGATAAAATCGACATGCATAACTAAAGAGCGGCTATGTAGTGGTTTTGGCTATATTTATTTTCTCATGCAGCGCACTGCCTGCGTCTGAGTAAAAATAAAATTAAAAATAGCACATAATATTAACAGACGAACTATGCTCATATTTATAATTCCAAACAGTCAGTTAACGACGACAGGTGCATGGAAATGCTGTTTGGTACTCATTTACTGACCAGTCTGCTGGGGTTCGGCCAGCTGAATGTGCTGCTTCTCTACCGTTCACTTCACAAAAGAGACACAGAGAGAGGCGACACTGCGCCGGGAGAGGCGTACATTGTGCTCGCAGGGCAGTGCTAGAGACATCTTCCAACTGAAGATGAAGAACTGCGGTGGATATTTATTTGTGGCTGAGTTCATGTTCTTCTAGTGCTACAGCTTCAGTTTAAGAACTTTCATGCTTAGTAAACAGTGAAAACAGTGAAAAGAAACCCGTCTCAAACAGTGTCGTGTTCCGAACGTTGCTTAGACGACATATACCGGTATTGCGGTATTTTAAAAATTAATATCATAAGGAAAAAAAACACCGGTATTCGGTATACAGTGGGGCAAAAAAGTATTTAGTCAGCCACCAATTGTGCAAGTTATCCCACTTAAAAAATGAGAGAGGCCTGTAATTTTCATCATAGGTATACCTCAACTATGAGAGACAAAATAAGAAGAAAAAAAATCCAAAAAATCACATTGTAGGATTTTTAAAGAATTTATTTGCAAATTATGGTGGAAAGTAAGTATTTGGTCAATAACAACATTTAATCTCAATACTTTGTTATATACCCTTTGTTGGCAATGACAGAGGTCAAACGTTTTCTGTAAGTCTTCACAAGGTTTTCACACACTGTTGCTGGTATTTTGGCCCATTCCTCCATGCAGATCTCCTCTAGAGCAGTGATGTTTTGGGGCTGTCGCTGGGCAACACAGACTTTCAACTCCCTCCAAAGATTTTCTATGGGGTTGAGATCTGGAGACTGGCTAGGCCACCCAGGACCTTGAAATGCTTCTTACGAAGCCACTCCTTCGCTGCAGGCGGTGTGTTTGGGATCATTGTCATGCTGAAAGACCCAGCCACGTTTCATCTTCAATGCCTTTGCTGATGGAAGGAGGTTTTCACTCAAAATCTCTCAATACATGGCCCCATTCATTCTTTCCTTTACACAGATCAGTCGTCCTGGTCCCTTTGCAGAAAAAGAGCCCCAAAGCATGATGTTTCCACCCCCATGCTTCACAGTAGGTATGGTGTTCTTTGGATGCAACTCAGCATCCTTTCTCCTCCAAACACGACAAGTTGAGTTTTTACCAAAAAGTTATATTTTGGTTTCATCTGACCATATGACATTCTCCCAATCCTCTTCTGGATCATCCAAATGCTATCTAGCTAACTTCAGACGGGCCTGGACATGTACTGGCTTAAGCAGGGGGACACCAGGGATTTGAGTCCCTGGCGGCGCAGTGTGTTACTGATGGTAGCCTTTGTTACTTTGGTCCCAGCTCTCTGCAGGTCATTCACTAGGCCCCCCTGTGTGGTTCTGGGATTTTTGCTCACAGTTCTTGTGATCATTTTGACCCCACGGGGTGAGATCTTGCGTGGAGCCCCAGATCGAGGGAGATTATCAGTGGTCTTGTATGTCTTCCATTTTCTAATAATTGCTCCCACAGTTGATTTCTTCACACCAAGCTGCTTACCTGTTGCAGATTCAGTCTTCCCAGCCTGGTGCAGGTCTACAATTTTGTTTCTGGTGTCCTTTGACAGCTCTTTGGTCTTGGCCATAGTGGAGTTTTGAGTGTGACTGTTTGAGGTTGTGGACAGGTGTCTTTTATACTGATAAAGAGTTCAAACAGATGCCATTAATACAGGTGACGAGTGGAGGACAGAGGAGCCTCTTAAAGAAGTTACAGGTCTGTGAGAGCCAGCAATCTTGCTTGTTTGTAGGTGACCAAATACTTATTTCCCACCATAATTTGCAAATAAATTGTTTAAAAATCCTACAATGTGATTTTCTGGATTTTTTCTTCTTATTTTGTCTCTCATAGTTGAGGTATACCTATGATGAAAATTACAGGCCTCTCTCATCTTTTTAAGTGGGAGAACTTGCACAATTGGTGGCTGACTAAATACTTTTTTGCCCCACTGTAAACAAGTATACCACCCAGCACTACTTTAAAGGGTTAGTTCACCAAAAATGAAAATTATCCCATGGTTTACTCACCTGGTGGTGGTTGAGGAGAGATCCCCCACATGATTGTAAAGAGCTTTGGGTGTACAGCAATACACAATAAAGTGCTATATAAATGCATAATTCATTCATAAGAAGTTCTTAAAAGTTATCGTACGACTGATCTAAATATTACGGTCTGTTTCCCAAACGCATCGTAACTTAAGTAGCACTTGAAAATCATCGTAGATTTACAAGTGCTATGGAGTAATCGTAAAGTCGGCATGAAATCAAAATTTTAAATTCTTATTTTTTAATGGAATACTGCAGCGTTTATTATAAATAAATAATCAGTTCACTTCATTATTTAATTTTTTTAATTTACTTGCCTTTGTAGTATTAAATCAAAAATGTTAACCTCCCCTCCCCCTCAAAACGACTCCTCTACTCTTCCGGTCATGAGCTATGGTGCAAGGGTGGAGCTAGGGATGTGAGGGGTAAACACTGGGATAAACGACAGGGGAAAAGCTGAAGCTGAGGCTTCAATTTATATAAATAAATGCATTGACCAGTGCTGACATGAGCAATGGGGGAGTACACCAGGGGCATCATGCACTCATTATTTTTGAGGGGGCACGAGTTGGGGGGTAGTCGTTGGGCAACTCGTGCCACAACAGCACTTATGTTTTATTTTAATTGTTAAATTTTATTGGAAACATTCCCAAACGCACTAACTATATCATGAAATATCTTGATTCTCACCTTTATAGATAGATTATGTTTATCTATAGTGGCGATGGTCAAAATAACCGTATAATGTAATCTATTAATAAAACCTGTCTGTTTATGGGTGTCATGACATAACATATTTGTAATACGACTGACATAATATTTAATGTGAATTTAACATTGATAGTTAATGTGAACAAAAACATTGCAAGTTAGGCTACAAATCATAACACTCATTGTGCAGAAAGAGACATTTACATTATTAAAGAACATTTTTATTGACAGTTTAGATCAAGCACTCTCAAAAACTCTCATTAAAATCACTGAAGCTATTTACACTATGAGATTAATATCTTACAGATTCGTACACACATTTGCACTTTTGTTGTTTCTGACAAGAGAATTCACCAGAAAGAGGTATTCAGTCAGCAAACTAGTTTTAGTGATGACTCAGCTGCATAAACAGGGAGTAATTAATTTCGTTTTTAAATGGTTCATTTAAAAGTAGACTTAAAGCTTTCTATACATATTTCTGCAAGTGATTGCACGGGTGCCTCCCTGTCATGCATGTGCATTAATATTCGCACAAACACTTGAATACGGGCCAAAATTTTTGCACATTTAAGTAGGTTAACACTAGAGTTTGAAATCCACATTAAAATAAATATTCACCAGTCTACATCCGAGACAGATGCAGTTATAGGCCTAACATATGAATGAAATAATAAGATGCTGAATATTGTTACAAAATAGACTACGAATAAGACTGCAGGTTCACTTTTTGCATCTGCATAACCAACGAAGTGAACAGAGAAGATAATCTCACATGCGCATCGAACATGCAACAATCTTGCACTCTGCTTTGCATGCAGCGCAGATAGCGATTAGAGTTATTTGAAACACATAAAAGGTTTAAATGAGATAATATTGACAATGAACATTATAACATGTAAAAAAATAGTTTTGGCGACCTGCCTGTGCATTTCTTAACTAGACAAGAAACGATCCGCAAAAGTTCTCACTGAAAATGTAATTTCTAAAATGTTATTAGAATTAATTGAGACAATGAATGAAGATTTACAATGCGCAAATCAGAAACAACAATATCTACCAAATTGGATAAGGGTTGGTCATTCACAAAGCATTATTTTTTTTTTTTGTGTTCGAATCTCACGCAAAGTTTGTCACAAAAGCGCAGGCAAAAGAAGCCGAATGATTATGAAAAAGAAGACATTTTAATTATTCATTAATAAACTAATGTGTTTGGAGTCCTCGTCAGCTGCAAATATTAAATTCATGACATGTCTACTTGATGTGCCTTTAAGAGAGAAATGCATTCACAGATTACATAATTAGGGAGTATTTGATTTAGTTTTGAATTGGTTGGTTTAAAAGTAGACAATCTTTCTTTAGATATATTTCTCATGTATATGAGGCAACCCGATTTTAAGTTGTTTCCTTTTTTTATTAGGCAATTTTTTTATTTTCAGTTTCATTATCAAGAAAAAATCTAGCCCTTAAAAGTCCAAGAATCATCGCTGTTTAGACAGTGAGTATATTTACTTTTAAGACAGACTTCCATCTTTCTAAAAAATACTTGCTGTTGACACAAATAAAAAAAATGGGCAGTCTTTGATCTTTCATTTGAAAACATGAAATACAGTTGGCTGAAAATGTAATTTTACTTTAGTTGCACGCCTCATATGTGGTGCAGCTAAATTAAATTACATTTTACTTTAGTTGCACCCCTCATATGTGGTGGATAAACATAGTGATTTCTTTAAAAATTATATTAAATTACGTTAATGCAGTAAAATACAGACCTAATGCACAAGTTAAACAGGGTTTTATTATTTTGGTAAAATATATATTTTTTTCATGGTAAGGATGACTTTTGCATGGAGTAATAAAACTATTATATTATATTTAATCCGAGCTGTCTGGAACTCAGCATTTAAATAAATGAGCCTGTACTACAATTACGATACATGCTATAAATTGACATTTCAGCATTTAACAAACGGATAGAGACTTCTAGGTAGCACTTAAAGCAGGGCTACGTAAGATTGTGTTAAGTGCATTTTTGGGAAACGCATGTGAAACAATAACGAACATTTGTAAAATGACTTGTAGAAAACACTCTTTTTTTTGTCATTAATCACTTACCCCCATGTCATTCCAAACCTGTAAAAGCTTCGTTCATCTTCGGAACACAATCTAAGATATTTTAGTTTAAAACCGGGAGGCTTGTGACTGTCCCATTGACTGCCAGGTAGCTCTCATTGTTAAGGCCCAGAAAAGTATGAAAAACATTGTCAGTATACTACATCTGCCATGAGTGGTTAAATCTGAATTTTATGATAATGGGCTAATTTGCCTATTTGGGTGAACTAACCTTTTAAAATTTATTTGGAGGTCTTCCAAAAACTTTTCCTGGAGTTGGATCCACTGAAACTTTAAACAAAGGTTCAAATTAGGAATGTCAACAATTAATCGACGATCGATTTAATTGTCGATAAGAAATGTAATCGATAAAAGCTATCAATGGTCAATTAAGCAGTTTCATTTTGGGGTGCATGCGGCTCATGCGCAAAACACGTGCAAACGCTGTGAGTGATGGTGAAGGGGCTGGATCTTACAAGAAAATTATTTACTAATGTACAAACTACGCTTTTAATATGATCCAAACTTTAAAAGTGTATTAAAACAGATACAGTACAAAGTTATTTTGTATTGAAATTTAGTAATAAGTCATGTTCAATTATAATTTCCATAGATAATTGTTGCATATCGGGCACTTCGTTTTGATAGGGCTGCGGACGCGAGCAGGACAGATATAGGCTATTCTTTCCTACAACTTGTTAACTCGTTCCTAAGACATATTAATTTGTGGCAGCTGTCCACGTTTCATTAATTTGTTCCATAGAAAACCCATGATTTAACTTAAATGCGGGAACAATTTAATTCATAGTAACGGATTCTTAATTCGTGGCCATGAACCTTTTATTTCCCCCCACACGTTTACCATAGTAAAAGATGCAAAAACAGTGATTAAAAGTGAACAACAATAAAATAAACCTGCAAATCTAGAGGGTGAGAGAGTGAGGATTTGGGAAAAGAAACAATAAATAATATGAAATTTGTGACCATTCGGAAAAACAGAACACAAAGCCGCATTTGGCTTGATTTAAATGTATGCACTCGGCATGAATCAAAAAGCATGGTCGCGATGTAACACTTGCCTGATACCACTTATTTATCTCATTAACAAAGCTTTGTACCTCACTTGTGTCATAATACTCACATTAAAAGCTTTCAAATGGATTTTGCTGTAGCAACGCCGGTGGTTCTGGAAGCGGATCACTGACCGCACGTCTAGAGGTCTGCACGGGCTTAAAATTAAAGCCCGAACCTGGCCCGTACCCAAGATCGTCCGACCCGACCCGAGCGGCACAGTTCAATTTTGTGCCCGAGCCCGAAATATTTTCCCTCCCACAACGAATACCCAATAAAAAAAGGCTGCATTTCACGATTGCATGCAACTGGCAGTAAACAAATGCACAAAGAAACAGATTCATCAATGCTCGGCCATTTCACAAGGCAAAATAAAAAGAACACTTACCAGTTATCAAAGTTTGTGAGCATCAGGTGCACATACATTCTGCCGAGTTTATTAATGGTTGTATGGACAAGACGATAATTCTTCCACCTGTGCAAATTATGGTCTTTTTTGTCAGTTACGGTTTGTTAGCATTCGTTAGCAAATCAGACAAGGTGATGTAGTGCAGTAAGATCGTATTTATTTTAATTAATTAATAATTTATTTGAATTAGCGAGAGAGAGAGACAGGGATGAAAGTTGCGCGTGCATGTGAACCTGCTTCTGTGTGTCTCTCTCTACAAGGAATGAGGCTTAGTTACTTTAAAAACAGGTAAAATTGTACCCCCTCATTACCCCCTCATTGCAGAGAAATATAACGTTGCGAGTCAGTAGCCTATCCAAGCTATTTTACTAATAAAAGTTGCCGTGCTGTTTGTGCGCTGCACGATCTCTGATAACTGTGTGCAATAATGTGTGTGTGCGTGCCTCTATGAAAGCAGTGCAGCCTCTGCATATAGTTTTGGTTTAGCTACAAACCCGAGCCCGACCCAAGCCCGAAGCTATCTATTAAACATTAAACCGAACCCGTAGCAGACGCACGTCACAACCCCATGTGCCGTACTTGCGATTGGGATCATTTTATTTTAAATCCCGATAATGTCAATTACAAACATTGCTATGATGTTTAAAAAAAAAACTTGTTTTGTTTATTGTGTGGAGACTAAATCGCGTTTGGTCTGATACTGTATCGTGTCCCTTGTCAGTGTCGGGCGCTTGCTTGGCCATTTATTGTGATTAACAGGAAATTGTGTTCAGCTGAATTGGAGTAGTATTTTATTAGATGGGTATAAAAAGCATAGTTTACCAGCAGTCGCGTGAAGCCCTCCCTCCTCGTGAGAAGACTGAAGAGTGTAAAGACCATTGACTCTACCATGCGACTCCAAGGGGGGAGAGACACTGTCAAAGGATATACCTATCGCTTTTTATTTCTCTCCTTTCTTACTGCTTGTTTCACTTCTGTTTTAGTTTTTATAACCAATTCTTACTATGTGTAAATAAGTTGTTGCTTGTGAGCATGTGTGTTTGACAGTGTTCTTTTTTTAGGATTACTGATAAACTACTGGCCTTATTATCTATTTTAATTTTAGATAAATTATGTATGAATTTAATATGTCTTTATATGTATTTTCTTTAGTTTTAGTTTTAATAAATTGCATTTATTTTAGTAATGTTACTTCAAAATACTACATGGAAATGAAATAACACATATATATATATATATATATATATATATATATATGGGTGTATGGCTTAGTGTCATGTTAGAATAATTTTTATACTCATACCTTTGTTGTTTTAATACTTTGAAATGTTTTTATTTTTAAAGCTAAAAACTAACTTTTAAAGTAACTACGGCGCACTGTCTTCCTTTTATCAAATGATTGTAATCACATCCATTCATTTTACCATCCTGCCACTAGCCATTTATTTAGACTAAAAACCTTTTCATTCGGGTGAGGAAGCTGAGGTTTTGAGTGGCATTTGCACAACCTGTCATGCCGGTGACTATTTGCCACTGCAAAGAAACATTTTGCAGTGGTTAAGGTTAAATATTAATCGATTAATTGATCGTTAAATTAAACGACGATCGATTATGGAAATTATTGAAAATTGACATCCCTAGTTCAAAGACTAAAAGATTACCTGATTACATAGATTGTCCATCATCCATGTGTTGTACAATTGTAAAAATGCATTTTGGTTGGGTGTTGTTATCTTTAATGTTAGGTTTTAATTGTACTGGGCCTTAGGCTGTTAAATTTTTGTAAGGCCAAGTCATTTTTTATTTAATTTTGTTTCTTTGTGTCATGAATCTGGTTGCCACTCACTACAACTGCACATCACCCATGGACTACATCTCCCATCATGCACTGCACTCACACATTCCCATCCACCATTACACCAATCACACAGCTGTCACCATTCACTCATTAGCCTTGATGGTCTCACCACACCTGCACTTCATTCACACACACACATTTAAGCAGCACTCTCACATGCACTCACCGCGAAGTCTTGTTTTGCCCCGGCTGACATTCTGAGCGTTTCCCCTGTATTCTGTTTCCCTGTGTTTACCTGGACTGCCTATATACTCTGACCGTTTGCTGCCTGCCTTTTGACTCTGCCTGCCTTTCGATATCCTCTCTGTCTGCTGCCTGCCCCGACCTTTGCATTGCCCCTGTTGCTGATTCTGTCTTGCCTGCGTGACACCTGTTATTGCCTCTGACCCCTGCCTGTTTGACCTAGCCTTGTTGTTCATTAAAGCTGCATTTGGATCTTAACGCCACTGACTCCTCTCATTACACTTTGTAAGTCTGCACATCCACAGTTCAACGGCTAAAATTTCAATTTATTTAACATGTTGTCATTTGCAAAGTATACAAATTGAAAATTCTATAATGTATTAATTACTCACCCTCATGTCATTCTAAACTTGTAAGACCTCCGTTCATCTTCGGAAAAACAATTAAGATGTTTTTGATGAAGTCTGAGATCTCTCTGACCCTCCATAGACAGCAACACAACTGAAATGTCCAAGGCCCAGAAACGCAGAAAGGACATCGATAACATAGTCCATGTGACAACTGTTTTTCAACTGTATTTTTTTATAAAGTCATTTTAGTTTTCTCTGCGCACAAACAAGTATTCTTGTAGCTTGTACGGTTGAACTACTGATGTCACATGGACCATGTTAACAATACCCTTTCAACATTTCTGAGCCTTGATCATGTTAGGACCCTTGCTTTCTATGGAGTGTCAGAAAGCGCTCAGATTTCATCAAAAATATCTTAATTTGTGTTCCAAAATTAGGGGTTTGGATCGACATGAGAGTGAGGATTTGATGACATAATTCTCATTTTTTGGTGAACTATCCCTTTAATGACATGTTTTTTTTCATTGGTCTAATTTGGCAAGTAAAGGTTAATGTCTAAAATTGTAAATGTTGTTTTTTTATATTTTGTATGCTTGTAAGTATACACAGTTCAGTGGCTAAAATTAATTCAACAATTTGTCATTTCAAAGTATAGTTGAATTGTAGGTATGGTTAAAATTTGACAAATACAAGTTTAATAAAAATAATGTGTTTTGTTTGTCATTTTGTTATTTATTGCAAAGTACTAACAGAGTAAATGGTAAATACAGTAAACAATATATAAGTAAAAAAGTAAATATAGGAGATTGTATATATACAGCATATAAAACAACATGTTTTTTTTTCGGATTTACTATTGAATTACTATTGCGTTGCATAAGGGTTTTATTTATGCAATTATATTTAATAATATTTACTACATTTTATTCCTGAGATTATATGTAATTATTTGAATCTACTTATTTTTTGTTACATTTACTTGAATCTACTTATTTTTTGTGACATTTACTTGATTCTTAAAGTATACTTCAATGTTTCCCTTCATGGGAACTTCGAACTGCATCCCCTAGGGGTCGCTATGGGGGACGCCGTCAGCGTGACCCGTGCTTGAAGCATACATATATAAAAACACCACCTGTTGACTGGCGACAGCCTATGACGTCAATACCGGCTCGACCACAATATAAGGGGTGCCGGGAGAATACAACATCCTCTTCTTCATCTTCACTGACTGTTTTGTTTGAAGCATGCATTCTGGTAAGAGTACAGAATCAGCGGCTATTGCTCTGCTGGGTTATGCCTAGGAAGAGCAGGAGATGTTTGAGGGTGAGGAAGTTGAGACTGAACCCTCTCAATCCTCCTGCACTGCATATGAACGAGTTATTGGAGGTTATGGATCATAAAAATAAATATTTCTGGACATAAACCCCCAGCTCGAGCGAGCCTTCCTTTCTTCATAAATCTCGATGTGGAGGTTGAGAAGGAGTGGAAAAAGCTATTTTTTCTCGTATTCATAGGTTTCAGCATACTTGTTATGCTGACATTGAGGGGATGCGTGAAAATGGCTATGAGGGGATGACCCCTGTGCAAGAGATGACAGCCAGCTTATCTCTCTGTGGGCGAGACATCCTCTCTCAAGGCTCCCTCCTTGCCATCTAATCCCCTGAATCTTGCTTAAATGGGAGGGCATATGCAGCAGCATGTCAGACTGTCGCTTCGTTGCACACTAAGGTGTACCAGACTGATCTGCTGAAAGACCTGGATAAGGTTCTATAAAGTCCAGGTCTGAGCCCGAACAACCAGGGGTCCTAGCCAGTCTGAGGATCAGAGATGGGCTCAGAAGGCTAGTCTCGCGACTCATAACCCTCCCCCGCCTGCGGCTAGGGTGAGAGAGAGGCACAGGTCAGAGAGAGGCAAGCCCTCTTATTCCTCTCTAATTTCCCTGTAACCACCGTAAACTCCACCTGACCGAGGTTAGGTGGAAATTTCCTGCTAAGCCAGGACAAAAAAAAAAAAAAGGTGAGGAATGAGTTCTTCGCTCTCCAGAGCTCGTTGTCGGTAGAGCTAGCATTGCTCCCCTCACCTAGAGGGTCCCCTCTAGATGAGCATGCCGCTCCCTTCTGAGCATCTGAGTTCCCTCTCATTCTGAGGAATGAGTTCTCCGCTCTCCAGAGCTCGTTGTCGGTAGAGCTAGCATTGCTCCCCTCACCTAGAGGGTCCCCTCTAGATGAGCATGCCGCTCCCTTCTGAGCATCTGAGTTCCCTCTCATTCTGAGGAATGAGTTCTCCGCTCTCCAGAGCTCGTTGTCGGTAGGGCTAGCATTGCTCCCCTCACCTAGAGGGTCACCTATGAGCATGCCGCTCGCTTCTGAGCATCTGAGTTCCCTCTCATTCTGAGGAATGAGTTCTCTGCTCACCAGAGCTCGTTGTTGGTAGAGCTAGCATTGCTTCCCTCACCTAGAGGGTCATCTATGGCACATCGAAAGTTCTGCGTTCTTTCTAAAATCCATATTATGGTAAGTGCACACGCTAGACTTTTGGCACTTTTCTAAAATCCACCCAGTGGTAAGTTCGCACATCGAAAGTTCTGCGTTCTTTCTAAAATCCCGTAAGGGTAGGGTTGCGCGCGTAGCTTTGTGCCCTTATTTGAACTGGTCAAGCCCCGGTTTGTGCCTTGGGCCCCACTCCCTTTGCCCCAATATTTTGGGTCCAAAAAAAAAAAAAAAAGTAACGCTACCAAAGATTCTGTTGAGACAGTTCCCTCATCAAGCTCGTGCAGAGCAAGCGGTAGCCCCTGGGTGACCGGCCAGGACCTAGTTACTACCACTAGGTGCTTGGCCATATCCCCTTAAAGGAATATTTATCTGATTCCAAGACTTTGAGCTCTACCCTGGGTCCGGTAATCCCGGCACCTAGCAGGTAAGTGCTTAGGGTATGCAGCTCGCGTTTTTGGCCGAAGGGGATAATGTCACTGACAGCCATCAACCGTCCCAGTGGCAACTCCCTTAGCCTGGTAGAGTTGGCTTAGTGCTCGCCTTTTGCGCGAAATTGGCTTGCACTCCTGTCAGCATGGTGGCGTGGGTATAACGTTCCCCATAGAGACCCCTAGGGGACGCAGTTCGAAGTTCCCATGAAGGGGAACGTCTCAGGTTACATATGTAACCGTGGTTCCCCGAGTGGGGAACGAGACACTGCGTCCCCTAGGCTGTGTGTCATGCTTCGGACGCAAGCTTCAGACGAAGAAGTGGATGATGTAATCTCCTGGCGCCCCTTATATTGTGGTCGCGCTGGTATTGACATCATAGGCTGTCACCGGCCAACAGGTGGTGTTTTTATATCTATGCTTCAAGCACGGGTCACGCTGACAGCGTCACAATTTCACAGACAATTTCACATCTTTCAAATTTACTCAATATTTGTTAGTGTAAAAATGTTTCACCAAAACATTTAGTAGATCATAGTTAGACTAGTTAAACTATTCTGCCTTATTATGTGAAAACGTTTATATAGTATATAAACAAATCATTATTATTGGTTATTGTCCAGCAGTGTATCTGATTTCTAAATAAATTAAAAGTAAAATAATTAAAAGACAAAATAAAGTTGTCTATACAATATCAGTCAAATGTTTTGAACAGTAAGAACAGGGGCTTCATGCACTATTATTTTTGAGGGAGCACAGGAGGTGCGGGGATTGACACACCAGTAGGCTAATGTCTTACATCATTTTTCCTTTTTTAGGCTATTCAAAATATTCCCTGTAACTAAACTGAACCTTTACATATCATGTTAGTTCATCTATAACGGACAATGGGCAAATTAGCCTAATGTTCTAATAGGGTCATTCTATGGAAATGTCAGTTTTTCTCTCCCTAGCCTTTACATTGATATTACTTGAAAAACTATTTAGGGTCACTCTGTATTTATTTAAAAAAATCGAACAATATCTTATTTGAACAATTACACCTCCTTGGGCCATTAATGTGGCAATTGTTGTTTTCAATTTAATTATATAGAATTCTAAGCACCACAAAACTGCTTGTCCCCACAGCCATGTACAGAGAAAAGTGCTTTATTTTGAGGTCCAAAATAAGTTTTTCTATCATGTAAAATACAATAATGTATTCGTAAATATCAAATATATGATGTAAATGACATTTCATATGACGCTTTTAGTTGAACTCACTGGTATTACCTGCTTTATTGTTTAGGAATTGTAAAACAAAAATAGAATACAAATGGCTTAATCTACTGACAACATGTGGTTTGATACCTTGCAAAAGCCATTTGTAAAATGCATTTTTCATGAACATTTTCAATGCCGTAAAAAACTGAAAATGGGTGTCACCTGACCTTCCATATGGGTAAAAATGTGTCCTTGCACTGGCTACCAGTTGCAGCTCGCATCCAGTTCAAGACACTGATGCTTGCAACCACAGGCTCAGCACCCACCTACTTCCACTCACTATTACGAATTTACATCCCCTCCAGAAGTCTGAGATCTGCTAGTGAGGGACGCCTTGTGGTACCATCACAGAGAGGCTGAAAATCACTCTCCAGAACATTCTCTTTCACCATTCCTGGCTGGTGGAATGATCTTCCCACCCCCATCCGGAATGCTGGATCCCTGTCAAATTTCAAGCAACAACTGAAAACTCATCTCTTTCAACTCTACTTGACTACTTAAAATAATAATAATAATAATAATTTCTTTCACTTTTTTCAAAACCTTCATCTTTCTCTTTATCTTTCTCTCCTTCCCTTGCTAGCTTGTACTTATTTGAACAATGCCTGAGACTTGGTGTTATTGGCACTTCCTCTGTATGTTTGCCTCTTCAAGATTAATCGCTTTATGTACTCCCCAATTGTAAGTCGCTTTGGATAAAAGCGTCTGCTAAATGACTAAATGTCAAATGTAAATGTAAATGTAAATAAAGATAAAAAAATGTCATACCATTGCCATACCAAAAGTGGAAATTTCTGTAGAACAACACATTAAATATGCATAAAATCCGTATTTTTTACTTAAGTACCACATATGGGTGTCATGCCTTAGAATATTTTTATATGACTGACTTTGTATTTAACGTGAATTTAATAATAAAAAAAAGTTTTAAGTTACTAATTATAATGCTTTCATTGTACAGCGGTACAGCAAAGGACATGTACCTTACATTATTAGAGAACATTATCATTTCATTTCAAGACTTCTGTGTCAAAAACTCTTATTATAATTTCTGGTTTGAACTGTGAAATGGATATCTAGTGCTGGGTACACACCACAAGATAATCGGGCTGATTTTGGGCTGATTTCTCCCCTTCCGACAATCATAGGCATTGTCCCGATTATCTTGGTGGTTTTAAAGACTATCTTCTCAGATTTTTCTGTGGTGTGAGGTGTGTTAAGAGTGACTGAATTCACTCGGAAGGACATTGGAAGAGGCCTGATCGCGAATCGTAAATATTCAAAATGTTGAATATTTACAATCAGAAATCCTGCTGTGTGCGGGGGTACCCCGAGGACGAATGTGTTTGATCTGCAGATTATCACGTGAAATGAAACCATATCAATCAGAAAGCGAGCTGGCAGAAGAAGGAAGCATAACAAACACAGTCATGGCACAGCACAAAAAGGATTTGGACACAATCATTGCGGGAGCGTGGTATTTATTTATTTTTTTCTCAAATTGTATTTATTGAAATTTATATAATTACCCTGGCTCAATGTTTTATATTTTGGTTGTTTTTCAAGATCTTTTCTATATTGTTTATATCAAAGCTATATCTAGTTTTGTTGTTATAATATGTTTTGAGCTGTAACTGTTTATTTTTTGTTTATGTTCAATAAAAAAGACACTATCATTGCATTTTTTTCCTGCAATTACCAAAGACTCACAGTCATTGCTTTAAAGCAAACTATTCTTTGAATAATTTGTAATTATTTATACTTGGTTACGGAAATGTAATTTTCTTATTGCTTTTCTTTGTTTTAACTTTTTATTGTTTTTTCTTTATAATTATATTTGATTTAATGTATATGTTATTGCCCTTGTATGTTCTTTGTTCTAAAATTGCAATAAAAAACATCTTATTTATTCTCAAGTATAATATTTCTGCCCCCCTCACTTCTGAAATTTTGGCTACGCCCCAGGGTTTGACAAATCACAGAATTCGCTATTGCGACTAGATATGGGAATCTTCACTTGCCTCATGATTCGATTATGATTCAGAGAGTAACAATTCAACTATAAAAATGATTAGCGATGCATCCCAATACCTTTTTTCTCCAGTTCTTTACGATGCAACTACTATATTATCATATTTTGTTTATCTTTGCTATTAAAAAGTAAGAACAAAAATACAAATAGTACAACAGTAGACAAATAAAAGAAAAAAACAAATGACATTAATATTACTTTACTTTATTTTAAATATAAACAGATTATTTCAAGAAAGACTAATAATAAAATGTAAAAATAACATTGCATGTTACGCATCAAACATTTTTTCTCCAACAGTTAACCAAACTTTTATTTAAGACACAGATTATGTTTGCATGAATACCCGACAGATATTTTGAAATACTGTAATTATGTGTGTATGTGCACACACAGTTAACGGATGTAAGATCCTTCCAGTGGCTTATTGTTCTTAATAACTCATTTGACATCACTTAAGTCCCACGCTTTATATTCTCTTTCCTGCATGTTTCTTTTAAAACCGAAACCAAACACAACTTATTAAAACAAAGGAAGTAGACCTCTCAGAAAACATACAGATAAAGATAAGTTTAGATGTTTAATTACTATGTGGAGTACTGGGATTGGATCGCTAGACAAGGGATTAGTCTAGGTTTTGGACCTTCCCAGCTCCTCTTCAACTTAAACTCTGACCCTAACTCTAGTGTCCGCAAGTTTGTTGTATCTTGTTATTTATTCCAAATCACACACCATATTTAAGTTCAAATTAGGCTTGTTTTTGTCAAGTGTCCAGCTTTCCTCTGCAGAATGTAGGCCATGTGCTTGAGCTCCCTCAGCACATTGTGTGTGTGTGCATCTGTATGTGTCCACTTGTGTGCTCATCTCCCTTTGCAGATGGTCCTATATGTTTACTAATGTATTTCCACTACAGTAGACCTGTCTGAGAAAGGAGAGTGATATTCCTGAGAGTCATTTGTGACTCCTTCTGTTAGCACTTGTCTCTGGAGAGATGGGATATGATGAAACATTATTTATTGCAGACAAACAAGCCCTGTCTCACTTACTGTTACATTGCTCTTTCCCCATGCACTTATTCACTTTGATTTATGCCATCCATTGTCTGGTGGCCTCGAATTGAACACAGAATTATGCATGTGTATGTAGAATAAGGTGACATGTTGAATTTACCTTCGCCCTGTAGTTAATACAGGTAAATAACAAATAAAAATCAGCATTGAGTGTGGATGTATTTTTCACGGGCCGTTGTGTGGAATAGTCCTCTTCGTTACTATTAATCTGTGTGTGATGCGCTAGCAATGTGGAACAAGAACATATTAATGAAATGTAATTATTTCATGAAACAATTATTTAATTCATACAACATACAAAATATAGAACAGAAAGGTATTGTTTCCATAACATTCTCTTTTTATTATTGGAGGAAAAACATGCTGCCACTGGTTCATAAGCCAGTTATTAATAATAATTCTAACGTTTTTTCAACTAAAAATAGAGCTTATTGCTAGTTGTTAAATATTTTAAAGTGGTTTTATTTGTTATATTATGTATTAACACTATGCGCTTCATCTCATGTTTATGTGAGAAATGTACCATTTACATCATAAGAAAAGTGTTTGCGGTCTTAAACTATTAACAATAACACATGAATATTCATGAGCCAAACATAGCCTTGATAAACCTTACACGCAGATCTCAACAAGACAATAACTTATTAAACACGACAACAAACTCAACAACAATGTAAATAAAACTGGTAAGCAGAAATACAATTTATTATTTATACCCTATTGCATGCTGGGAAGAGGGCAAGTGGGCCAAAAAAAGGAATCCAGATCACCTGCTATGCTTGCAGTCCAGCATAAAAATACAACTATTTTCCTTGATATACATGTGTTTCTGAAAGTTAATGAATGACTAAATGACTGAATTCAGAATATATCATATTATGTTCCACAGAAAGTCAGAAAACAACATGTTTTATTTAATCAACAACAACTTACTTAATCGAATAATAATTTTGACAATTCATGATTATGCAAAGTCATAATTTGTTTCTACACAACAGCCTGGTTATTTGGTGACCTGGTTACTTGTCATTTAGAACCAAAGTCACTTACATGATATCACTTCCAAGACAGGATTGGGTTACGTCTAGATGATCCATCCTATTACAAATGTACCTTGGCATCTATTCTGAGGGGACATCCAGTATGTCTGGCAGAGTTTTTACACGGGACAGTAGTGCCAGAGCAAGATCTTTCTGTGCCAGTCATATTGCCCCAAATGCTGGTAATACATGCTGACTCCTCCTTTCAGCATCTGCTGATGGCGGACATGACAGAGACAGTGCTGAGTCATAAGAAAATGAGAAAGAGGTGGATGACGTGGTAGTGAGACTGCTAGATAAATACATTTTATTTTCATTGATCTTAATATAGACAAGGGATTCATAATTCCCTTATTCATTTTGAATGAATAGCTCCATTAACAATTAACTTGCAAAATAAGAAACTAGAGCTGTCAATCGGTTAAAATATTTAATCACGATTAATCGCATGGTTGGCATTAGTTAACTTGAGATTAATCACAATTCATCGCACATTTGTATTTGTTCGAAATATACCTTAAATTAATACTTTTCAAATTTGTAATACTCTAATTAACATGAGCATGGGAAAATATGGATGCTTTATGCAAATGTATGTGTTTTATTATTGAAACCATAGTCAACATAGATCATGAAGACTATACATGTTTCAACGGTCATAGATGTCTATTAGACACATGGAAAAGAAATCTCAGGTTCCCATTACTTCTTTCTTTGCACTGAGCAATTTACTAAAACAAACCTATTTACACTTTTTGCACACATGGCAGCTCTTCTGAACATACAAAATGTACATCGCCTATATTATTTATTATTACATTTGTAATAATAAATATAACTCTCTGCCTTCATACTGTATTTTGATTAAGCTAAATTCTCAATAAAACTGTTTTCATTTATATATTTTACTGTTTCTGTTGTCAGACAACGGAATGAATATGAAATAGTGACTGAAACGCGACCCATTGAGACATAACCATCTCTCCCTTCCAAGATGTTAATATGCACAAAAATCCTGATAAACGAGCCGTCGCCTGATTAAATCAAATAAGATAATGACAATAGCTTTGCTGTGATTTCGGCTATACTTGTAAAATTAGAGAAGCAACATAATATCTGTGTTTAACTAAGAGCGTTGCTCCTCAGCTGCCGCACACTGAACCGAGCTGACTCACAGAGAGAGAGAGAGAGAGAGAGAGAGAGAGAGAGAGAGAGAGAGAGAGAGAGAGAAATAGGTGTGCGCGCGCTGGGACAGCAAGACCTCGCGCTTGCGCAGCAGTACCCGTGTTGTGCCGAGAACGGTGACCTATCGAAAACTGTGACCAGGGGTCGCTGTTCAGCTAATTTTTGCACGTGAGCACACATGCGTTAGATCAGACGCTGAAGCCAAATGATCAGCGTCAGAGGAGACGAGCAGGGCTGTAAAAGATGTTTCTTGTTTTAAGACTAAAGAAAACTAGCTAGATATTGTCACCAGCATCTAAATGCTTATATATAAAATAAATTAAACATACATTAATGCAGCTTCTGTTGTCTGCGAATGTGTTAGTCTACTCAGGTCCGGATTTGAAGCAAAACAGCCCCCCCCCCCCTTCCATATTAATAGCCTATATAACCACCCTATTCTATTAAGCGCTTGCGTTCCATCAATAAAGATTGATCGATGTTCTTCATTCGTTTGAGAATGGAGAAAATACTGTTCCATTAATAGGCTCTTGTGTCGTGGCCATTATACCTTCGGGAGTGCATTATTTCTCTAATAATTTTAACGGCCTGGAGTCACGACCACACCAAAAGACATTGTTCAGATGATTTATTTCAAGACATTTGCGAGACGAGCAAGCATAGACACGTGTCTGGAATACCTGTGCGTAAATCTGGCCCTGAATCTACCACTATATTTTCCTTATGAGATGTTTAGCACTTGTTATGTAAAACAAATATTCAGATTATCTGATAAATGTAGATATTATCTTTATTCTTATTACTATTTACTTTAATTACCCGATAATGTTGGAGATCTACAGTCTGTTCCTTACAAATGCTTATAATTGCAGTTGGCTAGGGTCACTGAATCTGACAAGTACAATTTAATATCAAAATATTGCAGTCTTTCACAATAACTGACTATAAATGTTTAATAAAGTGACTTGTTTAATAAAGTGTGATATTGAGCTCCTCTTCTTTCTATTTTATAAAGCATATTGATCAGCTGACATATTGATAAAGTATGGTTTGACAGGTCAAAATTATGTACCACAATGTTACCCCTTTTTACTAAAGTCTATAAGCCTATGTTCTTCAAACTTATTCAAGCGATGTAAATATTTCTAATTTTTCCTGTTTATTCTTGTTGTCTTTTGAGTAAAAGTAACCAATTATTAGACAATACAGAAATAATTACCAGAAGAAAAAAAAACTCACAAAGCTAATTTCTGGGATGCTTTTTAGGTTATCATTCTGAAGGTTTGTTATTGCACCTAATACTGATTAATTGTATCCACTGTAAGTACAGTCAACTTAGCTGTAGGTATCTCAACTAAACTGACTTAAAAACATGAGCTTAACTTATTTTAATGAGTTGCCGTAATGTAAAAAACATGTTTTCATGACTTATTGATCATACTATTTTTACATTTGAATATTACTAAGAATTTGTAATCAATAAAATTATATTTTAATGAGATTTACTCGAGTTGTTTTCTGCCTTCTAGACTATTTCTATAATATAATAGTTTTAATTTTTATTTCACAAGTCAAATTATAAATAAAATAAGATTGGAATATTTTTTTTTATATCATCTGAAAAAGTAGGACAAAAAGTGTATGAATAAATAGCTTAAATAATAACTTAAAGTGTTGTAATATCTTCTCACAGATAAAATTTTTACAAAACAAAAACAGGAATACATTGTATAATATAATTATATACATGTATGATCAAAAGTTCACTGTCCGACATGTCTTTCATGGTTTGTTCATTTACTTTTATTTATTTTCATATTTGTTTATGTGTACAACACTATTTTAAAATTAAACACTATTTTTTTATATAAAAAAAAACAGAAATGGAGGGGGTGAAGAGTAACAAGATAAATGCATGTTAAGGAATTCCTTCTCAATATGCATTTTTCACATTCAATCTGTACATGATTACCGGGTGACTTGTAAGCCACTTTGTGAAGTACATATTCTGATATGAATAACAAAAAGCTAATATAAAACAAGCTTAATGTGTAATTCTTGTTTTTGTTTGTGAATGATTGAGCCAATTAATGGTTGGTACATATCAAATAACTTTTGTTTAAATGAGAAAAATAAGAGGAGCTGACACATCACATTAAGCATTATATTCACATGCATTAAATAAAGAGGGGTAACATTTCAGTAGCTTTACATGTATGGAGTGTCTATGTACACTAAGTGCAAATAGCCCGCCTTAATGGCAGAGGTGATTGTGATTGTGAACATGTGATTGGGCTAGTTAACATTACAAAAGACTACAAACTGTTGTCAACTCCAGTGGCACAGATGGTTGAGCTTTTGTCATACTCTTTTTGAGTGATCGACCCGGGTCGAATCCGCCTTTAGGCCAACTTGTTTTCTCCCTTTTCAAATCTCACATTGCATCGGAAAGGCATTTATTTTCAATAAAAAAATTCAGATTATCTGAATTCATGTGGAACATGGCCTTAATATCACCGCTTATTGCGATGGCATGCTCGCGAAAACGGAGCAGGACCCCCGGAAGTAGAGGCTTGTCCTCAGGCAGAAGGCAGACCTGGTGGAACATGGCCTTAATATCACCGCTTATTGCGATGGCATGCTCGCGAAACCGGAGCAGGACCCCGGAAGAGCTTGTCCTCAGGCAGAAGGCAGACCTGGTGGAACATGGCCTTAATATCACCGCTTATTGCGATGGCATGCTCGCGAAACCGGAGCAGGACCCCCGGAAGAAGAGGCTTGTCCTCAGGCAGAAGGCAGACCTGGTGGAACATGGCCTTAATATCACCGTTTATTGCGATGGCATGCTCGCGAAAACGGAGCAGGACCCCCGGAAGTGATGGACCAAGAGTAGGACCAGGAAAAAGAGATTTGTTGAGATTGCGGCCTTGGAATTGGTATGAACAATTAAATACTATGCGGTTCTTCCCATTATGTTCCACCAAATGATTGGGAATGAACGATGTTTCTTCACTCTGTGCAGCTTCCTCTGGGGTCAGCTTGCGAACAGAGCCTGCCAGTTCAAGCTTGCTCATTTCTGCGGCATATGCTGAGGCTTTATCCTCATCTTCAGCAAATCGCTTCTCTATACCGCAGAGGCTTGGCATGACTGTGTCTTTGGTTGCATGGTAAGGAGAGGTACCTCTCTTCCGTAACAGAGGTGTTGCATAATGCTGGACATTGTTATGCTCAACACGGATGGTTTTAGTTTCCAGCAGTTGAAGTGCTTCTTGATCCTCTCGTGATCGTTTTGCCTGTTTGTCTGATTTGGATGGTAGGGTATCCACCTGCCATAACTTCTCCTCATTTCTCAGAAGTTCAACTGTTTCAGGGTTTACCGAGGTCAGGTAACAGTTCTGAGATCTAGAGCGCTGTGGTAGATCTCTCGCGGGGCCTTGTAGTGTCCATCCTAATCTCGTCTGTATGGCAGCTGGTCCTCCTGGTGGTCCCAGACGCACTGGTTCTACTGTAAAGCAAGAAGCGATCAATTGAGGAAAAGCAAAGGAGTAAAGCAAGGAGCGATCAATTGAGGCTGATCAGCTCCAAAGAGAAGAAGAGGAAAAACTCGATCAAAGGTTCAAGTGGCAAGCCTCTGAGATACTTGTGCCTTTTCTGCAAGGTAGCAAGTGGGTAGGAATGATCAGCTAGGCCCAGATTCTGAGCAGTGAATGCTCCACTTATGTGGTAATTCTGGTTGTGCTGTGAGGCAGGGGAAACGCTGAAAGAGACAGATGCTCCTTGAAGCATTTTGGTTTCTTGCTTTATTGTTCTCAATGCCAGTTCCTCAGGAATGCCTCGAAGGTCGAGTTTATTTGCAGCCTCACAAAGAAATATAGTCCTCTCTGAACCATCATTGAGGACACTATAAGTATCCAGAGCTCGTTCTCGATACTGCAGACGAACCTTCACCAATTTCAGCAATACTCGGCTGCAGTTTGTAGGTTGATTCAGGTAAGCAGTGCCAACAGCGGATGCATATGCTCTCCTTACAAGCCTTGGCATTGACTTCATGCAGGATCTGGAGGTGTTTATTTTGACAAATACTGCATGATTTCTTGAGAGTGCAGTCAGTAACAGCATGAGATCGACCACATTTCATACACCTCTTGTTTTCTCCGATCCAATTATGGATCTGCTCAGTGGTAAGAGTTTGGAAAGTTGCACACTGACTTAAGAAGTGTTCGGAGCTTTCACAAGAGGGACAATACAGTTGCACTTTGCCTCTTTTCCTGCCTGAGGTGGATGCTTTGGATCCTGGTTCTGGGCTCTTCACCTGCGAGACAGCTTTGGCACCATGGAGGACTGTGGCTGGTCTGGTTAGTCGGACTGGCTTTACTCGGTTCTCAGGATTTCTTTTATTGGGCGGTTCAGTATGACTCTGACACCATGCTTCGTACTGAGCCACTTAGAGAATTCAGGTAATGCGTAGACTGAATCAGACTGAAAATACAGGTTTCTGCGGAAGTCTACCTGCAACTTGGAAGGTAGTTTGCCAAGCAGTCTGGCGACATGGGAGTCAAATTTTAGCTCCACTTCTCCCTCTACTACAAGGGTTTCCAGCCTCCCAACAAGAGCTCTGATCTGAAGCGCAAACCTTGAAAGGCCTCATGATCCCCCCGCTTGATGTCAGGAGCATCCATGACTTGGGCGATTCTTTTGAGGGCCAAATGATGCGGCTGACCAAACCTCGTTTAAGGCTGCCATTATGGCAGAGTAAAGGGTGGCAGAGTTCAGGTAAGAGTCAGCATTAAGGGAGGCTTCCTCTAATTTAAGATGGTCCACCAATATTTGGTATTTAAAAAGCTCGGTGGTATCAGTTGGCAGCAAATTTTACAATGACATCTTCAGTCTGTCGAATTCTGCAGGGTCTCTGTGAATTAACATGGGGATTTGTGGTTTAGGGCCTGGATAGACCTTTTCCTGGACTGGTATCGGTGTGGGAAAGGTCTCTTAAAAGATGGTTGTAGCTGACTGTGTGGCATTTCTGGGTACATAAGCCATATTTCAGTCCGTTGCGCTGATCGAGGAGCATGCATGGATTGATGCTGTTGTTGTGGATGAACAGTTAGCCAGTGTGCCGAGTGAGGTAAAGAATATGGAGTTTGGGTTGGAGGGTGGGTGTGGTAAGGATGTAGTGGACTGAACTGACCCTGCATATCTTGTAGCATGGGATTTGGCCTGATATCCAGTGGTGGTCAGTAACGAAGTACAACTACTTCGTTACTGTACTTAAGTACATTTTTCAAGTATCTGTACTTTACTGGAGTAGTTTTATTTTGAGTAACTTTTACTTTTACTTCACTACATTCCAAAGCATAAGATCGTACTTTTTACTTCACTACATTTCATAAAACATATCGTTACTCACGTGATACATCACGTGCTCCGAGACGCAGAAACGGTGTCTGATTCATGAACAAACTGATTCTTTTCAATGAGCCTGTTCAATCGGTTCGCAAATCGCAACAAACGCAGCTGTTCTCGAGTCGAAAACTCACTGATTCAAATGATCCGTTTAGAGCGAGTCTTCTTCAGTGAACTGAACTCACAAGTAAAGAACCGGGAGATCTTGTGGTAGCCACTGATGCTGTGAAAAGTACGTTACTAATTTCGAATTTTAGGATTAATTATTGTAACTGAAAATAATATTTAGGTCAAAACTGTCAGTTGTTTGTGAACTAAATCTGCTGTAAGGGTGATCTATTTAAGCCCACTGAAATGCTTGAATGCAGACAGATCATCATCAGTGTCTCTAACGTTATGTTTTAGGTCAAAAACAAAACATTAAAATAACACCGATTAAATAAAATAACTCATGCGTTCATATTCCCGCTGCTGTAACGTTAGCAGTTTTATTAAAATGCTATGCATTTAGACCTATGTGACGTCTGTTTTTATATTGTATTATATTATTATATTAATTATATTATATTATCAACAGTATATATTTTATATTGTTTAGATCAACTAGCGAGTGGACAGATATGAATGTTTATTCATAACCATACTGAAAATAAGTAAATATTGTTAGCTGATGCTAACTGTCTAGCTAACAAGCTTGCTGGTGCTAAGTTGAGGAAATGTTTTGATATAAAGTCCAAATATCTTTATTCATGCACCTAGATAGATTTCATTTGAGGAAAAAGAAAGGATGTGATGTTCAGAACATAGTAACTACAGTAATTATCAGAGTGGGAAGTGATGCCCTCTGGGGGCATTTGGCCAGGGTGTTTTACACCACAGACAAGGTTTGAGAAGAAAAAATCATTATGAAAATATAATTCGATTTTCCTTAAAATGTTCTTCCTAATTTCAGGCCTAATTCTCATGTCATATATAACTGACGTTCTGCAAAACAACAAGTTCTAAAACAAGTTCTTACTGGTGAAAATTAGATGGTGAAATCTGTTTTCTCTCAGGTACATGGCAGTGTAAGCTTCTGGCGAACATTACTACATCACTCTCATCAGCGTAGTCCATATCAACAAAATGTATATCTTGACTCTATAGTGGTTATTTTGGGAAAAACCCAGGTATTTTGGGCAGTAGGATTATAAAAATATGTACTAATATAAAATTAAATAAATAGTCTATATAAAATTGCAAAATAAATCTGTCTATCAGTAATTTTTTACTTAAGTACATAAAAAATTGAGTACTTTTGTACTTTCACTCGAGTAAAATTGAAAAAGCAGTACTTTTACTTTTAATGGAGTAATATTTTATTATACGTATCTGTACTTTTACTCAAGTACTTGATCTGTGTACTTTGCCCACCACTGCTGATATCCCATCTGAGAGTCATGGATGTAGGATTCTGGACTGAATTCACAAGCACCGTAGCCTCTTGTCCATAATAGGGCTGTGCTACAGATTTCTTTGCAACTAGTTACACTTGGTTCGAACGACTGATGGAAGTAGCATAACTGACTGGGAATTCACGTTCTTTTCTAGCTCTGTAAGGAATATCATGGCATTCAGGAGGTGGTGGATCCGGCCATAACTCATCCTCCTGAGGAGGTGGGTTTACCTGCATTGTAGTTCAAATTCTCTGGGGTGTTAGGTGTGTAACTGAATGAGACTCATCTTAGGACACAGCTAAGACTTGGGACTGAAGTGGCGAGGCCTGAGATGATGCAGAGGTGGAGGCTGGTGAGGATAAGTGAGCAGGGTTTGAAAATGGCTGCCTTGCTGCAAGTGAGGAGACATGCAGTAATGGGCAAGTGTCTGCTTCCTCCAAAGACCCACAGCATTTGGATAATACCTGCTGGTGCACTCAGTCACGTAAACTCCATATGAGTTGGGTGTCTTGGACAAGCTGAGCTTGAATATCCTCTAATTCAATATAAAATGCTCCCCACTCATCTCTTGCAGTGTACCGACTTTCAGACTTGGCAGATGCTGAATCCACTGCAGGCCTCCTCTTAGCAGTTCCATCACTCTCCGTATTGCCCTCCCTTCGGATCTAAATGTAGTCTCTGCTGCCATATTTCCTACATGAGAGGAAGTCAGTTCTCTGTGGCCAGTTACATTCAATTGGTAGTCTGACAAATAGGTTGGCAATTGGATTTGCCGTTTTGGCCGCACAGATTCTGAAAGGTATTTACTCTTGTCTTTAGAAGTAGCCATCCTTAACCAAGGTAAGCCCTGAGATCCGGCTCGAAGGACCAATGTTTCATAGAAAGGACCACAGGCACTTAGGAGGCTATAGTTCTCACCCTGGAACGTCAGTCAGAACGTAGGACAGGAGGCAGGAATCTATTTGAACAGTTTACTGAATTTCCTTTCGCAGAACAGACATACATTAGACAGTATAGAAGTTGAAGCAGGGGGGGTTACACTCTTGGTATACTTTGTGGGGCTGTAAATACACAAAACAATACTAAATGTCTCATAGCACCATTATTGATACAGTTGTGAATACAGTACAAAAGCTTAATCAGGCAGATTATAAGTTATAAATCACTACGCTTTACATATGAATTGGTACAGAACAAATAATGAATTACCAGTCTCAATGAGAAAGGAACAACACTCAAATCACATACAAACATTGTGCATAATCATGCAGTAGTGATGTTCAACATTTACTATAATGACAAGGCATGACTCCTCATTTCTCTCAAGTGTAATTATGAACCAATTACTTGATTATTCCTAAATCTACACATCTATAACCAATCTAAAACAAGTAATGAATATTATATAACTCACTTTTCTCCAATGGATGCACACAAATCTTAATAATTATCACCATCAGTGTATCGCGACTTCTGAAACAGTCTTCATGTGGAACGCGACTACATATCACTTGCGCATTTCACGTGAATGATCATTTCTGGTGCGTCTGTCAATGGCCACTAGGGGGAGTGTCTGAGTTCTCTCTCATTCTGAGGAATGAGTTCTCTGCTACCCAGAGCTCCTTGTTGGTCGAGCTAGCATTGCTCCCCTCACCATAGAGGGTCACCTATGAGCATGTCGCTCCCTTCTGAGCGTCTGAGTTTTCTCTCATTCTGAGGAATGAGTAGTTCTCTGCTCTCCAGAGCTGTCATAGAACATTGTCAAATCCATGTTATGGTAAGTGCACACGCTAAGGCTCTGTGCATTTTCTAAAATCCACCTGGTGGTAAGATTGCACATCAAGTGTTCTGCGTTCGTTCTAAAAACATGTACGGTAGGGTTATGCGCTGTAGCTTCGTACCCTTTCTTTGAGTTGGTCAGGCCGGGTTTGTGCCTTGGGCCCCACTCTACCTTTTTGTCCCAATATTTTGGGTCTGAACAGTGTGTCGCTACCAAAGGGTGTTGAGACAGTTCCTTCAGCGAGCTCGTACAGAGCAAGCGGTAGCCCCGGGGTGACCGGCCAGGACCCAGTTACTACCACTAGGCACTTGGCCATATCCCCTTAAAGGAATCTTTCTCTGATTCCAAGCCTTTTGAGCTCTACCCTGAGTCCGGTTGTCTGGCACCTAACAGATAAAGTATTAGGGTATGCAGCTCGGGTCTTTGGCCGAAGGGGATAAGGACACTGGCAGCCATCAACCGTCCCTGGGACAACTCCCTTGATTTGGCTTAGTGCTCGCCTTTTGTATGAAATTGGCTTGCGCTCCCCTCAGCATGGTGGCGTGGGTATATCGTTCCCCATAGCGACCCCTAGGGGACGCTGTTCAAAGTTCTCATACCATCTCAGGTTAAGTATGTAACCATGGTTCTCCAGAGTGGGGAACGAGACACTGCGTCCCCTAGGCTGTGTGCCATGCTTCGGACGCAAGCTTCAAACGAAGAAGTGGATGATGTATTCTCCCGGCGCCCTTTGTAATGTGGTCATGCCGGAAGTGATGTCATAGGCTGTTGCCGGCCAAAAGGTTGTGTTTTTATATGTATATCACGCTGATGTCATTCCCCATTGCGACCCCTAGGGGACGTAGTGTCTCGTTCCCCACTCGGGGAACCATGGTTACACACATAACCTGATACATTTTATATGGGTCCCAGCACATATAATGAATCAGAAACCCATATGTTTCTGATTCATTAAAACAATATGCATTCATTATTTAGGGAATCAGAATAGACTATTTGCGCTGCATGTTTTTGGTCCACTAATTGCCCTCATAAAAGTCATTCATTTAGGAATTGGACTAGATTGTTTTTGATTCATTCAAAAGAACTGATTTCAGGAATCAAAATACACTGACTATGATTTGTTTTATTATCATTTCATTATATATATATTAGTGGTGGGCCGTTATCGGCGTTAACGTGCTGCGTTAACGTGAGACTCTTATCGGGCAATAAAAAAAATATCGCCGTTAATCTATTCTCAAAGTTGGGTTGGGAGCTGGGTCTATACTACGCACTATGATGACGTTCACCCTGATATTTTAGCGCGGATGTATACCTAGCCGAATTGCACTGTAGGGGGCGAGAACGAGTCTTCGAACTAGAGGCTGTCTTTTTTTTCGGGAATCCCGCGGGATGGGAAACAAAATCGCTACGAATCACGTGATCGGGACGGGAGAGGAAAATATTTAATCGGGAGTGGGTGGGACCGGGAATAGTAATGATACCCAACTTTACACACAAATATACCTTTTATATAAATAAACTATAAACTGTATATTTTAATTCTGAACTCAATTCTAGTTGCCCTGTCTCTTTATGCTCTCCTCCTGTTTGCTTTGGTGTGGCTGGTTAAGTGAATGACGCAGTCCGTGATGGACAGATTGTTAACGGCTGGTCTATGTGGTAATACACTCGGGCAGGACATCCGAACGCTCACCTATCATTCATCAACCTCAAATATGGCTTTTCATCTGAAAGATGTATGTAGTAGCAACTTTACATGGCCGCTCAATATGATGTTAACCTAGAGAAATGTGTGCTATTGAAGTGTTCGTGTGGAAGCGCGTTTGCTGCAGGACAGGCTCCGGTGCGCTCACTTGCTCTTAAAATCTCCGTCATTTTTGGTCATACAGATAAAAGTAGCCTAATACATCTTTCGAATCTGTAAAGACTCTACGTTTATTTGTGTGCACTCAGAATAACAACGAAACGTTGCGCTTTTAAGCAAACAGGATGCGCTTTAGGTCTCATGTGAACTTGAGCGAGAAACTTCGAAACTCCGTCTTTGAAAAATATATCTATAGAGAGTGAAATAATAATAAAAAAAAAATAGAAGCCGTGTGTGTTAGCATGTACGGTGACGTAATACTGCCATCCATATAATATTTTTTCCACTCAATTATGTCGTTATAACGAGATCTTTTCTCGTAATAACGAGATCTTTTCTCGTAATAACGAGATCTTTTCTCGTTATAACGAGATCTTTTCTCGTTATAACGAGATCTTTTCTCGTAATAACGAGATCTTTTCTCGTAATAACGAGATCTTTTCTCGTTATAACGACATCTTTTCTCGTTAAAACGACATATTTTCTCGTAATAACGACATCTTTTCTCGTAATAACGACATCTTTTCTCGTAATAACGACATCTTTTCTCGTTAAAACGACATGTTTCTCGTTAAAACGACATCTTTTCTCGTTATAACGACATATTTTTCTCATTATAACGACATATGGTAGGGCTGAGGTGAGCGAGTGTCCGCGCTGCTCATCTGACATAAACGAGGATCTGCACGCGTCTGAATTGAAATACACTGTTTTAAATGTATTTAATGTAATGGTTTTAATTATAGCAGCATGTTTATTAGGATTAATCTCCAATACAACATTATCCAATAACAGCACTCAGACCCATGACTTGTTTAGGCTATATATGATCAGATCAAAACAGTTATTTTTGAATAATTGACTCTGGGCTTGGAATATTTATTTATTTGAATGACTGAAGTTTGATTGAACAACAAATCAAATATGAACAAAGATAAATAAAGAGATTTTCTCATAGGTTAATAATAATAATAATAATTATTATTATTATTATTATTATTATTATTATTATTATTTCGTTCTGTTTGAAAACGGGCAAACAAATTAAGCTCGATTTTTCGTAGGCCTATTTTTGTTTGTGGGTAAACAAATGAGCTGCTTTAATATTTGTTTCACATGTGTGGACGGCCTTGATATACTTTAGTCTGATTATATATTCATTATGTATTAATGATTTAATATTATTAAATGATCTTTAGCTGAATCATCGCATCACGTTCTTCTTATGGGTTAAATTGCAGGCTTTGCTGTACTGAAGGAACAGTCTTCGCTGCGCTGGGTGTGAGCACTGAACACAATAGTACAGATGAAAGTACAGTATCTCTTGCTGGATTTAGGCTATACGAATTAAATAAACAAACTTGTTTTCGATTGTTTTATTTAAGTAGACCTTTAGACATAGGCGCGCCAGAAAGCGCACGCTGTTATTTTACAAAAGCAATTTGTAACATTTTGTTCTTATTGTGGAAGTATATAAAATTGCTTTCCTCGGTTATCACAATTTAAGGGATCGCGTCGGTGTCGCCGAATTGAGAAGAACAGTGGTGTGCTTTAAATGAGATAAAGCAACATCCAGACTGTATGAAACGTTATTGTGACTAATTTGCAGAGCGGTACAGAGATGAACTCTTATTCTGCGTGATGGGATAGACAGTAAAGACAAGCTGAGTTAAAACATTGATTGTTTTAGGGGCCATCCTCGGTTCACAGCAACCCGGGACTATCAGAGATGGATAAAACAGTTTTTATTAACATTAAACATTTAATTTAATATTTGTATATTATTAGTATTATTAGGTTATGTTAACTTGTTAGGGCTATAGGCCTATTTCTATTGCATATAATATAATATTTTATTACTTTCCCATTTAAATTCGTGTATCGCTTTACCTAATTAACGTTTTGTACCAGAGCATGTGAGAGAAGCGGAGCGGTTCAATATTCCGCTGTGTGTGTGTGCGCTCCGCTCAGTCGTTCACGGCCAAATCACACACTCAGCTAATGTTCCGCTCACGCTCAGGTGAACCAAATCCCGCTCAGATCAGCGTTAGGCCTATTTATTTTTTCCTGTTTATAGTGAAATTATTGAATAAATGTCTCAATTAAACAGTTATGTTTCACGGTGAACTTGTTTTAATAGGGATGTTCATTAACCGTTAACCAACTGATAAGAATTTTGACCGATTACAATCAGTTAAACGGTTTAAAGTCACTTATTTATTTATTTTTAGTAATTTATTAAAATATGTTAAAAGGTTTGCTGCATGGTTAAAATAAGCTATACGCGTATAAAAAAACAAGTTTTTTAGAGAGAGCGAGAGAGAAAAAACAAGTCGCCTATAAGTCGCATTTTATTATTGAATTCTGATTTTTTTTGGTAAAATAAGACAAAAAATAGAATGCAGCTTTCTGCCGTCTGCTTTAATTTCGCGCAGCACAATAATGAAATAAACTCTGCATACTCTAAAAAACACTGGGTTAAAAACAAACCAATTTGGGCTGGATAAATATAGGACAGAACACATTTGGGGTTAATTTTACCCAGTAAATCGGGTTGTTTATTTAACCCAGCTAATGGGTTTATTCGTTTCTATTATAATATTAGCTTTTTTTTACTTTATGCATGAAATAATATTTACAGATTAATTTAAATCCTCTAAACTTTTGTAAAATACTCCAGAACCACTGGTTTACGTGATAACTTCCTTTATTTCTAATTTGCTTGCTTTTATCCTTTACACATTGCCCTATTTAATCTCGTTTAAAAAACATTAGAAGTAAAGATTAAACATTAAACCGATGTAATTCACGAGTAAATCGACCGCTCTGTAACTGTGTTTCCACCGTAACGCGCTGGCTCTCACGCCCGAGCTGGAGTCGTGTTCGGCGGGAACTGATCACGGATAGACCGCCGCCCTGCACTTCACTCATGGACGAAATGAACTGCGATTGCCTTCACAGTCTGCCCAAAAACAAACAGTAAACAGCTCTGAGGACATGTTTTAACATCCAAAGTATTTGTGTTCTGTATCTTTATAAATATAATCGTTTATTTTAAGCAAAGCATCAGATTCTTCATCAAGCAATAAAACCGACGCAACGCGAGCGACGTTAAAAAAATAGAGGCTGCTTGGGTTGCACAGTATTTCTTTTATTTTCTTAAATTATTATTTAAGTCAAAATATCTTTTTAGTATAGGCCTATTTATTCGTTATATATAACGCCTAGCTTTATTGTGTTTTTCTCCGCTTGCAGAAGTGCTGCAGGTGGGTGATAATGATCATGTAAATCCTTGTTCTGTTGTCTGCTGTTTTTTGCGCATGTAAAATTAATTCCCCAAAAACAAATGTTAGTATTTTAAACGGGTCACGGACACTTATTCTTTCTAATTTAATTCAGTTCTAATTTCAAGTTAAAGGTTAAAGGTTAGGAAAAATAACCGAAATAAACATCCCTAATTTAAATGTATACAATTAAAATTCTTAATTTAAAAACATGTCTTGTTTTTGAAGCCACTTGGAAAACTTTTGTAAAAAGTTAAATAACTGAAAAAGTATATTTTTCCATTAAAACAACCTTCATATTCAAAACACGCACAAGATGAAATGCACCGAACAAATAATTATTTTGTGGCGTAAATAAAAGAAACACACTTTCTAAAATTAAAATAAACCAAAACTGAGGGGAAATGCGTTCTATAAAACGCGTGTCAATCTTCACAGGATTTTAGAATTTGGTTTTAGAAACATTAGCTTAGACAAATGAGTGCTTAGCATATTCCACAGATTCTGGAATTGGCAAATTACCAAAGGGGCATTTTGGGCGCTCCTCACATGCTCTGCTTACTACCATATATTTAGCAAAAACTTTAAACTTCTGACAATTAAGCCAATACTTTATGATTGTAGGCTATTTATGCCAATGCGTGATGATGATAAATGAGCGTGTTGTGCTTTCATTTTCAAATGAAACTACGAATGATTAATTCCTCAACGAAACACTAGGCAGTAGGCAATAATATCAATAATTATTAATTCGCAGAATATTTTTTATAAATGTTAAATTCAACCTTTAAACTGCATTTCCAATAGTCTAGAAATTCCAGTCACATCCAAGCTTTAGCGTGTGGAGCATTACAGTAGACTTACAAAATTAGTCAGAACGTTATGTAAAGAGATCGAAATGAAGGGAAAAAACTAATATAACAATAGGCTAATAATAATGATGATGATGATGAATAGGCAGACAATCAGTTAATTGACAAACACGATGTATTTTATTTTATTTAGTTTAAATAGTGTGCACAGTTTTATTTTATGTACTTTATGTAATATTAGCCTATTCGTGATAAACTTGAATGCTGTGTACATCGCGCGTGCCATTGCCTACAGTCCGGTAGCCTATGGTCAATACAATTAATTATGTAATAATTTCTATAATAATTCACAAAGGTCAAGTAGGTTTGTTTATGCATTAAACGAGAAATGGATGTTGTTCCCTCAACATAGCGAGGCCACGACATGAGGAGGCCTTTACCGTTATTGTTCATATTTCGATTTGTTGTTCAATCAAACTTCAGTCATTCAAATAAATAAATATTCCAAGCCCAGAGTCAATTATTCAAAAATAACTGTTTTGATCTGATCATATATAGCCTAAACAAGTCATGGGTCTGAGTGCAGTTATTGGATAATGTTGTATTGGAGATTAATCCTAATAAACATGCTGCTATAATTAAAACCATTAGGCTACATTAAATACATTTAAAACAGTGTATTTCAATTCAGACGCGTGCAGATCCTCGTTTATGTCAGATGAGCAGCGCGGACACTCGCTCACCTCAGCCCTACCATATGTCGTTATAACGAGAAAAATATGTCGTTATAACGAGAAAAGATGTCGTTTTAACGAGAAACATATGTCGTTTTAACGAGAAAAGATGTCGTTTTAACGAGAAAAGATGTCGTTATTACGAGAAAAGATGTCGTTATTACGAGAAAATATGTCGTTTTAACGAGAAAAGATGTCGTTATAACGAGAAAAGATCTCGTTATTACGAGAAAAGATCTCGTTATTACGAGAAAAGATCTCGTTATAACGAGAAAAGATCTCGTTATTACGAGAAAAGATCTCGTTATAACGAGAAAAGATCTCGTTATAACGACATAATTGAGTGGAAAAAATATTATATGGATGGCAGTATTACGTCACCGTAAGCATGGATGATTTACATGAAATTTAATCTGTGCAGCACTGTGCATAAGATGGCTTTCAGTTCAATATAATAACAAAAACGACATTTTGGGTTTTATTCAACTAATAAACACGCTGTGATCTGTACTATATTTTACTGTAATTGACAGTTATCGGCAAAAAAAAAAACCTACGGGAGTGGGAGGGAATGGAGTCATTCTTCCGGGAGTGGAGCAGGATTTTCCTCCAGTTTTTCGAGGGATTGGGACGGGAAGAGATTAAAGTTTGTGATGCATTTTGGAAACAGGAGATGAGCCCTGGTCTAATCGCGCCACCTGGCTTGAGAACCCGTTCTCAAAGACTTACTTTTAGTCATTATTTGGGTAGCACACATATTCTGAATGCCTTCGGCAGAATTCAAATGAGCCATTTTAATCTAGATTAATCTAGATTAATTCCAAGATTACAGTGAGATTAATCTAGATTAAAAAAAATAATCTATACCCACCACTAATATATATATATATATATATATGTATATATATTAGGATTCAGACTACACTGGTTGCACTGTACATTTTTTGATTGACAAAAATAAAACGCTTATAGAATTTGGGAAATGCCTTATTTGTTCTGTGCTTGGACTAGACTGGTTGTGCTGTAGTGGTCTTGTGGCGGTGCTGTATCAGTAGAGCAGCAAAATCAGTCAGTGTATTTTAGTACTTTATTACAGCCACATTGGTGGACATTTTTTTAGCAGTTTACTCTCCCTATTTCTAACAAAACATTTACTTTTGCAATAAACAGCATCATGCAAATAGCACTCAGTTTTGTGAATAAGCACAATCTATAAAGAGCCTAATGTACTTAGAAAGGAAGTGTGTTTTTCTAAAATGTATGACAGTGGTTTAATTTATACATTTTGGGTGCATTTAGTACCTGGTTCAGATGGATTGCTAGTGGTTAGTGAATTGGATACAGTTGTGTGCAGTTTGGTAAATTCAGCCTTAAGTTTCAAGGCCTTGTTTAGTTTTGCTCTCCACTCCCCACCCAGTCATCTTCATTTAAAGTTCCTCTTGACTGGGGTGAGAAAGGTGATCCTCTGCCAAGCTCGGTTGGTCAAAGCAATTCTCTTCACTAAAGAGGACCTTGCCCTCCGCCTCCCTGCTGTGTCCCCAATCAGTCCACATCCCTTCCTCCTGCCACCACCAAACCAGAGAATTCCCTCAACCAGTCTGGGCATCACAAACCCCTCCCCAGGCACTGCCAACATCTGATTTCCACTGCATCTGAATGGAAAGCAGATCATTATCTCTTAGAATGACTTTGCACGTCCCTATGCTCTGGAGAATTTGCCATATAATCATTACCGAGTCACAATTAAGAAATATACCAGTGTGACTTGTTGAGAGACAACTGCACCTGTCATTATTACTGCTCCATTTACACGAGTTATAGATGCTCTGTTTGATGCTTGTCTCTGTGGACGAACATAAATTGCTCCATAAAACTGCCTTTAAGCTACAGACACCTGTCATATCACCAGTCAGAAGTGTGGACAGTGGACACACACATATTCTTTCTTCATGGAGGCATCTTCAAGGAGGCAGCAACATCCGTGGACTGTATCAACCTAGATGAATATACAGAGACTGTGTTGGGATTTATTAATAAATGTATTGATGACATGACTGTTACAAAAACTGTCAAGCTGCATTCTACTGATAAGCCTTGGTTTACATCAAAGGTGTGCTCATATACAGGTGCTGGTCATATAATTAGAATATCATCAAAAAGTTGATTTATTTCACTAATTCCATTCAAAAAGTGAAACTTGTATAATGTATACATTCATTCCACACAGACTGATATATTTCAAGTGTTTATTTCTTTTAATTTTGATGATTATAACTGACAACTAATGAAAACCCCAAATTCAGTTTCTCAGAAAATTTGAATATTACTTAAGACCGATACAAAGAAAGGATTTTTAGAAATCTTTTTAAAAATGTATTTACTATTTAAAAAAAAAAAAAAAATTCAGGAACCCTCTTTATAAATCAAAGTTTCAAAACAATTCTAATAAAAAAAATAAAAAACTATGAGTGTTTGTCAGTGACATATTCATGAAATAACATGACCATCAACAAAAGTAAGCAATCTTAAAGTATGTCCAGTCTCTTTTCAATCAATGACAAATAGGCCTATACATAAACAATGAGGAGAATATTTGATGACATTTGACACATTAAAAAGGCATGCATTATCAAACATGTCTTGAGTACATAGCCAACGATGCGATACATTGAAGAGACATAGGAAGCAGCTAGCAATTGTTACGGCCAGTTCGTTTCGACCGTATATAAAGTACACGTACACCGAAATAAAGACTTGCAAGATTTTATTAGTCTTCAAAAATACAAATAACTTAATATAATGAAGTCTAGGGTTCAAAATCAAAGGGGAGAAATCAAAATCCAAAATGGGGAGCAGAAAAGGTTGGTATGGGCTGTAAACAAATAAAGGTTCGCAAAAGAAGTGACTCCTCCAGAGGCTGTCGATCCCCTGGACGAAGTGAAGAGGAGTGTTTGAGTCCAATGTTTTATCCTCTCCATAATTAAGTGATGAACAGGTAACAGGGGTGTGCGATCTCCCACGCTCTCCGGGAAGAACACCGCCACCAGCAGGCGAGCAAGTAGAACGCAGGGTCGTAACACAATGCAATGCAATACTATTCACCCCTATTACGATGCAGTGCGATTTGATACAATGTGATTCGATGCAATACGATGCAATGTAAAAAATAAGATCACTTTTATTTCTTTGGTTCAGACAGACTGCAAACCATAAATAATGTGTCTTCTGAATTCTAACGCCTTGAGGCCTACTTCATAAAACAAGTTTACCAAATAGGCCAGGCTTATTCCAGTTAGTCTGACTCACTGTCAAATGATTTGGTTCCATAAAGTAAATTTAACAAAGATCAACCTCAGTCACTGTGGCTATTTGTGCTGGAAAGCTAACCTGGTTCAGGGCAGGCAAACTGTCAGGCTAAGCTGAGCTCCTCTAACACTGACCAATAGGAATGCAATGATATTACCACTGACTCTCTCACATACAATCATAGCCAAGCAGCCTTTCTCTCTGGTTTTATAACAGCTATACCAATTTATTAGTGCAAGCTCTCAATGTGAATGAGGAAAATGACGGCGTTATTGACTAATTATAAAAGGTGTATATCCCAACCACGACCATACTAAATGTATGATTTGAAAGCTGCTTTGGAAAGAAGCATCTTGTAAAGAAATGAATGTAAAGTCAAACATATCAAACAAAGGACTGCCCGGTCTTGGAGATTTGCTTTATTCAATATCAAGAAGATTAGGTCCTTTCCCTCGGAAAATGCTTCTCAACTCCTTGTTCAAGCTCTTGTTCTGGACTATTGCAATGCTTTACTGGCAGGTCTTCCAGCCAGTTCAATCAAACCTTTACAATTAATCCAGAACAGCAAGATTAATTTTTAATAAGCAAAGAATGCACGTCACACCTCTGTTTATCAATTTGCACTGGCTACCAATAGCTACTCGCATAAAATTCAAGGCATTAATGTTTTCCTACAAAACCACCTCTGGCTTTGCACCACTTTACCTAAATTCATTACTTCAGACTTATGTGTCCTCTAGAAGCTTTCATTCTGCATGTGAACGTCGCTTTATTGTGTCATCCCAAGGAGTCACAAAATCACTTTCACTGACTTTTAAATTAAATGTTTCTTCCTTTTCTCCTAAATGTTTCTTCAAGAAGAATTGCTCTTTTCTTGAATTGTATTGCCTCTTTTGTCCTTATTTGTAAGTCACTTTGGATAAAAGCATCTGCTAAATGACTCAATGTGAATGTAGTTAGAACAGATTGCATTAGAACATTACAATCTAACATTGCTCTTTAAAGCATTAACAATCACTAAACTAAAAGTTAAAATCACTAAATTAAAACATTACATTTTAACTGCTATAAGAAACACACATTAACTCATCCAAACTTAGTAATTATGACTGTCTTTGATTGCATTGTATTTACCCATTACAATAGTCCCTTTACATTTACTGCTATCATAAAATGCATATTTGCACTCAGAATTATTGCGCTCCGTCTGTTTAGCGCGCATGCGCACAGCAGCTCGTCCACTTGCGTAAATGTACTCCTGACAGCAAAATTGATATATTTGCATGACTTTCTAACATGCACAGATAAAAAATATACTTGTGACATGTTCGTTATGCACTGAGGAAAACACAATGTCTCAAATGCATTAAACAGCACAATTTGTTAGTTGTTTACCATGGTGAATCGATTTGATCTATGATCAACATTAAGGGCTGATTAAGAATAAGCGTGCACAAATTAGTTAGATTGTCGTTTATAACCGCTTTAGCCCCGATTGATCTGTTAGTTTATTACAAGTCAGGTTTTGGATTTGAATCCCCGCTTTTCCTCGGGTCTCCGTGCTGTTGTGATTCGTCATATTCACGCGCAGCAGTGATGAGAGAACGCGCTTAAGAAACTGTTTCGAGAGGAGAAATAATATTGTCACAGATTATTGTTCACTTTCTAAACAATAAAAGTGTATCGCATCCACTAGTAATTCTATATAAAATAAAATAAAAATTACAGATGCAAATATTTTTAGAAACGGTGCACACTTTTTAAACCGATGCATCGCATCGTTAACTTTGTTTGTCGATGCAAAGAGCGAATCAGGAAATCTTCCCATCCCTAGCATAGGTAGATGGGGATCAGCTGAGCTTGATTAACGTGACCTGCCAGAACTAATGCGATGCTTGATTTCTGTCAGGGCCACATCAAAGATGAATGACAATCAGCATACAGTTTGGATTGGTGGTATGGTTATGTTCTGGACAAGAACTCCCTGCGCATCCATGCAGCCTAGCATGGATAAGAGCAGGGAGAGCAGCAATAACCTCCCAAAACAAAACCATATGCCATAGCTACCCCCCAGCACAAAATGACAGTGAACATCTCAAAGCTTTAAGCAACAAGCATGTTGCCCTTGAATGAACAAGAATGTTGCCAAAACCTGCAAACACCATATCCATTTTGAACCTTAACCAGATGACCTAATGAGTATACTGCCAAATACATGAAAAGCTTAAGCACATGTTCTCGCTTACAATCAGATAGTCTTAAAAACGAACAGGCTCCCAATAACTACCAGACAGCTTAGGAACAAGCATGCTCCCAATAACGTCCAAACAGCCTAGAAACAAGCATGCTCCCAATAACAACCAGACAGCTAAGAACAAGCGTACTCCCAATAAAAAACAGAAAGCTTTTGGAAGAAGCTTGCTCCCAATTACAACCAAATCGCTTAAGAACAAGCATGCTCCCAAAAATAACCAGACAGCTTAGGAACAATCGTGCTCCCAATAACGATCAAATGGTTTAGGAACAAGCATGTTCCCAATAAAAAACAGACAGCTTAAGAACATTGCTAATTTGTAACAAGCATGTTCCCAATATAACTACAGCGTTTAGAACAAGAATGTTCCAATAACAACCAGATAGCTCTGGGATAAACGTGTTCCCGAAAATACAGCTATAACTAAGAACAAGAATGTTCCCAATACAACCAATCTTAATAGCAAGCGTGTTTCCAATACGACTAGACAGAACAAGCATGTCTGATACTGGAGCAGAATCAACACTGAACTGACGGCTGCATCCAAAACTGGAAAATACTGCTTTTGAAAGACACATTTCAAGGAAGAAGGCATCAAGACATGTTGAATCCAATGTTAGCTTTACTTTCTGCCTCCTGAGATACCTTAATTTGGCCAATAATTAAAGGAGAATAGATATATCCTTCGCTGCCTAGATACTCACAATCCTGTGTAGTTGAGCAAAATACAGATGGTGTTTGAAGTCATTCCTAGCGAGTAATGAGTATTAAGAAATGTAATAACTGTTTAGTTACCACAAAACTTGTTGAGCTCTTGCTCTCGCTAGCAGTAGCCCCTCACTGCAGAACAAAGATCCAGGGGGAGGGGTTAGATCTAGATCTAGGGGGTAAAGATGGGTAGGTTTAGGTATATGTAAGGTGGGAGGAGTTGGATCTAGATCCAACCACACCCCCTGCATCTTGTGTTCTGCAGTGAGTACCATCTCTTCAATTGGGTTACTGAGAGTGCGCATGCATACAATCCACCTCTTGACAGTGAAAACAACCATTTCAATAATGTAGCGATGCATAAAGTAATGCTAACTCAGTCACTTCCGAATCAGGCAACTATGATCAATGCAGTGAATTAATGTGTTTAAGTTAACAAACTTGAATGAATCAGAGTTGAGTCCACCGGGGAAACGAATTCCACTTGTTAAATGCCTGATTCCTTGTGATATGATGACGTTTTGCCTGCCGAATTCACCATTTAATTAGCTATAGAGCATTGCAAAAACTGCTGATAAAACTGACAACCTAATATACAGTATGGATGCTTAGATAGGTGTCATATTCATATAGGTAGATGGGGATCAGCTGAGAGTCAGCTGATGTGAGCTTGACTAATGTGACATGCCAGAACTAACACTATGTTTGATTTAGCAAGGATTGAGGGAATTTAGAGTCTGAACGGTCAGTGACAGGCCATGTTTCTAAACCAGCTCTCCATTTGTCCCTTTGTGGAAATCTCATCTCTGCTCCTGCTCTCTATCTCACTTGCATTGAGAGGAGGTTGATGCATGTGGACAGTTCTTAAAGTGCTTGCACATTATTTTGAATGATTAATTCAATGCTTGTACTCTGGTCTTGTTGCTCTCCTCAACATTGATCCATATTTTTACCAAGACACTGCAATTAAGCGATCAATACAGCAAAGGGGCGTGGGAGATAACAGTTTTGTTATCCTTTGTTTGGACATTAATACAGATGTTTTCTTATTTTTGGTATTCCATCAAGGAAAATCAATCTCTCTGTGAAAACTGGTTGGCTTAATTACAGTCAGTCTAATTACAGTAGAGCAAAGGTCCAACGAAAATCTGACAGTCTAAAGAAATAGAATCCCAGTCCTTAAAGTATATTGACAATTAAAAACAACAATATAAAACTTACTAACTTTGTTAAGTATAATTAATGAATGATAACACAATGTTGCCTTGACTCGTGACATGTATGTGCTGTATTCTCAAAACCCAGATCAATTAATTATAAGAGTATGTGTGACTGCCATGTAAATTAATATCTTATTGCAGTCGTGATGGGGGTCTGGATGAGGTTGGCATCGATAGACAATAGTCACATGACCTCATGGCCTCCACCTGAGGACTTCTGAACTTCTGAGCAAGTTTTGAGGTATAGAATAAGAAAGAATAAAGAATAACTTGTGAAATGAGTTTGTGTATAATATCACTATATAATAATAAGAATAATAATAGCATAATAAGAATAATAATTTACATTTGAAAATCAGTAATTGCTAATAAGTACAAAATAATCATATTATAATTATTTGTCTATGACCAAAGCAATACAATTATTTTCAACAACTAATATTTTATCATAATAAAATTATAATAATAGTAATAATCCTCATCTTCCTCCCTCTCCTCCTCCTCATCATCATCATTTACATTTGAACATCAGTTATAATTGATATTAAGCACAAAACTTGCATATTCAAATGGTTTCTGAAGGATCATGTGACATTAAGCCTGGAGTAACACCTGCTGAAAATGCAGCTGCCATCACATGAATAAATTACATTTTAAAATTAGGTTTATTAAATGTTTAATTAATTAAATGTTGCCGATTAAATTAATCGAATTAATTACAAATAAAATTTGGCTGTGAAATTATCCACATAAGATAATTTAAAGCCATTATTGTGTTAAATGATAAAGTATCAAGTAGTCCTTACAAATAGTAGCTTTATAAAAGCAATATTTTATTTGATTAAACAAACATTAATTATACATAATGTATTAGACTACAATGACCTAACATGAAAAATTAACCATAAAAGAAGATAATTTGAGAAACATATCAGAATTTTTCTTCGATATAATGAAAGTCCAAAACTGTTTTCTTACCAACGGTCTTCTTTGTGAGTCTTTTTTTTAAACGATACTCTAAATAAGAAACTAAATCTCTTTATAAGTCATTAATTTTTTTATTTTTTCAAACTGCTGATTCATGTAGGAATTAAGTAAACCATGCATAAGAGTTATATGGTGGCTTTAAAGGTAATATTTTAGGTAATGAAGGTAATACAAATGTTCTGTTTATACAATATTGTTTTTAAAATATAACACAATATTAACTACTTTTACTGAACTGTGGAATAAAATCACATTTAAACTCATGATATTCCTGAAAAAAACAGCACTCATGTGATATGCCTATGCTCTCGCTGCTCATGTGATTTCCCTTTATCATGTGACATTAATATGAGGCAAACAGTCATACAGGAGTTTTTTTTTCTTTCAACAATATTTTGCATTTTAGGAGCATAACTGCATTTATGGAGTTGTCGCCCTGCATCATATTTGTCAACAGTTAACTGTATGGTCTGTAAGATGACGTGCAGGTTTGGGGGAGGGTCCAGTGCATTAACTGCAATAAAATATTTTAATCGCATTATTTTTCATAATTAAGTTAATGCATTAAACTGACATCCCTAGTTAAAATATAATAAAATATAGGGCTGTCAAAAGATTAATCGCTATTAATTGCAACCAAAATAAAAGTTTTGTTTACATAATATATATGTGTGTGTACTGTATATATTGATTATATATATATATATATATATATATATATATAAAGACACACACATACAGCATATTTTTTGAAAAATATTTACATGTATTTATGTGTATATATATATTCATATATATTTTATTATATCATATACATATTTCATATAGAAACATAACATATTTTTCTTAAATATATACACGTGCATCTCAATCAATTTGAATGTCGTGGAAAAGTTCATTTATTTCAGTAATTCATCTCAAATCAAATGAAACTCGTGTATTAAATAATTTCAATGCACACAGACTGAAGTAGTTTAAGTCTTTGGTTCTTTTAATTGTGATGATTTTGGCTCACAATTAACAAAAACCCACTAATTCACAATCTCAACAAAATTAGAATATGGTGACATGCCAATCAGCTAATCAACTCAAAACACCTGCAAAGTTTCCCTGAGCCTTCAAAATGGTATCTCGGTTTGGTTCACCAAGCTACACAATCATGGGGAATACTGCTGATCTGACAGTTGTCCAGAAGACAATCATTGACACCCTTCACATGGAGGGTCAGCCACAAAACATTCATTGCCAAAGAAGCTGGCTGTTCTCGGAGTGCTGTATCCAAGCATGTTAACAGAAAGTTGAGTGGAAGGAAAAAGTGTGGAAGAAAAAGATACACAACCAACCGAGAGAACTGCAGCCTTATGAGGATTTTCAAGCAAAATCGATTCAAGAATTTGGGTGAACTTCACAAGAAATAGACTGAGGCTGGGGTCAAGGCATCAAGAGCCACCACACACAGACGTGTCAAGGAATTTGGCTACAGTTGTCGTCAGAGGCGTCTTACCTGGGCTAAGGAGAAGAATAAGTGGATTGTTGCCCAGTGGTCCAAAGTCCTCTTTTCAGATGAGAGCAAGTTTTGTATTTTATTTGGAAACCAAGGTCCTAGAGTCTGGAGTTGTTTGAAGTCCAGTGTTAAGTTTCCACAGTCTGTGATGATTTGGGGTGCAATTTTATATGCTGGTGTTGATCCATTGTGTTTTTTGAAAACCAATGTCACTGCGGCCGTTTACCAAGACATTTTGGAGCAGCTGACCTGCTGACCAGCTTTTTTAGATGCTGATTTACTTTTCCAGCAGGATTTGGCACATGCCCACACTGCCAAAAGCACCAAAAGTTGGTTAAATGACCATGGTGTTGGCGTGCCTGACTGGCCAGCAAACTCACCAGACCTGAACCCCATAGAGAATCTATGGGGTATTGTCAAGAGGAAAATGAGAAACAAGAGACCAAAAAATGCAGATGAGCTGAAGGACACTGTCAAAGAAACTTGGGCTTCCATACCACCTCAGCAATGCCACAAACTGATCACCTCCATGCCACGCCGAATTGAGGCAGTAATTAAAGCAAAAGGAGCCCATACCAAGTATTGAGTACATATACAGTAAATGCACATACTTTCCAGAAGGCCAACAAATCACAAAAAAAAATAAATATGTATTGGTCTTATGAAATATTCTAATTTGTTGAGATAGTGAATTGGTGGGTTTTTGTTAAATATGAGCCAAAATCATCACAATTAAAAGAACCAAATACTTAAACTACTTCAGTCTGTGTGCATTGAAATTATTTGTTTCACAATTTGAGTTTAATTACTGAAATAAATGAACTTTTCCATGATATTCTAACTTATTGAGATGCACCTGTACATGCATGTATTTATATATACATAATACATATACACATATACATATATTAAGTAAACAAAAACGTTTATTTTGGATGTGATTAATCGCGGTTAATCGTTTGACAGCACTAATAAAATACAAACAATTTTTTGAAAATGTCTGATATCTTCCATTTTATAGGCATCGGGCACTAAAGGCATGTGTTTGTTTCAACTGAAAATAAACCACATCATGAATGTAATAGAAAACAACAGCTACACATACACAAGACGTCCCTCTCTTTAATTGTTTATATGTCATTTAGCAGACTCTTTCCATTCTCAATGACTGAAGTGCGTTTACTGCAGTCACAGGGCCCCTGGAGCATCCTGGGGTTAAGTGCTTTGTTCGAGGGCACATTTGTAACTGGGGAACTTTAACATCTGGGTTATAAACATGAGATAAGTCAATGAGAGAAAAGGCAGAAAACAAAGTTTACATTTACATTTATACATTTAGTAGACGCTTTTATCCAAAGTGACTTTCAGTTGCATTCAGATTATACATTTTTAATAAGTATGTGTGTTCCCTGGGAATCGAACCCACAACCTTTTGTGCTGCTGATGCAATCCTCTACTACTGAGCCACACAGGAACACAAGAATGAGTTTACTGGAAGAATTAGGAAGACACTTTGTCCTCTGGAGACAGTAGCTGTGTCCAAAAGCTGCGTGCACTTCCAAGACCATCCAAGATAAAGATATACTGATGTTAATGGTCGCTGGACGAGCATTTAATAAAGTATAAATCATACGTCAAAGATTAGTATTACTTTAATCAAGCAATATTTTATCTGTAAGCTAATGATACCCCGGAGCTGAAATAATAGCTTCACAGAATTTTTACATAATGTACATTTTGTATTTTTTATGCATATTCACATGTGTAAATAAAAGGGAAGTAATTATGTACATTGTTAATTTTTTTAATGCAGCTTACAAAACATTCTTCTATAAGTTTATTTTTACATATTAAAACAAATGGTTATATACATTACTGAAAGTACTTTTTACAAAAATGTACAACATAACTTAGGTTTAACATCAGACAAAAACATCAGTTTTAAGTCCAGCCCTGGCTCCAGGTATTCTGGGGTCTTCATGATGTGAATCTCTTGGTAGTAAATAGCCAGTGACTCAGAGGACAATGCGGTGGAACAAGGCATGTGAAGCACTCTGGATACCACTCTGTATGATGTACGGCACGTCCTGATTTGCTGAGTTGGATGTGTTCCTGGGTCAACATATAGTGTTGACCCTGGAACAACATTTTAATCCAAAATTTTATCTTGACAATTTCCCTACACCTAAACCTAATCTTAACCATGAGTAATCCCTAAAATCAGAAGAAATGATAGATGAATGGCACTGATGTACAAGCAACAAACTTCAAACTTCATAAAAATTATAAACTTGTACTTCAGATATGATTGGTAATAACAATGTGGTTCCAGGCATCTTTGTTGACCCAGGAACATGTCGCACTTGGTAAAATTAGGTTCTGCAGGATAGGATCTAATTGGTCAAGACAATTATTGGGAGGTGTCTGAAAGCAAGTTTAAAAACTCAGGACACCATCAAATCTCTCTCTTGAAATCTCTCTTGAAATGTTTTGAAAGCTTGCTCGCTCTTCTCTTCTAACCATGCTTTTTGTCATCACTTTCTGTGCTCTTTGAGCGCCATGTGCTCTGGCCTACATGCCAGCTGCGACCACAATGAAAATAAAAGCCACCTAGTCTCTTTACATCCTTTTATTCTTTTACTTTAGTTTATTTTTCTTTCCGTTGAGTTTTGTGTGCTAAGTTAAGTTTGCCAATGCCGTATCTCAGAGTCCAACCTCGAGCGCCTGTCTAAACTTCAACCAGCCCACAACTTCGCAACCTCAGCCAAGAGCCAACGCCCAAAACTTCACTCCGAAAGACCACTTTGAGTCAGCCAATCAGCCCCCTCGGGGAATCCCCCTTTCTGCAAAGAGATGACAAAAGGGAATCCCTTAAACACAAAAGCAACGCAAGTACAAACCCCAGAATATTGCTGAGCTGGTGTATTTTAATATAAATTTTAGCCTCATTGAGAAACTCAATACGAGGGTTAAATAAGTGATTGATGGTTGAATCAGGTCTATGCAATTGCACATATTGTTCAAATTCTCTATAAAGTCATTAATGATTCCCTTTGAGCTAAATTGACCTGTTTCCCTTTATATATAATATATCAGTTAGGACACTATCATTGTTATACAATAATTGTTTTCAATTATTTGAAATGTAATTTATTCAAGTGATGCAAAGCTGAATATTCAGCATCATTTCTCCAGTCTTCAGTGTCAAATTATCCTTCAGATATCATTCTAATATGCTGATTTGCTGCTCAAGAACATAAAAAAACACATTTTTGCTACATAATAGTTTTGTGGATATATTGATACACTATCATCCAAAAGCTTAGGTAAGTTGGGGTAAGAAAGAAGAAAGGGAAATAAAAGGAAGAAACAATGTCAAACACACCATGCTTTGTAATAAATATGAAATATGGATAGCAGCACTCATCAGTGGGCAGTCTCTACTTTAAAATAAAGAGATGACCATTTTGTGTCCTCACCAATTATGTGCCTGCTGTATGGGGTGAGAGAAACTATCAAAAACACTTGATAAACTCACACAAATAACTTGCTAACTTGTCGGAACGTTAAGTCACATCAGTGTTTGTGGGTGTTCGAGTGGCCACAAATCTCATTTCCTATTTTATCTCCTTATACGGTCACGTCAAGATACCAAATCTAACTTCAAATGGCCTCTCTTGAGCACAGAGACACAGGTGGAATGAAATTAGTGAAGAGAGGATCGCCTGTCCTCAAACTAGGGGGAAATTGTCCACTCTGCACCGCCACAAACCCCCTCCACACTTGCTCAAGTGATTTCTGAATTGTCTCTGATTACTGCAGAGAAACATATACACTCTTCCATGATTTTAGAAGCAGTTCACTAATAGCGTGTGTAGCAGGGTTATGTTGTTACACCAGATTATACATTTTAGTTATTTATTTTATTTTTAATTATTATTTGTTAGGGGGTATTTTATTTTGAAAGAAGCTTGTGCGCTCTTATTGAGGGTAACAGTCACAGTATGTACGTCGGCTGACGTCATACGTAGGTAAGAGGTTAAAATCACAGCGCAATCAGCGTTCGTCCTCTTTCCTGCAATGCCATTAGAGAGGAGAGGTACGATTTCATGAGCTCCTTTCATCTGATGTTAAACTGTTTTATAGGCGTTCATTTCATGTTTAAATGATCAACTGTGAAAAAGTATTTCATGTGATGTTATATTTGACTATTAGTTTGAGTTATCAATTGGTTAAATTAAGTTTATTTGCGTGCTCTTAATGGGTGAAAAGTATATTGTGTGAAATGGCGTCCTGTTGTGTGTGCCACAGTGAGAGATGTGTTAGCTAAGCGGCTAACATTTCGATTAAATATGTATGTATTTATATATAGATATGTATGTATAATTATAGCTATATAATTGTGTATATTTTGTAAGTATACTAAAGACATATATTCTAGTTTGTTAATATGATGGACATTGCATCAGTCTGTTTTTGTGGTTGACTACCTGGTGTACTTAAACACGTATTTTGTGGTTAACAGGCAAAGAGAAAGTCTGACAGATAACAGTGCTTGTCTGTTTGTGTGTTTTACACAGGTATGTTAATTGGCATCTAAGAAACACTGAAAAGCTGTTTTGAATTATTTTCATATAAGAATGATATGTTGTTCATTGATTATAATAATTATTATTATTATTTACACTGTATTATTATATATAATGTGTATGTGTCCTCTTTCCTGCAATGCCATTAGAGAGGAGAGGCAAAAGAGAAAGTCTGACAGATAACAGTGCTTGTCTGTTTGTGTGTTTTCACAGAAAGGAGAGAGAGAAGGCGCTGCAATTAAATCCCCTTTGGCACAACCAGATTTGTGTGGAAAATATTTTATTAACAACAAAATAACACAACGCAGAAAAACAACCGCTACAAAACTGGTGCCGTGACCCATCGAATGGTTGATTGCTGTCGACCGCCGGGATTGCTGACCTGGAGTTTTGCTGGCGCTGAGGGGGAACTGGAGGCGTGGTGTGACGAGACGGGACTTCGGTCTTCTGTTGCTGTTTCTGTAATGTTTGGAGGTCGGGCGGTTTGAGTTGTGCACAGAGGACGAGAGTGCTATTGGACGGTGAATTCGACATTGAAGACGCAAGACTGTGACAGATGTGCAGACTGTGGGACAGGTGAGTTGTGGTTCAGCTGGATCAGACGAGCACTGTGCTGGATCATTGAGGAGTGTTATCAATTAACTGGATAAACTGGGTGAAGGTATTTCTCATCATCAGTTGACTGATTTTTCAACCAAATAACTGCAATACCATAGAGAACTGAATCTTATGTGAGGTTTATGGACTCTTGAAGGTTTTTGAAAAGTTATAACACAGATTAATTGTCATTTATTTGGTTTGTATTTTTTTTTGTGTACAACATTGTGTTTTGAAAGAGTAATCTGACACTTGAGGGTAATGGCTGCTAAACAAAGTGGTTTGGGGTGGGACAACACATTTACAGTCGGTAGAGGGCGGGGAAGTCTGATGAATACGCCTGATGAAACAAGGCTTTTTGGGGATCCTCAGTACTGTAGTACAGGCCGGGGTAGAACAGTTGGCATTTCTGCCTACGACAATAGTGAAATGTACAGGAGTCCATTACCTAGAGCCAGTAATTTTGAGTACGCTCCTCAGGAGTCAGAATTGTCGGGTCAAATGAGTAACCTCATAAAACAAATTGGTAGTGAGATTGGACAGTCAATCAGAGAAAGTATGATGAGAACTGAATTTCCAAATTATCCATCTGCTAAGAAGTCTCAAGAAAGTGTCAGTGGTCATGTGACTGATCAAACAAATACGACTGTCATTGATGCATCGAAAATGAACTTGATCCTGAAAGCTGAGGTGACAGCACCGCCACACTTTAGAGGAGAGGGTTCAGATAAATGTTCAATCATGGAATGGTAAGACTTGATGAGGGTATATTTGAACAAACTGGATGTGACTGATTCTGAAATGATTGACGAGATAATGAACAGAGTAATGGGGCGGGCCAGAGATGTAATGAAAGTATGGCTGCACAATGGTACAACGACTCCTACTGTTGACTCTGTCTTTTCTGTTTTGAAGCAGCACTTTGGGGACCAAAGCAGTTCAGGTATCCCGTTGGCTGACTTCTATTCTGTGAGACCGTATCCTAGAGAGGGTGCGTGGGATTACTGGATAAGACTAAATAAGGCAGCAGATGTTGCTGAGCAAAGTTTAAGATGGGAAGGCAGAACTCTGGTTAACAGGAGCAAAGAGTTAGCAGTTTTGTTCATTCGCAACTGTCCACACAGCGAGTTAGCTTTTGTTTTCAAGAGAAAACCTGTACAGTCATGGACTGCATCAGAGGTGCAAGACCAACTTGATGAGTTGTTGAGAGAACGGAAGTTGACTAATCAAGCTGTCAAATAATTTACCACAGTTGTCTCAGAGCCAGAAGTTGATGTGACTCCCTTGCCTTCTAAGTCTGAACAGGGTGCCGGCGTGAATGATGAAAATGCATTGGACAAAGTATTGACTTTGCTGGAAAAAGCTTTAGTGTGCAACACTCAATCTGTGAGGGGCCCCTGGCCTAAACAAACAGGGCCTAGGATTCGGGAATGCAGAGTGTGTCAAAGCAGTGAGCACAGTACTAATGCTCATTGTCGAATGTATAACCTGTGTTTTAAGTGTTTTGCAGCTGGACACGTGAGCTATAACTGCAACAAAACTACGTCCAGGGTGGGCTCCGGTCGGCGAGATGTAGTCACGCTACAGGGAAACTAGACAGCTCCCTTCGGGCAGAGGACGAGGTGGGGCTGTGTAGTAATTCCTCTGGTGAGACTGATATTGAATCGGTTTATTCTTCCTTCCGTGAAAGTGTTGACAAAACGAAAACTGTAATTTTTCAAAACAGCATGCAAGTTGATCAGAGTAGCAGTTTGTTTTATGCAAGTGTATTATTGCAGGAAAAAGTTGAGGTTCAGGGGATGCTGGACAGTGGCTCCATGGCGACTACGCTGAGCGCTGATGTAGTTCCGCAACTCAGAGACACTGGGGTGCTGGACCAGGATATCCTGAGTTCTTCGGATATTGTCTTGGTAGGTTGCGGTGGAAAACAAACTAGTCCTGATGGTGTAATCAATCTGAAGCTTGAAGTCTACGGGGTTAGTTTCAGTGTCCCTGTTTTGATTGTGAGTGGTCAAAAGGACCCAATCATACTTGAAACTAATGTCTTGAAACCTCTAATAAGTCAGATGAAGCAGACAGATCAATTTTGGAAAGTGGTGAATAGACCTGACTCAGTTCTACAGTCTGACAATAGCCAATTTTTACGCATGCTTTCATGTACAGAGAGATGGAGGGGCGATTCAATTCCTGACAAGGTGGGCACGCTGAGACTGAGGTCATCTATGACACTACAGCCTATGAGTGAACACCTTGTCTGGGGTCGTTTACCTCCAGGATCAGTACTGTCAGTAGGGAGCACAGTAGTCATCGAACCAAGTACTTCACGTTGCGTGCATCTGAATGTCTTGATGGGGAGGGTGGTATCACCTTTGTGGGTGATGGCTGGCTTCCAGTGAAGATGATCAACCCGACCAATTCGGAAATTGTGCTGAGGAAAAATGCAAAGGTGGCTGATGTGTATCCTTGCATTGCTTTGGAGGATCTTGCACAAAGCACTGACATGATGGTTAATCAAAATGCAAGCACGGTATATTCTGACAGGTCGAGTGGCAGCCTAATGACGATGGCCCCATCTGCAGCAAGTTTGGTGGGTGACAGCAGGTTGCATGACCTGGGGCTGAGCGATCTGAATGTCAGGGATTGCGAAGTGTCTCCCTTTTGGAAGAACAAGCTCATTGATCTGGTCGAAAAATACGAGTGTGTGTTTTCTAGGCACAGTTTGGACTGTGGCGAAACAAAGGGCTTTTGTCATCGTATCAGAGTTACAGATGACAGGCCCTTTCGTCTTCCATATCGGCGTTTATCGTCTGCACATTACTTGAAGTTGAAAAAGACTTTAGACGAAATGGAGGATAAGGAAATTATAAGAAAGTCGAGTAGTGAGTTTGCATCGCCATTGGTCTTAGTGTGGAAACAAAATGGTGATTTAAGGATCTGCACTGATTTCCGATGGCTGAATGCACGCACAGTGAAGGATGCTCACCCCCTTCCTCACCAAGCTGATGTGTTGGCGGCTTTGGGGGGTAACGCATACTTTAGTACCATGGACCTGACTTCCGGGTACTACAACATTCCGTTGCACGAAGATGATAAGAAATTCACTGCGTTCTGTTCACCCTTGGGGCTCCATGAATATAATCGGTTGCCTCAAGGATTGTGCAACAGTCCAGCAACATTTATGAGGATGATGTTGACTGTGTTTGGTGACCAGAATTTCTTGAGCCTTTTGTGTTATCTGGATGATTTGTTAGTTTTCGGGAAGACTGAACAGGAGTGTTTGGAAAGGCTCGAGATGGTGTTTCGGCGTCTGAAAGACCACAATTTGAAACTGTCTCCTTCGAAATGTAGATTTTTGAGGAGGTCAGTAAAGTTTTTGGGTCATATAGTGTCTGAAGAAGGGGTCGCCAGTGATTCGGCGAAAGTTGAAGTCATTGTAAGTGTATCTGAGAAAGATTTGATGGAGAATGACGGCGTTACACCGTCAGCTGGTAAAATCAGGTCCTTTATAGGTATGGTGGTGTACTACCAGCACTTCATAGAGAATTGCTCTTCGATGGCTAAACCCTTGTTTCAGCTTTTGACAGGAAAAAAGAGACCTAGGATGGGGAGAGGTGTAAAGCGGCTGAAAGGAGGTCGTACTCTTTCTCCATCAGATTGGACTGATGACTGCCGAAAAATGTAGTGGCAGATGCATTAAGTAGGCAGCCGTTTGCGACTTCGAGAATTCTGCATAGATTGACGATGTTTTGCTGCATGAGGCCAAATCTGTTGCTGTCGAGCAGGTGCAGGATATGTTCCATCTTTCCTGTGAGCATGTAGATGGCGCAGAAGTAGATGGTTTTTCAGAGCATACAGATGGTGGTGAGAAAGTGTATGTTGGGTCCACTTACCTTGCTGGGGCAGTCTCTCGTTCAGATTTGTCAGCTGTTTTTAAATCTCACCAGGACTGGGAGCAGGGTGCAGCCATTAGGAGTGTGGCTTATGTGCAACAGTTAGAGAGCTTGGCGGACGTAGAGCAGAGTCAACTTGGTAGTCTTACCCACAATGAATTGCTGGAAAAACAGAGTCAAGATCCTGTGATTGACAGAGTGAAATTCTTTGTGGAGAGAGGAAGACGACCCTCTCGCAGAGAAAAAGTGAATGAATCTAAAAGAACTCTGAGAATTTTGCGACAATGGGGTAAACTTGCCTTGAGGTTGGGTATTCTTTATAGAATCTCAAAGAATCCGGTTTCTAAGAAAAAGACTTACCAGTTTGTTGTGCCAACAGCTCTTCGAAGTACTGTCCTAAAAGGTGTGCATGATAACGCTGGTCATCAGGGTCAGCATCGCACCCTTTGGTTGGCCAGACAGCGGTTCTTCTGGGAGTCTATGGAGGAAGACATAAAGAAATACGTTAATGAATGTGAGAGGTGCGTTTTGAGTAAAAGACCTGAGCCTGAGGCAAGGACTCCACTCGTGTCAATTCGGACAAGTGCTCCGCTAGAAATGGTGTGCCTTGATTTTTGGTCAGCGGAGGATTCTAACAACAAGTCGGTTGATGTGTTAGTGGTCACTGACCATTTCACAAAGTTTGCCTGCGCTTATGTGTGTCCAAACCAAACTGCAGAAGCGGTCGCTCGTGTCTTGTGGAACAAGTTTTTCTGCATTTATGGGTTCCCGGGTCGTGTACATTCCGACAGAGGTACTAACTTTGAGAGCTCTTTGATGGTTGAGCTGTTGAGATTGTCTGGTGTGAGAAAATCGCACACCACTCCATATCATCCCATGGGGAATGGACAAACGAAACGATTTAACCGTACCCTGGGTGATATGATTCGTTCTCTTCCTCCGAGATCCAAAGTTAAGTGGCCGCAGTTGTTGAACACTCTTACTTTCGCGTACAATTGTACAAGACACGAGACCACTGGGTATCCACCATTTTTCTTGATGTTCGGACGAACACCAAGATTACCAGTGGATGTCCTGTTTGAAAGTGTCATCTTGGATAATGAGACCATTGATGTTCACGCGTATGTTCAGTCACTTCAGAAAGACTTGAGGGAAGCAATGTCAGTTGCTCAAGAACATGCCAAACGCCAACAGACTAAACAAGCTGAGTATTATGACCGTAAAGGAAAAGGGCATTCTCTTGAGTTGGGTGACAGAGTACTTCTTGTGAATAAGGGGGAACGTGGGAAAAGGAAGTTAGCGGACCGATGGGAGAGGGTGGTATATGTTGTTATGGGCAAAAGTGACACTTTGAACACGTATAAGATAAGAAACCCTGGGACAGGTCAAATCAAGACAGTACATCGTAATCTGTTGATGCCTATCAACTTCCTGCCAGTGCCCGCTTGGAATGAAGGCAGTGATAGCAATGACAGTGTTGAAATTTCCTCGATTTGCGCTCCTTGTGATGAAGATAATCAAACTCAGAGTGAAGATCGAACTTCTCGTTGGGTGGCTGATCTTGATGCTGCCTCAGATGTGATGAGAAAAGAGCCTGTCGAGTGCTTCAGTGTTGATCAGAGTGATGCACCTGGTGACACAGTTGTGGAATGTGACACTGAAATGGATGGAGTACCAGTGCATAAAAGAAATTCTGACAACGTACCCAGTCGAGTTCTGTCAGTATGTTCATTGGTGTCTGATGATTCTTCTGTATCAGCAGTTCGGAGTGATGAGTGTGATTCTAAAGTTGATGAGCATGATGATCCGACTGTTATAGAAACTCCTACGACAGTGTCAAGTGAACAAGATCAGATGAGTGTAAGAGAATCGAATGTTCAAGATGGTTTTAGGTCAAGATTTGGGAGACTCATTAAGCCAGTTAACAGACTTATACAGTCAATGTCTACACAGAGAGTACATGCAATTCATGACATTTAAAGTGTTGAATGAAAATTAAGTGTTGATTAATTATAATTATTATTATTTTTTTTTTTTTGTTGACTACATATTTTGGATGTACATTTACGGGTACAATTGTTGATTGAAGGCATGGTTTTCTATGGGTTATTTGGGGATTAGCTACCCCTGGATCACCTTAATCTCGGAAAGGGATAGTTGAGAACTGAACAGATCTAATGTGATCTCAGAATAAGTGACATTGTTCATTTGCTAAGACTTTGTATGTAATTTATAATCTGGTGTAAAACAGTGGGGGTGGATGTAGCAGGGTTATGTTGTTACACCAGATTATACATTTTAGTTATTTATTTTATTTTTAATTATTATTTGTTAGGGGGTATTTTATTTTGAAAGAAGCTTGTGCGCTCTTATTAAGGGTAACAGTCACAGTATGTACGTCGGCTGACGTCATACGTAGGTAAGAGGTTCAAATCACAGCGCAATCAGCATTCGTCCTCTTTCCTGCAATGCCATTAGAGAGGAGAGGTACGATTTCATGAGCTCCGTTCATCTGATGTTAAACTGTTTTATAGGCGTTCATTTCATGTTTAAATGATCAACTGTGAAAAAGTATTTCATGTGATGTTATATTTGACTATTAGTTTGAGTTATCAATTGGTTAAATTAAGTTTATTTAGATAGATATGTATGTATAATTATAGCTATATAATTGTGTATATTTTGTAAGTATACTAAAGACATATATTCTAGTTTGTTAATATGATGGACATTGCATCAGTCTGTTTTTGTGGTTGACTACCTGGTGTACTTAAACACGTATTTTGTGGTTAACAGGCAAAAGAGAAAGTCTGACAGATAACAGTGCTTGTCTGTTTGTGTGTTTTACCGCACAGAAAGGAGAGAGAGAAGGCGCTGCAATTAAATCCCCTTTGGCACAACCAGATTTGTGTGGAAAATCTTTTATTAACAACAAAATAACAACGCAGAAGAACAACCGCTACACTCGGTTTCCTGCGCCGGTGCAAATTGTCAGCAGAATCTTGTATGAAGACTCAAAAAGAGGGGTGACATTAGAGAACATAAGAGAACATAAATCACTGCGACAGAACAGCAGATGAGAGAACATAGGGTGCTGAAATAGTAGAGGAAAGGAAAAGGAATTAGAAAAGCAAAAGTTATAGATCAAGGAATAATTAGCATGAGGAATGATGGGATGGAAGCAATGCATATGGAGCAACGCAGAGCCCTACCTCACACTGGCAAATTATATATTAATTTTCTATCTTATGATGCAGTAATGGAAATATGTCAACATCATTATGCCCAGATGGAATTTGCTGACTTTTTTCACACTTTCTACATTCTTTTGAGTTTGTGGAATTCAGTAGATTCACAGCAACAATATTATTTGCAACTATATTATCTGGTGAATTAATTATATATTAATAATCCCAGTGGGGTTATGGTGTGGGCAGGTTTATGTTATGGACAACAAACACTTACAAATAATTGCATTTTGAATGCACAGATATACTGTGATGAGATCCTGAAGCTCATTGTTGAGCCATTCATCCACGACCATCACTTCATGTTGCAGCATGATCATTTACGGCCCCATGATGCAAAGATCTGTACACAATTCTTGGAAGCTGAAAACATCCCAGTTCTTACATGGCCAGCATCCTCACTGGACATGTCACCCATTGAGCATGTTCGGGATGCTCTGGATCGGCATATACGACAGCGTGTTCCAGTTCCTGTCAGTATCCAGCAACTTCGCACAGCCATTGAAGAGCAGTGGACCAACATTCCACAGGCCCCAATCAACAACCTGATCAACTCTATGCGAAGGATATGTGTTGCACTGCGTGAGGCAAATGGTGGTCACACCAGTTACTCGCCGGTTTTCGGACTCCCCAGACTCCCCCAATACAGTAAAACTGCACATTTTAGAGAGTGGCCTTTTATTGTGGCCAGCCTAAGGCGCACCTGTGCAATAATCATGGTGTCTAATCTGCATCTTGATATGCCACACCTGTGAGGTGGATGAACTATCTCGACAAAGGAGAAGTGCTCACTAACACAGATTTAGACAGATTTGTGAACAATATTTGAGAGAAATAGGCTTTTTGTGTACATAGAAAAAGTCTTAGATCTTTGAGTTCAGCTCATGAAAAATTGGGGCAAAAACGAAATTGTTGCGTTTATAATTTTGGTCAGTGTAGCTAGTTAGGGGTTAGCTGACTGTATCCCAGGAATAGCTCATCTATATATAATAACTATGTCATTAATTATTCACTCTCATGTGATTCTAAACTAATATAACTGTTATTTTCCATTAAGTCAAAGTTCACACAGGTTGTACAGAGGAGAAAACATTATAAATAACCAAAAAAATACAAAAAAAGTTTGGTCTATTTCACACACAGAGTTATTTAATTGCTTCAAAATATTAGAAATGCATACAATACACAAAGAGCATGAACTACTTTTATAGTTATTTTGGATTATTAGAGCCCCAGGTTAACATTGACTTTCACTGTATGGAAAAGCGCTGCATGAACATTTATTTAAAAATATCTTTCATGCATATAATATTTCATACATGACTAGCTTTCTCTCTTCTATTGAAATATACAGTATATATCAAATGACATGAAACTCTTTAAAGATCTAAATTATGGCTTTTAATTATATGCATTATATTGCAGAATTTCACATGCTTTCATGTCACTAATAATTTAGTCCTGCAACATGTTGGTGCATAGCAAATATTTTTAAGAAGTGGTTCATAAAATGTTTGGTCGCTTGATAAAATATTTAAATATAACACTACCTCTCAAATGGTCTGTCTGCAATGGTAGATCCTGTAATCCATGAATCATTTCACTTTTGTTACTTTGGCATGTCAAAAATATATTTGTAGTGATCTCATGGGGTGGGGGGGGATCTCATTGCTGAAAGTGTGCAGAAATGTCCCATGGTTCCCTAGGGAACCAGAGGCTGCGTCGAAACGCCAGGGGAACGCCTTCAGCGATACAATGCTATGAATCATATGTGTAATCAGACCAAAGAATGGGCAAGATTTCATGGGCGGGTGACGTAATGACCAGGAGGCTTGAAAGCATGTGGAAAGCACTTAAAAAGCAACTGGTGTAAGCTTCTAGGAATAAAGCATAGCTCTAGTAGGGATGCCCGATCTATGGCCCTGCAACGTAGCGTCTCGTTCCCTCGGGGAGCCATGGTTACATATGTAACCTGGGATGTTACATCCCGTAGCGTCTCGTTCCCTCCGGGAATTTGAGCTGCGTCGAAATGTTAGGGGAATGAGATATCCACGCCACCAGACATGCAAATCCCTGCCTAGTGTGGAAGAGCACAGCTATGTCAATAGAACAGAAGAGCCAGGATTGGCTCACAAATCTTTGTCAATAACCTGACGAATGTGAGGGACGTAGACCACCCTCTAGCATTGCAGTACCAGAAAGGCCTTGGAGGTCACCATACCTTGAGTTGAGTGAGCCTTGGCTCCCAAAGGTGAGGGGAGATCAGAGGACTCCTGGTTATAGGATAGCATCCTGATCCACCACTTGCAAATGCATCTGTCACTAGCATTACGCGGTGACAAGGAGCTCCCAGCACAGGCCCTGAGACAAGAACCAAGAGTTTCCTCCACATGTCTAAGGCACATAGGCATCGCCGCGTGACCTTTGATCATGCGAAGTGGGTTTCCCCTCGGAGAGAACCCCTTGGTCTTGAGCCACCACTGTAGGGGTGTCATAAACAGCAGGCCAAAAGGTATCATGTTGGATGCAGCTGACAACAGAACCAGCAGTTTTTGAAACTGCTTGACAGTGAGTGACTGGCCTTCTCTTACTCTCTGGACTGACGGGAGGATTTACTCCTGCTTTAGGATTTAGGATTTCCGAGCAGGGGACATATGTGCCTGCATCGTGGTCAGATCCCACACCACGCCAGATAAGTGGTTCTCTGTACTGGATAAACACACTTTACTGGCGTTAAGTCTTAACCCCAACTCTTTCATGTGAGTGAGAATGACATCTCGATGCCGAACCTTCATCCACTCTGATGAGCTAATATCAACCACCATAGATGTAGACTCCATACCCTGGAGTCACAGAGGAGCCAGTGCAGTATCCAAACAATGTGAAAGTGCGGGGTAAGAGTGCCGAAGGGAAGAACACGATATTGATACGCTTTGCCCCCAAAGCACACCTCAGGAACTTCCTGTGATGGGGAAGGATGGAGATGGGAAGTATGCGCCTTCTAGATTGCTCGTGACAACCAGTCCTCGGATCTGGTCTGAGACACGACCTGCTCGAAGAGAGCATCGTGAACTTCAGTCGTTCAGTTAACTTAGATCTAAAATAGGACACAACCCCCCATCCTTCCCAGGAACAATGAAGTACGGCTGTAGAACCCGGACTCTTTGTCTAGAGGAGCGACCACATCGATGGCCTTCTTCTTCAGGAAAGTCCTCTCTTCTTGTTCCATTACCAGAGCCTGCTCGGGACCCACCAGCGTGGGAATGACCCTGTTGAAAGGTGGCGGCAGAGCACCACGATAACCATGTTCTACAGTGTGCATGACCCATCAAGACACATTTTGCAGTAGTTTTCACACTGCCAAATAGTCTACTAAGGGAACCAGTCTCTCAAGACTGGCCTCTGGTGTACTTAGAGCAGCTAGCTCGGTGCCCTGAAGCAGAGAACCGTCAGGGGATGGCCGCTCTAGCTGCTCTAGAGACCACCAAAGGGGCGGCGAGCCTCTCAGCTCCGCAACGTTTCCGGGTGGAATAAACTGAGAGAAGTGCTTGCTGGAGACCACTGTGCCCTGGAACACTGGCAGGTTAGCAGACTGATCTCCCGAGGGCACTGAGGAGAGACTCGCACCGTGTAATGTGGTGTACCCTGCTCTTTCCCAGAGGGGCCGGCCCTCAAAAGCCCTGGGCCATGGCATAAAGACTGCCTCAGAAGCCTCCTGTTGGAAACTACGGTTATCAGACCTGCGTCATCTCCTAGGAAGACTAATAGAACCAGAGTCTGCTCAGGCAGGACCCAATGAGTTATGCTTGGCAGGGGCTCCCACACCGCCAGGTGACCTACTGAGGGAACCAATCTCTCGAGACTGGCCTCTGGTGTACTTAGAGTGGCTAGCTTGGTGCCCTGAAGTGGGGGACCAGCAGGAGACAGCCGATCTAGCTGCTCTAGAGACCCCCAAAGGGGTGGCAAGCCTCCAGCTCCACTACTTTTCTGAGTGGAAGAGACTGAGAAAAGCGCTCGCTGGAGACCGCTGCGCCCTGGAACACTGGCAGGGTTAGCAGACCGATCTCATGAGGGCACTGTGGAGAGACAGGCACCGTGTGATGCAGTGTACACCGCTCTTCCCCAGAGGGGCCAGCCCTCAAAAGCCCTGGGCCATTGGCATCAGGATGTTCCAGCCAAAGACTAACCAGTGAGAATGACGGTCCGCAGATCCATTTTCAACCTGGGAGTGCCACTCTGACTACAACATTTTGGGGAGTACGAGAAGTGACGTTCCTTGAATGAGGAGCTGGAAAACTATTGCTGACCACCTCAACCTCCTCGGAGGAAGAGAAGTAAAACGTGTGCTCTCACTCGAGAAAATATTCCAAGAGGCTCTTGTATAACAAATATAACGATATGTCTCGCTTTCTCTATATAATAGACACATACATATATATATATATATATATATACAGTGGGGCAAAAAAGTATTTAGTCAGCCACCAATTGTGCAAGTTCTCCCACTTAAAAAGATGAGAGAGGCCTGTAATTTTCATCATAGGTATACCTCAACTATGAGAGACGGAAGAACTGCAGCACAGGCTTTCACCCAGAGAGAGCGCTAGATCTGGGGAATGCAGGTGGAGATAGGGCGAGCCCGTCTCCAACACGTCCACCAGATCGATGTGCGATTCCCGTTATATCAATCGCCACAGTGCCTCAGCAGTAGCGGGACCGGACTGTGAGATCACAAGCATGGACACACTCCTCCGAGCGTGCCCGGCGGGAGCGCAATCTATTGCAGTGGGAAAAAACATGATCAGCCCCTCCTTTGTTTCTCTCGAGAGCTGAAAGTGCGAGCTCCGCTCCCCAGACATGTTTTTCTTTATAACTTTATTTTGTTTTTATATTCATTCACAATATGCTTGTGCAACCATTAAGCTTTGCAAAAGCTCATCAACGTCCTCCCTGTCCACCTCGAGGGAGGAAGACAGGCGGAGCGTCGATCCGTTTCTCCGGGGGGGAAGAACTGCGGGCTTCCAATCCCAGAGAGCGGGTGCTGGATCTGATGGGAAAGGAAGAAGATAGGGGCTCGCCCGTCTTCATCCCCTCCATCTGATTTATCTGCAATTCCCCCTCGAGAGCAGACTCTGTATGCTTCACTCCCAATCAGACCATGCACAAACTGTGTGTATCCCCGCTCGTTTGATGTAGTGTGGGCAGGGAGGAACACACAATCTGTAACATGAACTGCTTTCGCCCTTATGTTCATTTGTCTTTGCCTCGGCTTAGACATACGGGAGATTTCTATGTTGCTGGATATGTAACTTGACAAACAATAGTAAATAAGACTCACAGAACATCGATCGTGACTGACACTCACACAGAGCTTTGCTGAATGACTAAAAGCTAACGCCGGTTCCATCTCGCGTGTTCTTAAGCCTTCTGGACATTACGTCACCCTCCCATGACGTCTTGCCCATTGTTCAGACTGAGCATGGTATCGCTGAAGGCGTCCCCCTAGCGTTTCGATGCAGCTCGAGTTCCCAGAGTGGAATTTTTTATTTTGACACTCCTTCAGCTCACAAGGGACAGAGGCTTTGGCAGAGAAGCTCTGCTCATGTGCGAGGTTAAAAATATGATAAAAACTACAGATCAAGAGAGCTAAAAGATGGGCCTTAGCATCTGATGATACATTTTTAATAACATTAAGAGACTGCTGGCTTTGAGGATGATGACCTAGAAAGAGGCCAATTGAAGGATGTGTGAGAGAGAGACAGATAGAGTGTATACGACAGCAGCAGGCTTTGACAAGGGAAAGGGAGAGTTGATTGGAGTGTGTTAGAGCATGTTTGTGTACTCTAGGGGAATGAATGGATGACCAAGTGGGGTTGCGGAGCGTGAATGAAGCCAGGCAGACTGAGAAAAAGAGACAGGGGCGGAGGACCGAACGGGCAGCTCTCCACCGGTCTAAACTGCTTGCTTCACACTGGACGCATTTTAATAGCAGCCCAGAAAAGACCTGAATATTACATAAGCACACAGACAGAGAAAGTTTCTCCTTGAATTTCTGAACATTCTTCATCCCAGTTCAGTTCATTAAACAGATCCTTTTATGATCTACTACACACACTGTGGTAATGAGTGACCACAGACAGCCAGCAGCTAAATGTGGTTGTACCTCCTTTTCTGAGTTCTAAAATCTTGTTCTGGACACACAAATTATGCCTATAATGGAAACTGACAGCTACATTTGTTTTCTTGGGATTGTATAAATGTTCATTAATACCAAACTGAACTAATCATCATTAAGTGAAGTGACTTAATTAGAAAAATGACACAGAGACTTAAAAGTGCAAAAGTCTTGTTTTTTTCTCATTAAAACATATTTAAAAATATATGTTCAGAGTCATGTACACCAACAGTACATGAGATAGCAGGCATGTGATCAGCGAGAGACAAAAAAAGAAGGAAAATATGCCCACACCCCAAGCCACGCACTCCAGCACTTATATATATATATATATATATATATATATATATATATATATATATATATATATATATTACAGTACAGAATATAGAATTGTTATTATTATTAAAGTACCTGCCAAAAGTTTGGGAACATAACAATTAATGATTCTGAAATAAACATATTCTGCTCGTCAATGCTGAATTTATTTGATTAAACTAAAGTAAAAAAAAACAATAAAAAAACAGCAATACTGTGAAATATAATTACAAATAATAATATATATATATATATTTTTTTTATTTTAATATATAAAATGTAATGTTATTCCGGTGATGCAAAGCAGAATTTTCTTCATAATTTCTCCAGTTTTCAGTGTCACATGATCTTATAGAAATCATTACAATTTATTTGATTCTCAAGAAACATTTCTGATTATTATCAATGTTGAAATCTATTTTGCTGCTTCATATTTTGTTTGTAAATGGGTGTAATAAATCAGTGGGCAGAGGCAGATCCATATGCAACAAAGTTTATTTAGCAGAAAAGTCAGGTAAAAGGTAACTCAGGGTGATGATGATAGGCTGAGGCGTGCGTAGAATCAGGCAGGGGGTCGTGGGCTGGCAGCGAGCATTCAGTATCCAGGGACGGGCTTAGGGTCGAGGCAGGTGGCAGAGAATCAGAACTGAACGGGCTGGAGGTCGTAGGGCAGGCTGCAGACAGATAGACAATGTAAGTTCAGCGTGGGTCAGAGATAACAGGTAGACTGAGTAGAAGGAGAAACGCTCGGACATGCACACGTAGAGAGGCAATACTTCGCAAAGCCTACATGGTGAATGGAGCAGATAAAGGCTTGGTAATGATCTCTGATACAGAACAGGTGGAAGGCAATCACAGCGCAAATGGAGCATACTAGAGGGAAGTATACACTGCGCTAGAACTCGGGAGAAGGCGCTCGTGATTGAGAGATGAAGGAATCCGGGAAACTGGAAGCCGTAACAGAGCCCCCCCCCTGCGAGCGACTCCCGGCGCGAGGATGCTGACGGCGCCGTGGTCTGCCCCGAGCACGGGGTGCAGGCTTCTCAGGGTGATTACAATGAAACTCTTGAGTGAGCATAGGATCTAGGATGTCCCTTGAATTGACCCAAGATCGTTCTTCTGGACTGCAACCCTCCCAATCAACCAGATATTGAAGGTGACCCCTCGGCCTTGAATCCAGTAGCTGATGAACACGGTAAGCTTCCTCACCCTCTACAACAATGGCTTGAGAGGTCTGAACGGCATTAGATTGAGAGGACGGTCTAGAAGAATCTCCCTCTTCCTCTGTGGGTGGCGTGGCGGGTTTGAGTAGTGAGACGTGGAACGTGGAGAGATACGAAGATGCCTGGGTAGGGCCAGACGGAAGGACACAGGAGTTATCTGACGAAGATCTTGTAAGGACCCACAATCTCGGACTGAGTTTTTGCAGGGAGGTTGAGACGGAGGTTGCGAGTGGATAACCATACCCATTGACCTGGCAGATATTCTGGGTTGGAGCGGCGATGACGGTCAGCCTGCCTCTTACCACGATTGACAGCTCGTTGGAGGTGTGTGTGTGCTAGATTCCAGGTCTCCTCACTGATTGAGCCAGTCGCTCACGCCGGGACGTTGGTGGGCTCACCGGACCAGGGAAACAGGGGTGGCTGAAAACCAAGGACACACTGGAAAGGAGTCAAGCCCGTGGATTGCTTCTGGATGGAATTTTGTGCGTATTCCGCCCACATAAGGTACCGCTCCAGTCCTTCTGGTGGAGTTGACAATAGGACCGGAGGAAGCGGGAAACCTCTTGATTGAGACGTTCAACCTGTCCGTTAGCCTGAGGATGGTAGCCGGAGGTAAGACTCACGTTGACTTGGAGCATTTGGAAGAAGGCAGACCAGACATGGGACGTGAACTGAGCACCTCTGTCTGAAACGATGTCTTCGGGTAAACCATAAAACCGAAACACCAGATTACAAAGGTATTCAGCGGTCTGTAGGGCCGTGGGAAGTTTACTGAGGGGTATGAGACGGCAGGTTTGGAGAAGCGGTCGATGACCGTGAGGATAGTAGTGTGTCCGCTGATGGTGGCAGATCCGTAATAAAATCGATGGCGAAATGTGACCAGGGTCGCTGTGGTAAGGGCAATGGTTGAAGCAAACCGGCGGGCAAGAGACGGACGATTTCTGAATATTGCAGGTTTTGCACTGCTGAACAAATCGGCTGACATCCTGGGACAGGGTGGACCACCAGAAGCGATTCTGAAGAAGATGGATAGTAGCAGTAATACCTGGGTGCCCGGAGCTGGGAAGGGCGTGAACATGCTTCAGAACCTTTTCACGGAGGGTCTCAGGTACATAGAGTTTACCAGGGGGACATTCCGGATGGATTCCGGTGTGAGCGTTGGCCAGCTCGAGTTCGGTCTCGATATCCCACTGTATGGGCCCGATGACTAAATCTGGACTGAGGATGGTTTCAGGATTCTTGATGGAAGTTTCAGAATCAAACTGACGACAAGGAATCCGCCTTGGTATTCTTGGAGCCTGGGCGGAAGGTAATTGTGAACTGGAAGCGTGAGAAGAACAAGGACCATCTGGCCTGACGGGGATTCAGCCTCTTAGCCGTGCGAAGGTACTCCAAGTTCTTGTGATCAGTAAGGACGAGGAAAGGATGTGGAACCTTCCAGCCAATGCCTCCACTCCTCGAAAGCTGCCTTCATGGCCAGTAATTCGCGGTCACCCACATCATAATTCCTCTCTGCGGAACTGAGTTTCTTGGAATAATACGCACAAGGGTACAACTTGGGAGGTGATCCTTGACGTTGAGATAGTACTGCACCCAGGCCGGTACTAGAAGCGCCCACTTCAACGACAAAAGGTAACTCAGGATCTGGATGATGCAGGATGGGGCTGAAGTGAAAGCCTGCTTGACGACTGAAGGCTTTAGTGGCCTCTTCATTCCAGGGAAGACACGACGTGCCTTTGCGAACCAGAGCCGTGAGGGGTTCTGCCACCATACTGAATCCTCTGATGAAGCGGCGGTAAAAGTTTGCGAACCCAAGGAAGCGCTGCAGCTCCTTCAGCGTAGTAGGTCTGGGCCATTCCACCACTGCCTTTACCTTGTCCTCATCCATGGCCACCCTCCTGGGCTAATGATGTGGCCCAAGAATGAGATAGAGGTCTGGTGAAAGTCGCACTTTTCGATCTTGGCAAAGAGCTGATACTGGATGAGCCTCTGAAGTACCGCGACGGATGTGCTGGACGTGGTCCTCTAGGGTATCAGAATAAATCAGGATGTCGCCAATGTAGACGACAACTTGGCGATTGAGCATGTCACGGAAGACATCATTTATGAATGATTGGAACACTGCAGGACTGATGGAAAGCCCAAAAGGCATGACCAGATATTCATAGTGCCCAGTACACGTAGAAAAGGCCGCCTTCCACTCATCTCGCGGATACGAACCAGGTTGTAAGCACTACGCAGATCCAGCTTGGTGTAAAATCTTGCTTTGGAGTTGTTCCAGAGCAGCTGGTACCAGGGGTAGTGGATAGCGAAACTTGACGGTACGCTCGCTGAGCGCTCTGTAGTCAATACATGGACGGAGTCCTCCATCCTTTTCTGGACGAAAAAACCCAGCAGATGCAGGAGACGTGGATGGACGGATGAAACCTTTGGAGAGCTCTTCCTCGATATATTTCTGCATGGCCTCGGTCTCGGGCTGGGACAGAGGAAAGACACGCCTTAGGTGGTGTAGCATTAGGTAGGAAGTCAATGGCGCAAACGTAAGAGCGGTGAGGTGGTAATTTCGTGGCCTTTGATCTGCTGAATGCTTCTGCCAAGTCGTGGTACATGGAAGGCAAGCATTTCAAAACGGCATCATCAGGGTGTTCTCGAATACTAGAGTAAGCGGTTGGATAGTAGACAGGCAATCAGAAAACAGTTCTCTCCCCAGCTGACGATCTGGCCGGAGGTCCATTGCAGAAGTGGATCATGCTTACGGAGCCATGGTAACCCCAGAATGACGGGAGTGTGAGGAGCTTGGAGAATGTAGAACTGAATTAATTCTCTGTGCAGCAAACCGGTGCGCATGTGTAACTCCTGAGAGAGATGAGTGACGCGACCGTGCCCAGCGGTCTACCATCAACAGCCTCAACAGAGAGGAGAAATGCATGGAATTAGAGGAATTTTGTGAAGTTCAGCAAATTCTAGCGACATAAAGTTCCCAGCAGCACCTGAATCCAACAGAGCAGATGTGGAAAAGGATTTGCCGTTGACAAAAACTCAATGGGGACGGTTACACATGATTTTGAGTTTAGACAATTAAGAGTTAGACTCACCGCAGCATTATCTCTGTTAATGGGTCGATGAGGACAGTTCTGACGAAAGTGACCAGCTTCTCCACAATATAAGCACAGCCTTTGAGACCTTCGTCGCTCCTTTTCCTCCTCAGTGAGCCGTAGTAGCGTTAATTTGCATAGGTTCGCTGGAATCGGCAGTCATGTGACTGTAATAGCGGGCAAAGGAAGGTTGCGTGAGGTTGCTGAGCGACTGCCTGGGCGCGAGCGCATCAGATTATCGATCTGGATGGCGAGATGGACGAACTGGTTGAAATCCTTTCCCTCGTCGCGGCAGGCCAGTTCCGTCTGTAAATCGTGACTGAGACCCCGCCGAAAAATCACCTTTAAAGAGTTATCAGTCCAGTTAGTCTGAGCAGCTAACGTACGGAATTCAAGTGCATACTCAGCGGCAGAAGTCCGTCCCTGTGCAAGCTCCAGCAGTAGATCCTCCGCCCCCTTTCCTCCTTTAGAGTGTTCGAAAACTGCTTGGAAATCCCGAAGAAACTCGTCGTATGAACGAAATGCTGAGCCATCCGTTCTCCACACAGCTGTGATCCAGTCCAGAGCGCGGCCAGTCAGCAGAGAGGAAACGAAGGAAATTTTGCTGGCATCCGTTGAGTGAGGTGAGGGCTGTTGATTCAGAAACAGAGAGCATTGAAGAATGAAGCCCTTGCATTTACCTGGGTTCCCGTCAAACTTTTCAGGTAGCGCTAGACGAGGGCTCGCGGCGGTCTGCAGCATGGGTGCTGGTGCGAGAGACGGAGAGGCAGACGCTGACGAGGTATCCGCGGATGAGGTTTGGAGATTTTGCATAGCTGTTACCAGTTCCTCCGTTACTGAAGTTAGTCGCGTCAGCTGATGATGATGAGTGGCCAGTTGAGATGCTTGGGCGGTGAAAGCAGCGGATAAAGCAGACATAGTTGCTGGATCTTCGTTTGGCGAAGTATTCTGTAATAAATCAGTGGGCAGAGGCAGATCCATATGCAACAAAGTTTATTTAACAGAAAAGTCAGGTAAAAGGTAACTCAGGGTGATGATGATAGGCTGAGGCGTGCGTAGAATCAGGCAGGGGGTCGTGGGCTGGCAGCGAGCATTCAGTATCCAGGGACGGGCTTAGGTCGAGGCAGGTGGCAGAGAATCAGAATCCGGAACGGGCTGGAGGTCGTAGGGCAGGCTGCAGACAGATAGACAATGTAAGTTCAGCGTGGGTCAGAGATAACAGGTAGACTGAGTAGAAGGAGAAACGCTCGGACATGCACACGTAGAGAGGCAATACTTCACAAAGCCTACATGGTGAATGGAGCAGATAAAGGCTTGGTAATGATCTCTGATACAGAACAGGTGGAAGGCAATCACAGCGCAAATGGAGCATACTAGAGGGAAGTATACACTGCGCTAGAACTCGGGAGAAGGCGCTCGTGATTGAGAGATGAAGGAATCCGGGAAACTGGAAGCCGTAACAATGGGATACACTTTATTTTTCACGATTTTGTTTACAAATATAAAGTTTAATCAACAGCATTTATCAAATATATTAATTACATTTTTTTATGCATTTATTAAATATAATTTATTGTAAATGTATTCAATCACTTTATCACTTTCACGCATGAAAAAAATTAAAAATAAAAATGATCTCTTTTTAAAATCTTATACAAATGTTTGAGTCGTATAATTGTTTCCACAAAAATATTAAGCAGAAAAACAGTTTTTTTCTTTTTTTTTTGAACAGCAAATCAGCATATTAGAATATTTTCTGAAGGATTATGTGATACTGAATCGTCTCTTTGTAAAAAACAACAGATTTATAAACGTTTCTAATGATGAATGTTGCGTTCCCAAATGCAAATTAAAGCATCTCAAACCAAGCGAATACTAAAAACAGTACTGTAACGCATCCGACTACAGCCTGTTATAGAATTACATCACAACCGTTGGAGTTGACCAGCACTAGCAATATCAAATTCTCACCGCCATTCATAAAAAGTCACCGGGTCGAGTAACACTCTTCAGCGCTGATTCTAATGATTTGGCGCTTTGAATCATTTGAACGCTTTTAATTGTCCTGCAGCATTCATGCAGCGTTCTCAGGATCATTCCATCCATGATGTTTTAGAAAACAATCTTTTCGCAGTTAATTTAGGTAATAGCTCAAGCCAAGGCCATTTGCGCGATTTAAATCATCATGAAGTAACCAACCCCACCCCCCCTCCAAAAAAAGAAAACTATCTCGGATTTATGCGAAGGGGCTCCTTTTGCTTTAATTACTGCCTCAATTCGGCATGGCATGGAGGTGATCAGTTTGTGACACTGCTAAGGAGATTCTAATGATTCGGCGCTTTGAATCATTTGAACGCTTTTAATTGTCCTGCAGCGTTCATGCAGTGTTCTCAGGATCTTGCTGATCTCAGGAACAATCTTTTCGCAGTTAATTTAGGTAATAGCTCAAGGCCATTTGCGCGATTTTAATCATCATGAAGTAACCAACCCCCCCCAAAAAAATGAAAAAAAATTGGATCTATGCGAATCACCCCTCAGAGTTCGGAAAATACGGAAATCCTAATTTATACGGAAAAATCACATCCCTGGATATATACAGATGGTACAGAATACATAACATTATTTATGTACATACAGGTGCATCTCCATAAATTAGAATGTCGTGGAAAAGTTAATTTATTTCAGTAATTCACCTCAAATTGTGAAACTTGTGTATTACATAAATTCAATGCACACAGACTGAAGTTATTTTGGTTATTTTAATTGTGATGATTTTGGCTCACATTTAACAAAACCCCACCAATTCACAATCTCAACAAATTAGAATACTTCATAAGACCAATAAAAAAACATTTTTTAGTTAATGTTTGGCCTTCTGGAAAGTATGTTAATTTACTGTATATGTATGCAATACTTAGTAGGGGCTCCTTTTACTTTAATTACTGCCTCAATTCGGCTTGACATGGAGATGATCAGTTTGTGGCACTGCTGAGGTGGTATGGAAGCCCAGGTTTTTTTAACAGTGACCTTCAGCTCATCTGCATTTTATGGTCTCTTATTTCTCATTTTCCTCTTGACAATACCCCATAAATTCTCAATGGGGTTCAGGTATGGTGAGTTTGCTGGCCAGTCAAGCACACCAACAGCATGGTCATTTAACCAACCTTTGGTGCTTTTGGCAGTGTGGGCAGGTGCCAAATCCTGCTGGAAAATAAAATAAGCATCTTTAAAAAGCTGGTCAGCAGAAGGAAGCATGAAGTGCTCCAACATTTATTGGTAAACGGGTGCATAGACGTTGGTTTTCAAAAAACACAATGGACCAACACCAGCAGATGACATTGCACGCCAAATCATCACAGACTGTGTAAACATATCACTGGACTTCAAGCAACTTGGGCTATGAACTTCTCCACCCTTCCTCCAGACTCTAGGACCTTGGTTTCCAAAAAATATATAAAACTTGCTCTCATCTGAAAAGAGGACTTTGTATCACTGGGCAACAGTCCAGTTCTTCTCCTTAGCCCAGGTAAGATGCCTCTGATGAAAACTGTAGCCAAATTCCTTGACACGTCTGTGTGTGGTAGCTCTTGATGCCTTGACCCCAGCCTCAGTCCATTCCTTGTGAAGATCACCCAAATTCTTGAATCAATTTTGCTTGACAATCCTCATAAGGCTGCGGTTCTCTCGGTTGGTTGTGGAGGAAGCTATCCACAGAGCCACAGGAATCCAACAGGTAAGTGATAAGACAGACGGAGAGCTTGTACCTTCTAGACCTAACAATGAACGTTTGGATGGAGTGTTGTCTTATAGGGAGCTTGATTGGCAGCAACAGGATTGCATGATAGAGGTCAGGAGTGAGTGATTTATGACGGAGTGCAGGTGAGTAGCAAGAGGGATGCTGGGTGACTTCAACTGGTGCTGGGTGACTTCAACTGGTGACTGTGACACTTACACACACAGCCTGATTTACTCTTCACAGAGTCATGAACTGATCAGATTATTTTATCCCCGGTGACAAGGATAGACCTCACAAACACACACTCACACTTCCCATCATTCACACCCTCTCGCAGACAAACAACTGAATGCATATGGCAATCCAAAGTTGCACAGAAAATTCAGAGAAAAAACTGAGAAAAAGACAGATAATTGAAAAGTGGGTTACAACACCTTTGTCGTGGAATCCTCTGAAATTTATGAGAAACAAACAACCGTGTGTTACTGAGTCACAAGCTCCACACTCAGCAGGAGGAGGGATGTAACTCACACGCATTAGCATGCAATGTTAGACGTGTAAATTATTTTCCTGTGAAAGTGTGAATAATACGACACGTCTGCCTAGCTGATTATGTTCTTGCATCACACAGACACTGTCACTGTGCTTTACTTATTCTCCACAATCCAAGCAAACATTAGCCAGTGGAGCTATAACTAACCAAACCAGGACAATTAAAATAAACCACAGACCTCTCTCTCTGTACCAAGAATATTCAGACCAATCACTATAATCGAGACTCACAGAGTATGAAAATGTACTTTTGGACATTTATTATTTAAGACGTAATAATATGCGGGGTCGCCGTGTCAGCCTGCTACAGTTACTGAGACTTTTCATTAGGGTAGCTTATCATACACTCAGGCACGTCACACTGCCGTTCTACCGATTCACTCCTAACTGTAGAGTCCAAATTAAAAGAGTACGGAGTAGATGAAAGGAAGGAGCGTTATCCTCCTTTTACTGGCTTTTCCGCAGTTATTTTGCTCATTTTACATCTGAGACTTAATTTTAATGTTAAATGATTCTGATTGGATTTTAGCAGAGGAAGAGGAAAGGAGGGAATAAGTTGGAGGGGAATGACAGTAAGGCAGAAAGACACACGTATAGACCTCTTTAATTAATTTCCCTTAACATTGGCCAGAGAGGAGGCCTGGGAGCTGCTTTTCATTCAATTACATTCAGCCGCTAATTTATAGATGGAGCCAGAACCTGGAGGCCCAATCTGAAGGAATTCCCTCTTTTTGAGCTCATCATTATTTTGTGCTGCCTTAATTTTGAACCATATTAGTATATAACTCAATTAAATGAATCCACCAAATTCAATTCATTACACATCAAACCTTTCAAGGGCCTTTCGAGAAAAAAAAGCCTTCAGCGCCTTAAAGGGGAGTTGGTACATCAGCCAGGCTCGCTTAATTTGCTGCAACATCATCTCTGATCATGGGAAAGTTTTAATTCGCCACTTACATGTCCCCTATTCTCAAATAGCCCCCTGTAGTCTATTCAGGGCCTTTTTGTTGTGAGCAGCATTTAAATAATGACTTGTCTTAAGTGAGTGGATAGTTATTGAAGGGAAGTTAATTTGTCAATTCCTGTACAATTTGCCTAAAACGGCATACCCAAAGAAAATTTCATGCTGTTCTTGGACCATTTGGATTATATGCATGATTTTAGTCTCTTTTGAAAGGTGAAAGTCTGGGGTTTGTTTATCAATAGTACAAATCACTGTAAGACTTACTGATATTGAGTAAAAGCACTTTGAACACAATGGGAAAAAAAGAAATCTGTCTAAATTTATTTTGTAAATAGAATCCTGCAGATGACTATAGCTGGCATCCAATTTGATAAACAAAATATTCGAAAATTTGTGTTTTACACAAGTTTATGTCTAGAGCTTCTAAAAAACACTTGGAGACTCCTAACGACCCTTTGTAACCAAGTCACATAAAATGCTATAATTTTTGAATGCTTTAATGTATAGTCATAATTATGGGCTCCAATGAAAGGTTACACATAGAGCTATTAAATGTATCATCCAGATTCACTGTCAGTAATTGCTAACATACAGTAACTGAAGCATAAACACAGAATAGTGACACTTATACATAGAATCCAAAATTTGTACACTTGTAAATAACATATCTATTTATAATTTCTAATCAAATAATTTTTTTTCCTATATTTATATTTCTGTGCATAGTATATTATTTAATTTATATGTATATTTGCACTATCATGCGTGTATGCACTATGTCTGTACTTTCTTCTGCACTGGAAGCTCCTGTCATCAGGAAAAATTCATTGTGTGTGTAAACAAACTTGTATTAAAGCTCTTCTGATTCTGATTATAGTGTTTTTGACATATTTTTGCTGTCATCGTGTCCCTCAGTATATGGCTTTTTGCTGACTGTATCCAAGACTTCATTCGATGCAATGTCAGATATAAAGAAGTTAGCATACATAAATAATACATAAAAACACAAACACATACACACATGTTGGTTTTTATGGTTTACGGGGACTCTCCTCAGGCGTAGTGGTTTTCATACTGTACAAACTGTATGTGTTATTGCCCTTCACTTATCCTACACCTAAACTTAGCCCTCACAAGAGACTGCATTTCTACTGACACTGAAACCACATAAACATGCACACAACACACACAGACACACACACGCACAGACAGGAAGTTAGCTGAATAATCTCAAATACAAACACATACATTATTATTATTTATATATATATATATATATATATATATATATATATATATAATAACATATATATATATATATATATATATATATATATATAATTATATAATGTAATAAAACACTTACTTTTTGAAAGTAAAAGTCGCCTCCATCCAAAAACATCCCCTCTGTTTCAATAGATGAAACATCGCTCTCTTTGTCAAAAATTAACATCAAAACAAATTCCAAGCACATTGTTCAACAATTTCAAAGTAAATTTTTCTCGTTCTTGTTCTCTTTATTCGCCATAATTGGCCTATAAAGATTTACCTGTAAACTCTCCCGGAGTGAATATTTATGCACTCGGATGCGTGGGTCACTGAAACCTCTGTGCACAAACTTTAGAGCATGCTAAATTGAGCCAACCCCCTAATGCGTCAAATACATCTGTTCAGAAGCTTGTTGGCTATCAGATATGTCATACATATCATTTGCAGACTCTAATGCAATTGGATCGATATACTGTCCATCAAAATAGGGGGGCCCCATCTCCAATGCCGGATGCTCTTTGCTGACTGTAGACCCCTCTAAGATGCACCTATTGGCTCAAATAATGTGTCCATCAAAAGGGCAGAGTTCAGCGGCCATTTTGACAAAATAATATTCAATGTTTACATGTGAACACGCTACATTATAGAAAACGCAAAATAATTGATTGTTCCGTCGGCTAATTTGAAATAATACTACTACATTCTGTGGATGTTTATTAACAAATGCATGTGTTTTGGACTAAATATTGCACTGAATTGGATAGCCTGGACTAGGCATGGGACGATAACCGGTTTAAAGGTATACCGCAGTTTAGAAAAGTCACGGTTTCAAAACCACTAAAATGTTTTGTTATACTGTTCCTGCGGTATGCACAGTTTTTTTTTTTTTACGTTCTCATCATAGACGGAAAATGCAGGACTCCATCAGTGTGGAGTGAGGAGCGCACGAGTCACGCAGCCCCTCCCCCTCCGGTTAGACTAATCATATTCCGTACACAACAATGTTCCGTACAGATTAGGTTTAGTGCAGATCGCTAAATAAATACTTCCAGGTTGTACATAAACTATCGGTGTCATCTTCATTTCTCCCTCTTTCACCCTCGATCAAGACAGAGACTTGCCCGCCATTTGTTTCAGTGTTGAAATAAACAGTATTTGGCTTGCTACCGAGGCAGATAACATGGCTAATAAACTAGCTAACATCAACTAGTTTCCTCACACACATTACTTCACAGGGAATAGCTGACTGAAGTTCTAAGTTTCTGCGATTTAGTAACATTACAATAATTAAACGTAGCTGATATCACATCTATACTTTTAAGCCTCTGCCATTGTTTACATCTGTTCAAAACCACAACATTTAAAAAAACTTTTTAACCACTGTTAGAGTGTTGGACGGAGAGAGAGACCGTGTGTGTCTGTGTGTGTAATACACTCGCGCTCTCTCTTTCTCCCCTTGTGTGCACACATCCTTGTAACTCACCGCTCCAAACTTAATCTGGGAAAGGTGAACATTCCTGCATCAGAACTTGGACTGAAAGATGAATGTGTAGAAAGTGAGTATGTCTCCAAAAACCTCGTTGAGCTGCAGGTTTAATGACCTTAAATAGTTTTTTTATAATAATAATTATTATTTTTACAGAAATTGTTTTGGTTATGTTTTTGGTTATTGAGCTGCAGTTTTAGGCTCACTTTAAATGACAGCATTTGTAGTTTTTTTATTTCATTAGGATATTTGTATTGTTTTTTTTAGAGAAAATGATTTATTGATTATTATATGTTGAGCTGCAGGTTTAGGCTCACTAATGTGATTGCACTTCATTTAATGAAGAATAATTATATTATGTATTTTATTTATTTAGCTTGACACGTTTACGGTTCCAAAATCTTCTAAATGTTTCTAAAAAACTAAATATATTGTGTTCAGTGGGGGAAAAATTTGTTGTTTTCTACCCAGACATTTAAAAATGTTATTTTATTGAACAGTGGACTATCAGGCGGCTTCATAGGTGAGTTCCTTCAGTTTTGTTGTTGTTCATTTAGTTATTGGTGGTCTGAAAAAGACACTAATTGTACCTGCTGCATTGACTGTAAATTAAAATGGTTTGCATTGTTCGAATCACAATAATCTCAGCTTTCTAAGGATATATGACATGTTCAGCTTTGAGTTGTTTTAGTTTTTGTGTCTGACGACATTAACCCCAACACCACTAGGGGTCCTGCCGGCGGGACACTGGATTCGTAACATGTTTTTAAGTGGTTTATTCAAAGGCACAGAAAGGCCAATCCCCAACAGAGATTGACTAGTGTTCACTAATGCATTTGACTGAATCTGGCGTAAACTATGAGTAAGTAAAATAAACGAACTCTACCCATCTGTGTAAAGAATGAAGTCTTTTGTAAATAACTTCTTCTTGTCACAACTTCTTGTCCAGGCCCTTGTCATTTCTAGACTGGACTACTGCAATGCTCTTCTGGCTGGACTTCCATCAAACACAATCAAACCTCTACAAAGGATTCAGAATGCGGCAGCACGACTGGTCTTCAACGAGCCCAAAAGAGCCCATGTTACTCCTCTCTTTGTCTCCTTGCACTGGCTACCAGTTGCAGCTGGCATTCAGTTCAAGACACTGATGCTTGCATATAGAACAACCACAGGCTCAGCACCCACCTACTTCCACTCACTATTACGAATTTACATCCCCTCCAGAAGTCTGAGATCTGCTAGTGAGCAACGCCTCGTGGTACCATCACAGAGAGGCTCAAAATCACTCTCCAGAACAAAAAAAAAAAAAAATCTTTCACTTTTTCAAAATCTTCATCTTTCTCTTTATCTTTATCTCCTTCCCTTGCTAGCTTGTACTTATTTGAACAATGCCTGAGACTTAGTGTTATTGGAACTTCCTCTGTATGTTTACCTCTTCAAGATTAATCGCTTTATGTACTCCCCAATTGTAAGTCGCTTTGGATAAAAGCGTCTGCTAAATGACTAAATGTAAATGTAATGAAGTCTTTTGTAAATATGAAAAGAGAATGTTAAAAATTTAAAGAGAAAATTGTCCTTATTCACTAATAAGTTGGTACGGTTTAAAAATGTATGTGCATATTTAATATTGTTAAAGACAGACACATTTGTTTTTAGCCCTGTTCTAATGGTGTTTTTATATTTTATGATTTAATTTTCGTTGTTTTTATGTTTTTGTTTTAATATTTTGAGTCATTGAGATTCAGTTTCAAATAATAATAATATTATATAGACGTATACATATATACAGTAGTTTCGGGACACTACTTAAAAAATAAATTCATATTTGTATTAATTTATTAAAATAATATTTTATATAGTATAGGATGCATTAAATTGATTTTGATGGTCAATACATTTACAAAAATGTCTTATATTTTATAAATGTTGCTCTTTTGTACTTTGCATTCAAATAATTCTAAACGAAAAGCGTAGCATGTTTTCTACCAAAATTATAAGCATCATAAAGGGTTTAACTTTTATAATAATGCCAAATGTATCTTGAGCCCCAAATCAGCATATTATAATAATTTCTGAAGGATCATTTGACACTGAAGACTGAAGGAATGGCTGCAGAAAATTCAACTTTGTCATCACAAGAATAAATAATAGTGGGGAAGTCGTGGCCTAATGGTTAGAAAGTCAGACTCATAATCCAAAGATTGTAAGTTCGAGTCTGGGGCTGGCAGTAATTGTAGGTGGGGGGAGTGAATGTACAGCGCTCTCTCCACCCTAAATACCATGACTGAGGTGCCCTTGAGCAAGGCACCAAACACAAACTGCTCCCTGGGCATTGCAGCATAAATCTTCTCCACATACACTACTACATCACTGGGTCCCATCACACGGGCACATGGCTTCTCCTACCATTGCTACGCTGATGACACACAGCTTTATCTCTCTTTTCAACCAGATGATCCAATGATAGCTGCACGGATCTCAGGCTGCCTGGCAGACATCTCGGCATGACTGAAAAAACATCACCTACAGCTCAACCTGGCAAAGACTGAGCTTCTTGTCTTTCCTGCCACTCCAACTCTACAGCATTCAGTTATGTTCATCAACAATTACACCATCAACTTAGGTCAGAAATCTCGGTATAATATTTGATGACCAACTGACCATCAAAGTAGAGATCGACCAATATGGGTTTTTCTATAGCCGATGCCGATGTTTAGAGGTCAGGGTCAGCATATGTGCTGCCGATTTTTTTGGCCGATTTTTAGGGCCGATATCTTGAAGTTTTTCCTTTAATTTGCATGCTAAAATATCACACTAATAATAAGTGGATGCTTAACATTTCTAAACTTAACATCATCATTTATTGAACACTGACTTCAACCATCTCTCGAATCTTAACTTTGTGCACTGCACGGTATTCAAATTAAATATTTATCCAAAGTTAACCAAACAAATCAATAAACGGACCAAGTATTAAATATATAAAACAGGTAATATTAAAAAAAACTTTTAGTCATTTACAAAAAGGTTTTAGAGCATTTATCAAACAGAATTTGTCAAGTTTGTTGGAACATAAATGTAAATTTAAATATACATTTAAATAAAATAAATAAAACTTTATAAATACAAAGCAATTAAACTGAAAAAATAATAATAATAATAATAATAATTGTAGTGCTGCAAACACACTAGCGACATTTATTGTTTGGTATAAATGACACTGAACTTCTAACGTTCTGCTTTTTGCAACTTTCTGCATTTTTATATAAAACAAAGTCCTCAAGTAACCAAATGTGAATGCACTTGACTTAGCAACATCAATAATCTATTTTTGTGCAAATAACATGGCAGCAAACCCCTCATTTTTGAGTGAAGGAAATTATGTAAACATTACAGAACTTTATAAAGGAATGTGCTTTAATTTGAACTCAATTGCAGTCCCTGAGTGCCTGACTTTAAATTGCCGCTACTAAACACGGATATCGGCCGATGCCGATTTGTTAAAATGTTACAAATATCGGCCCGATATATCGGCTGACCTCTACTTCAAAGAGCACATTGCAAAGACTGCTCGATCTTGCAGGTTTGCACTACACAACATCAGAAAGATCAGGTCCTTTCTGCCAGAGCATGCTGCACAACTTCTTGTCCAGGCCCATGTCATTTTTTAGGCTGGACTACTGCAATGCTCTTCTGGCTGGACTTCTATCAAACACAATCAAACCTCTACAAGTGATTCAGAATTCAGCGGCACGACCGGTCCTCAACGAGCCCAAAAGAGCCCATGTTACATCTCTCTTTATCTCCTTGCACTGGCTACCAGTTGCAGCTCATATCAATTTCAAGACACTGATGCTTGCATATAGAACAACCACAGGCTCAGCACCCGCCTACTTCCACTCACTATTATGAATCTACATCCCCTCCAGAAGTCTGAGATCTGCTAGTGAGTGACACCTCCTTGTACCATCACAGAGAGGCTCAAAATCACTCTCCAGAACATTCTCTTTCACCATTCTTGGCTGGTGGAATGATCTTTACACCCCTATCCGGTAAGCTGGATCCCTGTCAATCTTCAAGCAACAACTGAAAACTCATCTCTTTCGACACTACTTCACTTCATCCTAAACTTAAACAAAATTAAATAAATAAAAACTTCTTCTTTCTCGTTATTTTTTCTCTCCTTCCCTTGCTAGCTTGTACTTATTTGAACAATGCCTGAGACTTTGTGTTATGAGCACTTTTTTTATGAGTCTGTTTGCCTCTTCAAGATGAATCGCTTTATGTATTCCCCAATTGTAAGTCATTTTGGATGAAAGCGTCTGCAAAATGACTAAATGTAAATCAGTAGACCCTCACAGCAGAACACAGGATCTAGGGTGTGGTTGGATCCACATCTAGGGGGTTGAGATGGTAGGTTAAGGGGTGGAGAAGGGTAGGTTTAGGGGTAGGGATTGGATGGTTTAGGGATCAGGGGGTGGAGACAGGTAGGTTTAGGTGAATGTAAGTTGGGAGGGGGAGTTGGATCTAGATCCAACCACACCCCCTGGATCTTGTGTTCTGCAGTGAGGACCATCTCGCATAAATGGCTGCCCACTGCTCCAGGTGTGTGTTCATGGGGTGTGTGTTCACTACTGTGTGTATGCACTTTGTATGGGTAAATACAGAGCACGAATTCTGAGTATGGGTCAACATACTTAGCTGTATGTCACTTCACTTTTTTTACTTTACATTATATAAAAACATAATTTCAAATAGAATACAGTTGTTTTAAATTACTACTGTCAAATTAATAATTTAATTTGAATAACCCCATTGAAAATAAACGTTTTGTATTTCACATAGTATATGTTTGTAAATACTAGTGGTGTCCCCGAATAAGGATTTTCCTTGTCGAATTGGAATTTCAAATCTCAATTCGATAGTCGACTGATAGTGGAATCATATGTTTGGGACATTACCAAAAGTCAAGCCAGACATGCAAAAGGCATAAATACTGACGTTAACACAGAGGGAAAATGTGTAATGGATGCCTCGCAGATACAAAATAATGTTTTATGGTTTTATTAAAATATAGGTAATATTAAACGTCAGCAATCTCCAAAGAATTCACTACATTATTTTACAATAGTGCTCTCATTTTAACGTTATGTATTGTAGGCTATATGACAATATTAATGTTCTGCATTTCTGTTTTGAGCTGCAGGTTAACGATAACTAGTAGAATGAAGGAACTGATAGCAGGTTTTTAATCAATGGGATTTAACTCATCATTTATCTCATGTAATACGCTTCGTTATTTATACAACATAATGTTAATATTTCGACTGATATCTGCACAAAACTCCCCGAATGCAAATGTGAACTTGTCTGGGTGGCTCTGAATGAACTCCTTTTGTGGATGCGTTCTTCAGCAACAATGTGCAGATACAGTAAACTCAAAAAATTCACAGCTTTTTATTTTAGTAGTGTTCACATTATAATGTTATTTATATGACAGTCCCAGTCATGGTTATTCATATTCTGAATTGTTGTTCGTCCTGCTTGCGCTGCGTGTTGAAGAGAGAATACTACAATGTAGTGCTTTACTGCAGCGTAACTCAAGCAAATGCATTTTCTATGAGATAAATAATATATGCATGATATGCCTATATAAACCTTCCGAAATGTTTTGAAATCACTTGTAACCCACCTGATTGGGGGAAATCCAGTATTTCACTCTGCCCGTGTCAGTTCAGTCTTGTTAAAGATTTAAATCCCAGAAACTTTTCTGTTGGTCACAGATTTTGAAAAGTTAATCTATAGGGGTGGTTGGATTTATTCACGCATGTTAAAATATTTATTTGAATTTTCTTTCTTTTCAGATTCTTATTTACAGCAACTGGTAGTTTTATGTGAGATCAAAGATTTGAGCACCCCCATATTTCCAAAATGGCATGATCATAACAACCCGCAAATATTTGACTGTGAGATTGGAGTCGAATAAGGCTCCTTCTATCGAAGCATCGACTTGTTGACTATTCGGGGTCACCTATAGTAAATAAATGTAAATGTTTTCAAAATATACTGTATTTGTGTGTATTTATAAATACATAATAAATATACATAGTACACCCAGCTATATAATGTAAATAAAAACTTTTATTTTGGATGCAACTGATCGCAATTAATCATTGGACAGCACTATTTAATTTTTAATCAAACAAATGCAGCCTTGGTAAGCATAAGCAACTTGTTTCGAAAACATAAAATCACATACCAATCACAAACTATTGACCGATAATATTAATATATTACAGTGACACCTAGACCTTTCAAATTCTTTTCAGGATTTAATTTGTGAATTTCACATCTACTTTTAACACAGCGAACATTGGTTTTGTATTGGATCGCCTCCAGAGACTACAAGTCTTGTGCTATGGATTAAGGACTTTTAAAAGATAGACATCAACATGTCAGGCTGTGTGGTTTTAAATCTAACAGTATTATTGTGAATTCAGGGGTTCCACAGGACTGTGTGTTATTGACTATTTTGTTTTCTATATATACAAACGAAATCAGATGAGACATCAATGGTATGTCACTTTTAAAATATGCTGATGACATGGTGACTTGATGACTTGGTGGCTTGTATGAGTTATGAGCAATTTTTGGTTACTTATTAATAATTTGTTGATTCTATGGTCCTCTGGTTTCAAGAGAGTTCGCTGCAGTTAAATACAATTAAGACTAAAGATTCGTGTTGTGGGAGGTTTTGTTTTCTTAACATTGATCACCCTTTATCCGAACCACTTAAGCGGGGGTTGTAGTGGAGCAGGTTGAGACCTTTACATATTTGGTAAATGTGATTGATAATCATCTATCTATTACACAGTGGGCAAATTATCTCTTTAAGAAAGCTCAACAGCGATTATCTCTTTTGAGAAGGTTAAAGAGCTTCAACGTAGACAGTACACATTAACAGCATTGTATCAGTCTATTGTGGAATCAGTTATAACCTTTAATATTGTTTCTTGGTTTAACCTTCTTTCAGCTGAAAATAAGAAAAACATATCAAGAGTAAACAGGCAGGCATCTACAATTACTGGGTGCACATATTCAACTTTTAGATCTCTATAACCGTGCTGTAAAGAGGAAAGCAGCTTATATTGTCACTGGCCCCTCTCATCCTTTGCATAGTTTCTTTCAACATCTCCCATTATGTTGTCAGTTTAAAACTCCATTGGCTGGAAGAAAGGCTCATGGTAATTATTTTATTCCTACTGCAATTTATTTTCTAAATAAGGCCAAGCAGTTTTGTCAGGATCTTGTATCTTAGGTTTGTTATAATTTATTTTAGAGGTTTTTTTGTGGATTAATTGTGGTTTGGTTGTTGTGTGTGTTTTTTGTATTGTGTATATGTGAACCTTTTACCTAATCAAGTGGTTGATTGCTGACAAAGATTTTTTAATCTTTAATTTTGATAAAAATAGTAGCCTTTGTTATAAAAAATGTGCCTTGAACTAAAACAAATATATAATAATTATGTCTATAAATACACTTTTTTTGTCATGCATTGAAGAACAATATTAATTCAAGTCAATTCAAGTACTGCGCAAGGTTTTAATATCATCATACCAAAAGCCCTGGGAGCAAACACAAAATATGAAAAATATGCTAAACTTGAGAAAAAACCCATAAAAAAATACTCAAGAGGTTGTCCCTGTGAAAAGCTGTGAAATGTATCTTTTCATTTTCGAGCATCTTCTCATTGGTCAGTGTCCACTTGAGAGACTATGTGTGCCTGACAGACAATGATGGCTACAGGGCCTATGAGAGACTCACAGGCTTTTACCGGCATGTTAGCTCGCATGATATTGCTTTTACCTGTGCTCATATCTTCAAAACATTTTATAGAATGTAAAAGACGCAGTAATCATAGCCCACACTGGAGTGCACGGTCTGTAAAACCTCTGAAAATTACTGACAGGGGTCACTGACATGCCCTGGGCACAGATGTCTCATGGGCTCTTAACACAGGACACATTATTGCAATAAAAAATAGCAAGACAGAGTAAAACAGAACTGAACACAAGGTATTTAGATTTGTGTAACTCCAATAGGCTGCTGATACAATAAATAGGGGTGGGAAAAAAAATAGATTCACCTAACTATCGGGATTCTTTTTAAACCGATTTAAAAATCGATTGGTTTACCTCAGAATCTATTTTTATTTCATTATTTAATTTTTGACATCAAAGTACCACAAGAGCGTTTCGAAAGCACACAGAACCGTTAGGCACGTTCGACTTTAAGCATCGCTGCACAGAATGGTCAGTGTATGACACCAAAGTACCGCGAGAGCCATTCGAAAGTTTTCTTATCACTTTCGCTGTACTTTGATGTCATACACTCACCATTCTACGCACCGCTTAAAGTGGAAATGATGCAGTCAGTAAAGTGTACATTATTTAGGAAAATAACTTTCATTTTAATAAAAAAATATATAACAAACATGATTAATGTAACCATTCTAAAGAAAAAAAGGTTGTTTTGTTTATAGCTTTTGGTGCAAGGGCGCCGTCATCTTGCAGTACCACAGCGTGTGACGTCACAGTGTTGGTTCGCTCCGATGGCCAGTATACCAATATTCATAGGTTCCATGTGACATCACAGTGCTTTATTGGTGCCATTTTTGTGTCCGAGTCACTGCTGCGCGACCTGTCAGTCTATGGTCACAGCAGCCACAACTACCAGAGGAAGATCATCGAAACACACCCAGAAGGTTCACAAGGTTACAATATGACCGGGATATGTTGTGCTGTAATAACAGTTGTCAGAAAAACCCTGAACTACAATTTTATTTGATCCCAAAGAGATCATATCGGCAGAATAAATTGTTGACTTCAATCAGAAGGGACCACTGGCAGCTAATGTATGGTCATAAAAGGATAATAAGAAACAAGTGTGATTCTTTATATGAGAATAAAGGACGCTAAAATATTTGCATTGTAGCCTAATGTCGTTTGTGCAGTGTATATATATATATATATATATATATTTACAGGTGAATACAAATAATTACAAGGTTCTCAAAAATAATAACATTTGTTTTGCTAAACAAACACTTGTTTTGGTACTTTAAAGTTGCATGGTTCAAGGTACTTTAAATATACACTGTGTGTGTGTGTGTGTATGCTCCTGAAAAAAAAGTTTAGAAAGATGTGATGCATTGTTTTTATTAATATGACTAATCATATGCAGTCTATTTTAAGGGTATAAGCAATTATTTTCCATTGTCTAGTCTTTAATAAGCAAACAAAAATCACAATAAATTGTCATATTGAATCGCAATAGTGACTGCTAAGATGCCCCCCCTAATATTTAACCATTGCCATTCAACATTACAGTAAAATTGAGAGCTACCAATTTGAACATGTATTAGACTAAATAACTTCTAATTTAAGTGAACTTAAAACAATCTTCAAATAAAACCTATAATAAATGTAATATTTACCTGTGGTCTTCAGCAGAAACATACATTTAATTTTTAATATACAGAAATATAAATTTAAGTTAAAGGGATACATCCTAAAATTAAAATGTTGTCATTATTCACTTACTTCCATGTCGGTCCGAACCCATACAAGCTTTGTTCTTCTTCAGAACACAATTTACGATATTTTGGATACAAACCAGCAGGCTTGTGCATGACCCATTGACTGCCAAGTAAATTATACTGTCAAGGTCCATAAAAGTATGAAGAGCATCGCCAGAATACTCCATCTGCCATCGGTGGTTCAATCTGACTGTTATGAAGTGACGAGAATACTTTTTGTATGGAAATAAAACAAAAATAACAAATAATATATAAATCATATTACACTCGTAGCAGTGCGATATGACTGTATATCGCACGGCTTTGATTCGGCCGTAGCTAATCACAGACGTGCGATATATAACCATATTGCAGGTCTACGAGTGTGATATTGCATTTAACGTTCAAGGTTCAAGGTTATTTTATTCGTCACATACTCAATTATACAGGATATAATCAGTAGTGAAATGTAAATGAAATTTAATTTGCAAATGCAAATGAAATTTAAACAACAGTTCGATGGCACGAGTGTGTAAATAAATGAGAAAAAAACAACAAAGTGTCTTTAAAAGCCCTCTTTTGTGCAGAACTACTTCCTTCCGCGACAGATTTAAATCTAAAGTTGACAGTTTAATAGCTGAGCCCAAGCCTCCGTTACTAATTCCAAAACGTCACTTTAGAAATAGTAATGAAGGAACGTTGAGTTGCCTCATTGAAAAAAGATACAATCTTGTATTATGTAGAGTATTATGAGAGAGATGGACTGAGTGACTGTGATTACCTGCATCTGATACAGCATCTCCTACAGACAATAAAACATCATTCTAAATATCCACTGAGCGTTAGCGTTATCTTTGGAAAGCGTTATCTTTGCATAATCGTCAATATTCTTTCATCCGTTTAGTGTGATTTGTAATGACAGCACTGCTCATCAGTTAGCCGCATTGTTGAAAGTAAACATAACTAATCTTCACAAAAGCGTTTATTTGTCAAAATAACAGTTTTTACTGCAGTGCTAACTCATAACAACAGTCTCTTATCGCCACCTAATGGCAGAACAATGTAACTTAGTATAAGAAATTATGATCCGCACTCATGAGAGTCATCTTTTTTCATTTTATTTAACATTCGTAACCAATTCATCACATTGGTGACGAATGTTAAATTAAATAAAAAAGACTGTCCTTGCGACTGTGGATCATAATTTCTTCTATGAAGTAACTTAACTGATTGACGCACCAAAATATAAAGATCAAGTAACGGAAGAGCACGTTGCAAGCGGCGTTGTGGAACAATATAACTAAAATCAAAATCACGAACACACACCATGCCTCGATACTAAACACTATTATTAAATACTATTAATATTTATATAAAATATTATTTATTGAATAATCACATTTACTGCAATAAAGAACAATAACAACAGCTATCATAAAAGTTGTTATGGAATTCAGCCAACCGTACAATGACAGTGCGATATACAGCATTGAATAAACATGATAATATTTTGCCAAAACTATTTGTTCTGGAACAAATAAGAGTTTAATAAGACCAAATACTGGCCGTTATATTTACCCAACACAAATTATATCTCATGTTTAACCACTATAGAGACATCAGAGCCAGCACTAAATTCCAGAAGATCTGGCCAAGTCCTAATTCTAGCTGAACACCTCTGGTGTGACTTTAAATGCAGACCTTGAGCCAAAAATGAATCCCCAAACACCAATGACTTGTAAATATGGGTACAGTCATTTCATACACTTCAAAGCTGTTGCAACAGAGGTGGAAATACAATTTTTAAGTACATTAATTATGTTTCCATCTGTGTTGCCACAGTTTGGAAGAGCCTTTTTTCTCTTCTAAAGAATGGGGTGTCCCAGGACTTTTGTCCATATAATGGATGTACAAGTCATTGGTGTTGGTGATGAAGTTTTGGCTCAAAGTTTGCATTTAAAGTCACACCAGAGGTGTTCAGCTGGGATTAGGACTTGGCTTTCTGCAGACCAGTCAAGTTCTTCCACACTGACTGAATAATAATTTCTCTTTAATCCTTGCCTTATACACAGAGGCACTGTCATGTTAGAATAGAAAAGGGTCCTGTCCAAACTGTTGCTATAAAATTAGAAGCACGCAATTCCCAAGAATCTAATTATATGCTTAATCATTAAGATTTGTACTCATGGAAATTACTAAAGTAGTCAAACCTTTCATTATAAGGGGGTGACACAATATGTTTGGCAATATAGTGTATATATGTGTGTGTGTGCGTGTATAATTAAAAATAATAATAATATAAACCACTTTTCATTTATTGTCCACAGCATGAAAATATCAGTTTATCAAATCCCCATCATTTTAACATCGGTGCATCCCAATTGTAAATAGCAATTTAAATTTAAAATAAATAAATACATAAATGCATAGATATATAGTATACATAACATACACAAATACATGCATAAATAAATACATTAGGGCTGTCAATCGATTAAAATATTTAATCGTGATTATTCGCATGATTGCCATGAGTTGACTCGCGATTAATCACAATTAATTGCACATTTTATTTGTTCTAAATGTACCTTAAATTAATACTTTAATCAACTCTAATCAACATGGGTATGGACAAATATGGATGCTTTATGCAAATGTATGTGTATTATTACCGAAACTCAACATAGAGCATGAAGACTAGACATGTTTCAAAGGTCATAGATGTTTTTCAAAGAACTTGTTCATGTCTATTACACACATGAAAAAAAGAAACACCAGGTTCCAATTACTTCTCTTTCTTTGCACTGAGCAATTTACTTACACAAACCTGTTTACATTTTTGCAGGACAGGGCAGCACTTCTTCTGAACATGCAAAATGTAGGCTACATTTATTATTTATTATTATAATTTTTTTCCATCTCTGTACCCACATACTGTATTTTGATGCAGCTAAATTCTCAATAAAACAGTTTTCATTGACATATTTAACTTTTTCTGTTGTCAGACAATGAAATTAATATGAAATAGTGACTGAAATGTGACCCAGTAAGACCATGTTAATCTGCACAAAAATCCTGATAATCGAGCCGTCGTCTGATGAAATCAAATATACATAAGATAAAAACAATAGCTGTGCTGTGATTTCGGCTATACTTGCATGTAAAACTAGAGAAACATTATTTCCCTATCAGTCGGTCACTCTCGACGTCACGTCGGAGGACCGACGAATTGGGATATCGCTTAGAGAGACCAATCCACTTTGAGTGTAAACTAAACGAGCCAATGCACATTGGCATGCGATTATTGCATCCAGCTGCCGCTGATCACAGCGTGAGTATTAGTAGGCAGCAGGTGCAGCGCATATTCAGCTTTTCGCTTCGGAGCCGAGCGGTTACATCGTTCTGCTCCAGACTTCTGCTGAACGAGTGAATTCAACGAGTTGAGCACGCTCTTCGGAAGACTCTTGTGCTGGTGGTACGGCACTACAGCGGTGGTGGTTCTTCCCATGTCGAGTGGACTGCACACATCAGGCTGCACTACCCCCTGTTTGTGTTGCAAATGACCATCTCCCCTGTTTGCTTCAGCACGCTAAAATAGTTTTTTCCCCTAAAAGAGCATTCACGGGTGCGTCTTTTTAAAGACGATGTTGCATCTGGCCAACTTGACGTTGCGTCTTTATAAAGACGAGTTGGGTCTTGCTTCAGACAACGTGTCACCTGTGCGTTTCTGGATGCGGTCGTTGCCTGGCGCTGGGTGAATGGTCACGATCGCTGCCTCACGTGCCTTGGCGGTAGCATGCTGAGGTGGCGTTCGTGGATGAGTCATCTTCTCATTGTGGATGCTCATCTCGGAGTTGCGGCCAGGCTCCGTTACCTCGACAAAGGGGCGGAACTGTTGCCTCCGTCTCGATCTAGTTCTCGTCCTGGCTGCAGACAGGCAAGGTCTACTTCAGGCGGTAGCACGGCTGGTCTGAGGATTACAGTGGTGGCAAACCCTCAAGGGACCATCGCTCCTCTTGCGCTCCGCAACCAGTTGAGCTGCCAATGGAATGTGCTGGGCCCTCTAAAAGGAGCGTACCAACAGTATCATTGGCACTCCTCCCGATGACCAGCCTGAGCCGGAGCTTCTGGAGAGGAAGATTCGGCTGCGTTGACGCTCCGGCGGTAGCAATGCCTGAGTCGGATCTGGAAGTGACGGCTATGCTTTCCCGGGCCACCGAAAGGGTAGGGCTCGAGTGGAGAAAGCCACCGTGTCCCGAACCCTCGAGGTTGGACGACTGGTTTCTCGGGGTAGCTTGTGCTGGTTCTCAGCACCCTGCCCCGGGTGCCTCTCTCCCTCGACAGGAAGCGGTTGTCTCTGTCTCTGGGTCCCAAGAGGACTTGGAGAGTCATGGACGAATCAACTTCGGACCACACTCATCCTCCCTCTCGCCAGCAGGCAGCAGTGGGCGTTTCGAGAGCGTCATCAAAGGCTACTCATGCACCCTCTGCCAAATTATGGAAGCAGGTAAACGTGCACCGCACACTCAGACCCCTCCTCGGTCCGCCACGGGCCAGGTCCCTGCATTCCACCTCGCTGCCCTACTACGGGTACGTCGGTGGTCCTGATGGTCCCGTTTGTACGGTGTCTGTGTGCCGGGAGCTGCCCAGCCGTCTCGCTGGCTCCTAAGGACCATCTGACTCGGCTATGCGATTCAGTTCGCCCGGCGTCCTCCCAAGTTCAGGGGCATCCACCTCACAGCAGTGAAGGCAGCCGATGCCCATGTCTTGTGAGAGGAATCACTGTCTTACTGGCGAAGGACGTGATGGTACCGGTCCCTCCAGCCGATATGAAGGCAGGGTTTTTTCAGCCCTTACTTCATTGTGCCCAAGAAAAGCGGTGGGTTACGACCAATCTTGGGTCTGCGCATCTTGAACTGGGCCTTTCATAAGCCTCCTTTCAAGATGCTCATGCAGAACCGCGTCTTCGGATGCATCCGTCCCCAAGTTCGGTCATTTGACCTGAAAGACCCGTACTTCCATGTGTCGATCCTTCCTTGCCACAGGCCATTCCTGCGGTTTGCGTTCGAAGGACAAGCACATCAGTACAGGTCCTGCCCGTCGGGCTGTCCCTATCGCCCCGTGTTTTCACGAAAGTAGCGGAGGCAGCACTTGTTCCCTTGAGAGAACAGGGCGTGCGCATTCTCAACTACCTCGATGACTGGCTCATACTGGCTCAGTCTCAGGATCAGTTATGCGAACACAGGGATTGGTGCTCTCGCACCTCAGCCAGTTGGGCCCTCGGGTCAACTGGGAAAAGAGCAAACTCTTGCCGATGCAGAGGATCTCTTTTCTCAGTATGTAGTTTGGATTCGGTCAATCAGACACCGCGCCTCACGCAGGAACGCACTCAGTCGGTGTTGAACTGCTTGAATACGTTCAATAACAGGACGGCGGCACCACTGAAACAGTTTAAGAGGCTCCTGGGGCATATTGCGGCTGCAGCGGCGGTCACACCGCTGGGGCTGCTCCATATGAGACCGCTTCAACACTGGCTCCATGGCCGAGTCCTGAGGTGGGCGTGGCAGAGCGGCACGCTGCGGGTCCAAGTCACTCCAGCCTGCCACCAAACCTTCACCCTGTGGTCAGACCTTTCATTCCTTTGGGCAGGAGTGCCCCTGGAACAGATCTCCAGGCACGCTGGAGACCTTCATATTCCGGGCTTGCTCAACCGGACAGCCGACGAGCTGTCACGAGCTCACAAGACACACAAGACTCCATCCCCAGACGGTCCAGCTGATTTGCGACGTTTTGGACTTGCACAGGTAGACCTGTTCGCGTCCCTAGAGACGTCACACTGCCAGTTGTTTACTCCCTGCCCGAAGGAACACTCGGCACGGACGCACTGGCACACAGCTGGCCGCGGGGCCTTCGCAAGTATAGTGGATGCCATTACCCTGGCTGATTAGGCACAGGGTGTGCCTTGCCCATTCAGGTTGAGAGCCCACTCTACAATAAGTGTGGCGTCCTCCTGGGCGCTGGCTCATGGCGCCTCGCTGACAGATATTTGTAGGGCTGCGGGCTGGGCGACCCTTAACACATTCGCTAGATTCTGTAGCCTTCATGTGGAACCGGTTTCCTCCTGTGTTCTCACCTCAAACGGGTAGAAGCACTGAGGGGCTCCGGTTTCGGGTCGGCTTGCTAAAAACTGCTCCAGAGAGTCCAACTGTAGACCCTGTCGAGCTCCTCCATCCCCTCGGCAGTTGGACGTGGCGGAGCGTCCGGCGCCAGACCCTCACTCGATGAATCCCTGAGAACCAGTAGAGGGCTGGGTTCCATATGTAGAGACCGTTCGGATCCCATATGTGTATTTCCACGGTTTAGCCTTAGAGCCCGTGTTTCCCAGCAGACTCCCTGCTACTTCCAAGAGGGTTAAATTCACCTCCAATCTTCCATATGCAACTGACTATTGTCCCTATGTGTAACTGCTTCTGAACCTCCCTCGGGAAGGTATGGGCTTCTGCAGCGTTCCTGTTCTGAGCTGAACGGGTACGTTTTCCCAGTGTTATCCAGTCCTACTGAGTGGGTAGTGCCATAGTAACAGTAACGGATCTTCCTATGGGGGCCCTAACCTGCGCCAAAAAATAACGGCACAGGAGGCCTCCACGGGACACTGGATGGGGCAGTATCCGTGGCCTTTTGGTAGGGATCCCAATTCGTCGGTCCTCTGATGTGACGTCGAGAGTGACCGACTGATAGGGAACGTCTCGTTTACGTATGTAACCCTCGTTCCCTGAAGGAGGGAACGGAGACGTCACGTCCCGGTTACGTATGTAACCCTCGTTCCCTGAAGGAGGGAACGGAGACGTCACGTCCCGTCGCCACGGCTCCTGTACCACCGCTGAGCGGCCGGGCCCCGGCTCGGCTCCTCAGCGAAAACCTGAATATGCGCTGCACCTGCTGCCTACTTATACTCACGCTGTAATCAGCGGGAGCTGGAAGCAATAATGGCATGCCAATGTGCATTGGCTCGTTTAGTTTACACTCGAAGTGGATTGGTCTCTCTAAGCGATATCCCTATTCGTCGGTCCTCCGACGTGACGTCTCCGTTCCCTCCTTCAGGGAACGAGGGTTACATACGTAACCGAGACGATCTGTGTTTAACTGAATTAAAGTGCTGCTCTTCTCTACTGCGCGCTGAACAGAAACTGAGCAGATGCACAGAGAGAGAGAGCAAGAGATAGGTGGGTAAGTGCTGACTGAACCGAGCTGATGCACAGAGAGAGAGAGAGAGATTTGTGCGCACGCGTTGGCAAAGCAAGACTTCTCGCTCGCGCGGCAGTACTGGCGATTATCAGAGACTAAATAAGGTTTGGGTGCTTTTTTGAAAAGAAAAAATTAACTAAAGTGGTTTGCAATGTTGCTAAGTTGGCAACACTGTGCATCTCAATTTCTCCAACTATGGGTTGGGCCACGGGTCAAACAGAAAACATGCGCTGCATTAAACATGCATGAATACAATTTGTGCTGTTAAGATGAATTTACATTAACGAGTTTTTAACTTTGACAGCACTACAATAAATACATTCCCATTTAAAAAAATACAAAAATGTATTGCAATTTTAAAAATAAATAAATAAATAACAGCCTACAGATAAAAATATGAACAATACAAATTTATGTAGCTAATCATAGCCCCCTGCTGGTCTGGAGACAATAACTAACACGGTGGTGTGTTAATCCATCTTCCATCTATGGTTGAGATCTGCTTTAGTAATAAGTCTCTAAAAGAGTAAAAAAATAAAATAAAATAAAAAAACACCTGTAATTTCAATGACATCAAGCAAACAAAAGAGAGGGACATTGAAACATCAGGTGAACCAAAGCTCATCAAAAGGCATATTATTTTCCCCAACATTTTGAAAGAGATACAAGCAACATAATGTATTTAAACAAGAACGATGTACTTGGCTGTGCTAATGAGGACATTAATTGCTCCCTCCAGAAGTTTTAAAGCAAGAAGCTGTCATGGAAATGAGAAGGTAGCTGCATTAAAGAGGCGTGATATGCCTGTAAGTGTGGTGCCTTTTCCCTTGTTCTCCCATGTAAGGAAATATATTATGCATCCACACATATTAAGACAATATTGAGTGCACATAAATAATTATAAAAAATACTTATTTATTTCATTAATAAAAGACAGCACTTGTAAACGGAAGAAGCCTGCAGGTACATTCTAATGAATATTGTGTTTAGCATGTTTAGGGAGAATAAATAGCGGGTTTCATTAAAAGAGAATGCAGAGGAAGCGGATTGAATCAGCATACATCAAAAGGAAAGGAATCATCTTGATTCATATTAGCAGACTCTTAATGTTGTTGTTCTAATTAGACTAGTGCTGATGACAGGGAGAGATGATAGGGTAACATCAGGTCTGTGTTAGGCAAGCTTTTGACAGATGTAAATTGCCAAGCTCTCTCATGATCTTATAGCAGATACAAACACACACACAGCTCTTCTCACTCAATTAGTGGCCTCTCCATGCTCAAAACAAAGGCTTGTTTTGAGTAAGGATACAATTATGTTTTCTCAAAGAAAACTAGACTAAACAGATGGAGGAAAGCAAACATGCAAGTATCACATGCACTGGCTATGTACATGAAACATCAATAGGGTCATTCCTCTTATGTAGTGCATTTTCAAACCCCCATCAAAATCTTAATATACTACATGAAATATTAAACACAATTTTTACATTTGCATTTAGCCGACGCTCTTTTATCCAAATATACTTGCGATAGAGGAACATAAAGAATATAAGCAATTTGCCACAGAGCTAACAATATTCACACAGTGCCAGGTTTATTAGAAAGCTGGATTAGGAAAATAAGCAGAGCAGAGATGATATGTAGAGAAGAAGAAGATTAAGATGACTTTTTCTTCATTATGCAAGTCCTTAACCCTTTCGCACATGAGTTTAAAATATTCTAGCTGAGCCCACATGAGTTTTTTAGGCGACCGTTATTTTAGAACGTATCACCTTATTGTTTCCATGGCAACGCGTCATGCTTGTCATGTGACACAGCACACGCAGCCAAATAGTTCTGTATGACATGTGGATCGCTTTTATTTCGTTTTCATTTTTTAATCAACATATTCACAAACATGCTCACTATATTATGAAATATCTGATATTCCGATTCTGAAATATGTGCAAGTAAATGTATTTGGTAGTTTAAACACTTATAATGACCGTGTAAGATTATCTATACCGCTTGACGGGCGCCGCCATGTTAGTTTGCTCTGAATCCTAGCTGTGGGATAAACAACACGTAAATTCATCCTCTCCTCTCAAAACACGTTAAAGTAAGTCTACGGTAAACTGGGAGAAGAGCAGAGTAAACTTTATAGTTACCTACACAATCTGTATATGATATCAATAAAACATGTCATCAGATTATATTTGTAATGATCATTATTGCCGTTTTCATCGAAATCAGCATGCATTTTACAAACTATAAATGTATGGTTCCCTTTCAAGCTGTCACGAGACATCACAGAGATTTCTCCGTTATGGGAACTCCTTCCTCAACCTTTCCTGAAGACCTATTGGCTCACGCCAGTCGGCTGACTGGCCAATTGTCATGAAGCATGCAAATATAATGACTCGAGAGGCAGTATAAATGCAGCGCCAGCGACAATTCGTCAGAATCTTTTTCTTCACCTTTGCTGAACCTAGGTTATGGCTTAAAATGTTACAACTCACGGTTAAGGTTCGCTCATTCGAGGCAGGCCTCATGGCTGCTCCTCTGCAGCGTTCAGGTGAGTATGACATTTCTTAAGGTAGTCCGTCTGCCCTCTGATCAGCGGTGGACCTTCGGGACTCAGGTGATGAGCTCATGCCGACTAAATGTCCGCATTCCTCTCACCGTCGAACCTGCAGGACAGGACATCAGCCCGGCTTCTCACGCCCCCTTCCATGGCGGTGCGGAGGCCGAGGGCAGATGCTTGGGAGCAAAGGGATCTCACGTCGCCGCAGATGCTGCGGAAGAACCCACTGTAAGCATGCAGCCCCGCCTCAGGCGGCGTTCTGCTGTTTGCAAAGCACAATCGCTCCTCTCTCATTCACATGATAATAGCCCCTCATTAGCGGCTACCGTGTGTTCGGAACAACCTCTCATTACATGATAATAGCCCCTCATTAGCGGCTACCGTGTGATCGGGACAACCTCTCATTCACATGATAATAGCCCCTCATTAGCGGCTACCGTGTGTTGAACAACCTCTCATTACATGATAATAGCCCCTCATTAGCGGCTACCGTGTGATCGGGACAACCTCTCATTCACATGATAATAGCCCCTTATTAGCGGCTACAGTGGGTAGAGGACATTTATAATTCACATGGTAACAGCCCCTTGTCAGCGGCTACAGTGTGTAGTGAACTTTTTATAATTCACATGATAACATCGGCGGCGCCTTGTGTGTAGAGGACATGTTTTTCTAATTCACAAAGCGCGAAGGCGATGGGATCTGATGCCCCCGCGAAAGCGCGGCGAGTCACTTGACACCCCTCGCGGGAAGCGCGAAGGTGAGGAGTCACATGACACCCTCGGCGCGAAGGTGAGAGTCACATGACTCCCCACAGCGCGAGGTAGGAGTCACATGATACCCCTCGGAAAAGCGCGAGGCGGAGTCACCTGATGCCCTGAAGGCGCATCCTATCAGCCTCCCAGATTTCGCCGGACTATTACGCCAGTTGTTTACGCCTTCACGTGGTGTTCAACTAGGTCGTATAGCAGTCAGCCTGTAGTTATTACAGCCGCTATATTGTAGAAGACCGCGAGGCGAGGTCACCTGATGCCCTGAAGGGCGCATCCTATCAGCCTCCCAGATTTCGCCGGACTATTCGCCAGTTGTTTACGCCCCTTCACGTGGTGTTCAACTAGGTCGTATAGCAGTCAGCCTGTGGTTATTACAGCCGCTATATTGTAGAAGACTGCGCGAAGGCGAGGAGTCACCTGATGTCTTGAAGGGCGCATCCTATCAGCCTCCCAGATTTCGCCGGACTATTACGCCAGTTGTTTACGCCCCTTCACGTGGTGTTCAACTAGGTGTTATAACATAGTCAGCCTGTAGTTATTACAGCCGCTATGTTGTAGAAGACCCCGGGATCGAGGTCTTCTTTGAGAAGTTAAGAGACCCGGGAAGAGGCACCACGACCAGTGCAGGAGCCCTCAAGCTGTCTCAAAATTGTAAAATGTGTGGGACGAAGTGTGTTCATTAAAGCATACGTTTGCACGAGGAGCTTTCCTCCTCGCTCAGTCACCACCTCCGCTCGCCCCTCCCCTTAGCGACCGGACCCACTGCCCACACGGGTTATAGCTGCCAGCCGCTGTAGCCGCTGTGTCAGTTCATGAGCGCGTGAGAAGCGATTCCAAGAATCTCACGCTGGCTGCTCTGCATAAGAGCGAGGGTACACCCTTCAATTCAGACACAGACCACCCCGTTTCAATGGCGTGGCGTAGTCTCTAACACTGACTCGAAATGCCCTTATCCTAACAAGAGCTATACAATTGCTCGGGGAAGGAGCAATAGAGCAATTTTCAGCGAACAGGCGGGACGGCTGTTTTTGTCCAGCCGCTGTTTGGGGTGCCTAGAGAGAGGGTAGACTCTGCCCGATTCTAGATCTCGGACCCATCAACAGAGCGCTTGGAAAGCGTCCGTTCAGGATGCTAACGCTAAGCAGATCCTGGCGCGAATTCGCCCCGGGGACTGGTTTGCGTCCGTGGATTTAAAGGACGCGTACTTTCACATTCGGATAGCACCGCATACACAGACGGTTTTTCTGAATAGCTGTCAACTGTCAGGGAGAAGCACAGCGTTCCAATACTCTGTTCCCCCGTCCGGGCTGCTCCACGCACTTTCAAAGTGCATCAATGCAGCACTTCCCACTCAGATCGAGCGGAAGGCGCATCCTCAACTATCTGGACGATTGGCTGATTTTAGCTCGGTCCCTGGATACGCTTATCAGCCACATAGACTCTCTGTTTATTCACTTAGAGTCCCTATGGCTATGAGAGCCCGCCTCGCGAGATCGTGTGGGGATGAGACCCTGCCTCGTGAGATCGCGTGGGATGAGAGCCTGCCTCTCGTGAGATCGCGTGGAGATGAATCCCGCCTCTCGTGAGATCGAGCCGCGGCCAATTGTCTTCCCTGCGCCTTTCAGGCAGGGCAGCTCTGTTCAGTTGAGGGTATTACAGAGACCGCTCGTACTCAAGGTGGTGGATTCAGCGGTATTACATCCGGGATTATTACACATGCGCCCGCTGCAGCTATGGCTGGAATCTCGAGTCCCGTGAACGGGCGTGGACTTCGGGATGTTTGCGCATCACGGCCACTTCAAGCTCTGACGCACCCAGATGCGCCAGATGATCACGATGGATGCATCGACTCACGGCTGGGGAGTAGTGTGCGAGGAATGCCAGCTTCGGACTGTAGCTGGAATCTCAGAGCCAGTGGCACTTAAATCGCCTGGAGCTGGAAGCAGTCTTCTTAGCTCTAAAGGATTTTCAGCCACAGCTGGACCAGCAAATGTACTGATTCGCACCGACAGCACGTCTGTGGTTTCATACATAAATCCTTAAGGAGAGTGGAGATTGCACCCGAGTCGGTTCGGATGATCTGGAACCGCTAGCGTTAAGGGAGAGCGGAGGTGGATCTGTTCGCCAGAGCGAGAACACGCATTGCCTGTTGTTCTTCACTCCCCGCTGACATCACGCTGACCAGCAGCTAGCCCGTATGCATTTCCTCCGATCAAGGAATGTTACCGCTGGTGTTATGAGAGATCAGGGTGGAGCGAGCATCAGGGATACTCATCGCCCTGAATCCAGCCTGGGTTCCCAGACTTGACGGAACTGCTGGAGGCACCGCCTTGCCGTTCCCCGGCAGGAAATGCATGCTATCCCAGGTCGAACCTGAAACTATAGAGCCATCATGTGTGATCGCTTCAGGGGTATCAGAGAGGGGCGCCTTACAGTCTCGCACGCTCATGGGAGCGCGAAAACCCTGTACAAAACGTTTGTATGCTTCAAATGGGAGTGTTTGTGAAGGAGTCAGGCTCATATCGACCTGACTACTTGCACCGTATGTTCTGAGTTTCCCGCTGCACAGACTGGATAGTGGATCGTTACCATCGACACTGAAGTCTATGTCGCGGCCATTGCCGTGTCCGTTCCCCGCAGAGCGGGCAAACGTTCGGTAAAAAGACTACATTCCCCATGTCCACTTTCGTTTCCGCTCTGGGACCAGGAAGTGGGGTAAGAGCTCTCTCATTGCAGCCATTGGGCTTTTAACATCAGTAGGTTTGAAGGAGCTATTCCTTAAAACTACAGTCCTTCTGGCCTTCGCTTCGGCTAAGAGCATTACACGCTTTTTCTGTGGACAGCGACTGCATTCGATTCGGTCCCGGGACTGCAGTGTCACTCTTCGGCCGAGATTGGAATACGTGCCTATCACTGTCTACCCCCCTTCGAAAGGACGGAGACGGTTCGCCGTCAGCCCTTGCTACTAAATCATCACCCTCACAGAGTGCGGACGCCCAGACTGCAGTTTGCCCCGTCAGTGTTTTTGAGATTTTACATTGACCGTTCAAGCAGTTTTCGGCAATCAATCCAGTTTTTGGGTGCTATGGTGGGTGTACGAACGGCCGAGCCGTATCGAAGCTAAGTCTGTCACAATGGATTGTGGACGCTATCACGGAGGCATATACAACCCAAGGTTTGGAAATTCCCTCTGTGCATTGAGGGCTATCGTTCCACCTAGCGTGGTTGAGATGTATGTGTATTCAAGATATTGCTTGCCAGCCGGTGGTCTTTGCAGAATATCTTCGCCAGGTTTTACAAGCTGGACGTTCAGTCCTTAGCCTCCCAAGAGCGGTCGGTGAGTAACTAATTCATGTTGCTAAGTTACCTTTTTGTGGGAGGTGCTGTTTGTACAGTACATTACGCAGCCCTTTATGAGGTGTTGTTTGTCGGCCCTGAGTTCAGTGCCGCGGACATGGTCATGTTATGGTATGCTGCTCAAACACAGTTAACTCTATAGCTCCTATAATACTGCTATGGCTGGATGTGTTCTGCCCTGCTCTCAGCGCAGCCCATGTAGTCACTTGCCAGATATGCAAATTTTGTATACCTGAGGTGTAGGCGCTCATTGGCTTATCTCCATCTATCAGCTGTGAGCCCGCCCTACGAGCTCTGTTATTGGTGGGAATACTATCGCGCTGTGTAACTGGTACGGGCTGTCCGTAGCCTCTCTCACGGCGGGATTGAATAACGTTCCCATAACGGAGAAATCTCCGTGATGTCTCGTGACAGCTTGAAAGGGAACGCTCCGGTTACTATGGTAACCTCGGTTCCCTGAAAGCGGGAACGAGACATCACGGTGATCGCCGTGATCGCTGCTCGTTCAGCCAAGCGGCGTTCAGTTCAGATTCTGACGTAATTGTCGCGGGCGCTGCATTTATACTGCCTCTCGAGCTCGTCATATTTGCATGCTTCGCGACAATTGGCCAGTCATTGACTGGCGTGAGCCAATAGGTCTTCAGGAAAGGTTGGAGGGAAGGAGTTCCCATAACGGAGAAATCTCCGTGATGTCTCGTTCCCGCTTTCAGGGAACTGAGGTTACCATAGTAACCGGAGCGTTTTGCTTGTACTTATGCGTGTTTAAATGTCTGAAGCCTAAAATAAGCATTATATGGTTGAAAACAATGAATGGTTGTGATAATATGACAAGCGCTCAGCGCATCTGCTCTGGCTCAGCGCCATTCAAAGCACAAAAGCAGATTTGAATTTAGTAGTTGATGACGTGACGCACTGAACGCTCTAATCACACCGGTGTGATCGTATGCTTCTGGGACCAGCCAAGACTGATCACACCGGTGTGATCGTACGTGTGAAAGGGTTGGGAATAGTTTATACAAAGATACAAATTTGTTGAAAATATACTCATTCTCAGGCCATCTGAGAGGTGGATTAATTTGTTTATTCATTGGAACATATTTAGAGAAATGTAGCATCACATCAGTTGCTCACTTATGGATCATCTGTAGTAAATGGGTGCCATTAGATTGGGAGTTGTAACATTACAATAATTCACACAAATCCAGTAATGTTTTGTGAAGCAAAATGCTGTGTATTTGTTACAGAGGTGGAAAGTAACGAATTACATTTACTCGCGTTACTGTAATTGAGTAGCTTTTTTGTGTACTTGTACTTTTTAAAGTATTTTTTTTAATCTGTAATTTTACTTTTACTTAAGTATATTTTGTGTTAAGTATTGTACTTTTCTACATTGTAAAACACATTAATTACTGAGTAAAAAAAAAAATCGCTCCGTGGAAACAACTGCAGTAAATAATAGGCAGAAGAAGAAACTGGCGCTAAAATCACAAGAAAGATGCAGACGGACTAGACAGGCGTTAATGGTGCAGACCCAGCTGAAAACCAAACCCCGTCGTACTCTGCTGAAGTTGAACTCAAAGGAAATGAAGTGAACCCCTGGCCATATATTCATGCTCTATTATGCAGTGTAAGCTGTGCTTGCCTCGGGAGATCGAACTAGCAGCTTATAAAATCTCAACATCAACCGTTCGCAAGCATGTAGAGGTAACGTAAGGCAAATAACGTTACTTGCATCGTTGCATTGGTGGTTAAAATGAAGCTTTAACAGCTTAACAAAATGTTTTGCACAAATTAGCCAAAAAGACAGTGGTGCAGAGTGTGCGATATCATCTGTGATAATAGTAGTTGTTGTTTTAACGATGTGCGATTATCAGTATTTTGCCAAAAACCAAACAAAACACTCTAAACAGTGTGCCGTGAAATCTAGTAACATTAGATTAGACCAATCCGTGTGCATTTGGAGTGCTTTCTTTCACTGCGTGATTCAGTCTGTTACAATGCGTTTAGAATGATCACAAAATTGAAGATATAGAAGCAGAAAATGTATATATTTATATAATTTAATATAGTAAGTCAACATCACATGAAGAATACCGTTTTTCTCCAAAAAATCACCATGATTACATAGGCCTGTAGTTTTTCTTTTTACACAGTTCAAAAAACAAGATGTAAGAGACTTACGTTTTAGACACCAAATTGCCTGTTTTTGCTCTATTTCGACAACAAAAATAATTCCAAACACAGCCACCATACACAGTTTTGCGTCTCTGACTCTGAGCAATGACGTGTTTTGTTCCTGAATTAATTAACCGTTTAAATCATTCTGTTCAATCCCAATGACTCTCTTAACTGTGACTTGCTGACACCTTCTGGTGGTTCTAATTTAACATTTAAAGTATCTTTTGATTTTTTTTTTTTTTTAGAATTTCAAATGACTATTTAACATTTGTGACCCTGGCCTGGAGCACAAAACCAGTCTTAAGTCGCTGGGGTATATTTGTAGCAATAGCCAACAATACATTGTATGGGTTAAAATTATACATTTCTCTTTTATGCCAAAAATCATTAGTATATTAAGTAAAGATCATGTTCCATTAATATATTTTGTAAATTTCCTACTGTAAATATATCAAGAGCTTAATTTGAACAACTTTAAAGGAGATTTTCTCAATATTTGGATTTTTTGCACCCTCAGATTCCAGATTTTTAAATATTGTCCTATCATAACAAACCATACATCAATGGAAAGATTATTTATTCAGCTTTCAGATGATGTATAAATCTCAATTTAGGAAAATGGACCCTTATGGTTTTGTGGTTCAGGGTCACATTTTATGCATTATTTATCAAAACATTATTTCTGCATTTGTAACTGCAGGCTAAATGCATTCAATGTCAGTGTAAATACATCTATGCCACTTCAGATGAAGCTTCTGCGTTTCCTCTGCATTGCAAAGATGCATTTTGTTGATACTGATTTAATTTTGCCTGGTAATATCCCAAATGTCTTATTATTCTAATTAACCGATTCCTTTAATTAAAAACACCTAGTTTGAGATTTATAGGCCTATCCCAGGGGTGTCAAACTCAGTTCCTGGAGGGCCACAGCCCTAAAGAGTTTAGTTCCAACCCTGCTCCAATACACACACCATGTAGTTTTCAAATAAGCCTAAATGATTAGTTTAGCTGTATCAGATGTGTTTAATTAGGGTAATATCTACACTGTGTAGGGCTGTGGCCCTCCAGGAACTGAGTTTGACACCTTTGGTCTATCCCATTTTTTCCTCCCTCCCATTGTTAAAATGTAACTAAGAAATTTTTTACTCTGAGTACATTTTTAATTAGCTACTTTTTACTTTTACTTGAGTAGATTTTTAGATTGGTACTTTTACTTGTACTTAAGTAAAATTTAATTAATGTTATGGTACTTTTACTTGAGTAGAATATTTTTGTACTCTTTCCACCTCTGATTTGTTATTAACAAATTCAAAACAATGTTGAATTCAATGTTTTACTCCAAAAAAAAAAAAAACTTCTATCTATAATACTGTTCCATTTCAGTCGGTCACGTTCGACGTACGTCGGAACTGACCGACGAATTGGGGATCACTTTGGGAGACCAATCGTCTTAGAGTGTAAGAAAACGAACCAATGCACATTGGCATGCGATAATTGCATCAGCTGCTCTGCGCTACAGCACAAGTATTTAATGAGCAGCAGGTACGTCGCATATTTGCTATTCGCTTCGGAGCCGGACACATGTCTTGTTCCTGCTTTTATGTTTTATTTTCTTCGGAAGTGGTCGTCAAACTGCTCATTTAGGAAAGAGCCTCTGCGTGTCTGGTGTGGGTGTGACGCACTGACAGTGTTGGTTGCAATCTCACAAGAAAGCAAAAACAGCTGTTTCCACAGCTCGTGGAGAGGAAGTGGTTGATCTTCAACGAGATCGCTATTTATACAGCTGAGAGTTTCATCTTCAACGAGGGTGTGAGTGCTCACAACAGGCTTGTACTTTTGTACTGTTGTGTAGCTGCGGCAATTTGCCTGTGCGTTTAAGCACCAGAAGAGAGAAAATTCCTAAAAGAGCACACACGATTTGAAACTGCGTCTTTTTCAAGATGTCATTCAGACCGTGTGCTACTGATGCGGTCGCTACCTGCTCCCCGGTGATGGTCATGATTACTACCTCACGTGTTTGGGCTTCGCACACGCTGAGGTTGCACTCATAGAGGGTACATGTTGTAACTACGGGAACATGACCAGATCAGTTTTAAGGTCAAACACCTTGCCACTCCCTTCCCCCTCTCTCTGTGCCAGCACTCAGTGGTGTGTGGTTCGAGGATGTCACCAGGCCTTCTCTCACACACACTTTGCCCCACCCTGGAACCAGGTAAGTGTTGCGCAGCTCACGCAGACTCCACTTCAGGCAGCCTCAGTGCCTCCCGAGTTGAGACCCTGTGTTCCTCCTCGTCCTAACTCGACGACTTCTTGGGACCTGTCTCTGGTGCTCACGACACTGCAAATACCTCCCTTTGAACCAATTGCAGCCAGCTGAGTTGAAAATTCTGTCATTAAAGACAGTTTTTCTGACTGCATTGGCTTCTATCAAGAGGGTAGGGGACCTGCAGGCATTTTCGGTTGACAAATCATGCCTATAATTTGCCGGCCAACTCTCACGTTGTCCTGAGACCCCGGCCTGATATGTACCCAAGGTTCCTACCACTCCCTTTAGGGGCCAGGTAGTGAGCCTGCAAGCGCTGCCCTGGAAGGTGGCAGACACAGCCCTAGATTTTCTCTGTCCCATCCGCGCTGCGGCTGTACGTGGACAGAACACAAAGCTTCAGGACCTCAGACCAGTTCTTTGTCTGTTACGGAGGCCAGCATAAGGGAAAGGCTGTCTCCAAGCAGAGGTTAGCCCACTGGATAGTGGATGCTATCGTATTGTCGTACCAATCCCAAGACGTGCCTTGCCCCTTCGGGTTGTGAGCACACTCAACTAGAAATGTTGCTTCCTCTTGGACACTGCCTCAAGGCGCCTCGCTAGCCGATATTTGTAGAGCTGAGGGCTGGGCGACCCCTAACACATTCGCTAGATTATATAGCCTGCGTGTAGAGCCGGTGTCTTCCCGTGTACTCACTCCCAGTGGCCAGTAGCGCGAAGGACCTGTTCTAAGTTTTGGCTTGCAACGCCACTCCCGCCCGCTGGGCCGGATATGTGCGTCTTTTGCTCCAGTAGGGTTCTCGAGAAATGGCTAACCCTGTGAGTTCCTCCATCACCCAACCCCCTCCCCCTCCTGGCAGTAAAACGTGGCGGAGCATGTCTGATGCCAGACCTACACTCGTATGCTTGTGGAACCTGTGTTAGGCTGGGTGTCCATATGTAGCAGTCACAGCAGTGATCCTATATACATATTCTTCCACGGAAGGCTACCCAGTCCGGCTAGCCCGTGTCTTTCCCTCAACAGAGCCTGCTCTGTCATCTCTGCTGGTGTTCTTTCCCCCCTAAAACTAGGCTGGAACCACCCCAGAGATGTCCATATGTTGCAATACCGTCTTGGATTGTCCATATGTGTAACCGCCACAGTTACCTTCCTCTATGTGGCCTCCACAGCATACCCTTCCCTTCCTAGTGCACGCTTTCCCAGCGTTATCCAATAGTCACACTGAAGGTTGCTAAATTTCTCAAAATCTGTTCCAATGTAGTAACAAATGTACTTGCATATTGGATGTCCTGAAGGTTGAGTAAATTGTCAGTCAATCTTCATTTTTGGGTGCACTGTTCTTTTAAATTATTGGGTGCACTTTTAATGACATTGTCATCCAGAAAGTGACATACTTTGGATGCGAAAACAACACAGATCAGTAAGTAGCAATGCTTTTAGTTCAATCTTATTTCATTGAAAACATATAGCTTCAGCTAAACATATTTCCAAAAATCTTGAATTAATTCTTTCAAAATGCACTGCAGGCATTTTATTGTTTAAAAAGCTACAGAACTCACAATGTCTTGCGTAACAGGACTGACACAATAGTTAGTTCCAAAATCACACAAACTTACACATTCACTCTCAACCGATATCAAAGATTCGAGCGATCTGTGAAATCGTACAGGGACTTTGTTGTAATGGTCTTTGTGAACATTCAGAGCATGAGTACTTCCATGCTTCATTCTGTTCCAGCTTTTACAAGCGCCACTATGTCTGGGTTGATGAAGGCGCTGATGTCTGGTGTCCATTATGGCTGCAGATAAGGGCTCTTTGATTGACACTAGGTATTAAAGTGCCACCTGCGGTGAACGTAACAGCGATAAGAAGTGTATGTGAGTCTGTTTCTTTGTGTGTATTCGTAAGGTTCATTATTAGGCTCTAGACTAACTTTTTGCACTGGGTGCACTGGTGCGCCTAACTTTTTTTCTTAGGTGCACCAGCACAAAAGTTAGGTGCACCCAAATTTTTATATAGGCAATATTGACTAGTAAAACGACTAACTAACAATCTGGTCAACATAAAGTTCTTTATTTGAAGCACAATTCTACAAGAAAGGTAACTTACTGAAAAAGTGTTGGTGCTTAAAGTGCTTCACTGAGCAGAGATTTAAACTTAAAACATCTCAAGATAAATAAAATCTAAATTAAGTGTTTTAAGGGCGTCAAACTGAACATCTCATGGCTCAATGTATTATGGACTACCCTCCATTGCAGTCACATGCCCCTCGGATGGCCAACTCCTGTAGTTTAGCTTTCTTGATCTTTGGCCTCGGCTAAACCAGCTGGCCACACTCTCTAGCATCAACATCTTCCAGACTTGGCCCTTCTACACTGAGTCTTATCAGATCTTCCACTGTGTCTGAATGAAGGGATGCTCTAGTGCAGTGCTTCTCAAACCCCCTTAAACCCATAAAACAATCCTCCATCCCACCACAGACTACCAAATAATTGCACTAAACATAATGAAAAAAAGAAGTATTTACAGTTTTATAACCAATTCTTACTATGCAAAAAGAAGTATACTTAGGCCTTTAGTGTTATGTTAGAAGCATTTTTATACTCATACCTTTTCTTGATTTAATATTTTGATTTTTTTAGCTTTATTTTCATTTAAATGTTTAGTTTTGAAATGTTGTATGCATTTGTCATGTTTATTTCATGTCTTTATCTTCTTAAATGTGTGTATATATTATATATAGTTTTAACTTTTAATTTTAGTTACTTATTTGTAAGCCGCTTTGGAAAAAAGCGTCTGCTAAATGACAAAGTAAAGTAAAGAAAAAATAACTGTTCTGTTCTGTCTAATTGTCTCTCTGTACTCATACTGTATTTTAATGCAGCCAAATTCTCAATAAAACTGTTTTACTTTATATATTTGACTGTTTATGTTGTCAGTCAACAGGATAAATATGAAATAATGACTGAAACACGTCCCTTTAAGAATTCATAACCAGCTCTCCCTTCCAAGAAGCTAGTCTGCACAAAAATACTAATTTATAATTGTATTGAGCCGTTGTCTGATGAAATCAAATAAGACACAATATAAGACAAGACAATTCCAGTGCTGTGATTTCTTCTATATTTGCATGTACATTTAGAGAAGAAATAATATCTGTTTTAACTGAACAGGCTCCTCTCAGACGCTTGCTGAACAGAGCAGATGCAGAGAAAGCGCGCTGATCTCGCGCCGTTGTGGCGATCACAGAGACACTCGATTTGTCACTAGTTGCTTTTTTTGGAAAACAAAAAGTTGCTATGGGGGTCTACAAAGGTGCTAAATGTCGCTAAGTTGGCAACACTGCACGCATCTCTACTACCCACCTCTTTCTCTGTCTGACTGCAGCAGCACACGTGACGCATTTGTCAACGCACACACACATACAGGAATATCTGGACCACGGACAATCAGAGGGGGTCCGCCTTCACTATCTCTGATTGGTTTAGACCACGATATAAGCCTAACGGGAGTGTCTTTTGTTGAGTTTCTGAGTCGCGGATACTTTTTTTTCTTTTCTCGGATGGCTGACCGCACCAGTGCGCCCTGGGATTTTTGTTAGTCGCACCCGTGAGAAATTAGGTCGCACGTGCGACCAAATTGGTCGCACTCTAGAGCCCTGATAAGGGTTGGAGTTTGTCACATCCTGTGACACTCTGTGTTGACATGCACCTAAATAAATGCAGCTCCACATTTACATTTACATTTAGTCATTTAGCAGACGCTTTTATCCAAAGCGACTTACAATTGGGAGTACATAAAGCGATTAATCTTGAAGAGGCAAACATACAGAGGAAGTGCCAATAACACCAAGTCTCAGGCATTGTTCAAATAAGTGCATGCTAGCAAGGGAAGGAGAGAAAGATAAAGAGAAAGATGAAGATTTTGAAAAAGTGAAAGTTCCATTTTTTTTTTTTTTTTTTTATGTAGTCAAGTAGAGTTGAAAGAGATGAGTTTTCAGTTGTTGCTTGAAAATTGACAGGGATCCAGCATTCCGGATGGGGTGGGAAGATCATTCCACCGCCAGGAACAGTGAAAAGAATGTTCTGGAGAGTGATTTTGAGCCTCTCTGTGATGGTACCACGAGGCGTCACTCACTAGCAGATCTCAGACTTCTGGAGGGGATGTAAATTCGTAATAGTGAGTGGAAGTAGGCGGGTGCTGAGCCTGTGGTTGTTCTATATGCAAGCATCAGTGTCTTGAACTGGATGCGAGCTGCAACTGGTAGCCAGTGCAAGGAGACAAAGAGAGGTGTAACATGGGCTCTTTTGGGCTCGTTGAAGACCAGTCGTGCCGCTGCATTCTGAATCATTTGTAGAGGTTTGATTGTGTTTGATGGAAGTCCAGCTAGAAGAGCATTGCAGTAGTCCAGTCTAGAAATGACAAGGGCCTGGACAAGAAGTTGTGCAGCATGCTCTGTCAGAAAGGGCCTGATCTTTCTGATGTTGTGTAGTGCAAACCTGCAAGATCGAGCAGTCTTTGCAATGTGCTCTTTGAAGGTCAGCTGGTCAAAGATTACACCAAGATTTCTGACCGAAGCTGATGGGGTAATTGTTGATGAACCTAACTGAATCGTGAAATCATGCTGTAGAGTTGGAGTTGTAGGGAAGACAAGAAGCTCAGTCTTTGCCAGGTTGAGCTGTAGATGGTGTTCTTTCATCCATGCCGAGATGTCCACCAGGCAGCCTGAGATCCGTGCAGCTACCGTTGGATCATCTGGTCGAAATGAGAGATAGAGCTGTGTGTCATCAGCATAGAAATGGTAGGAGAAGCCATGTGCCTGTATGATGGGAGCCAGTGATGTAGTGTATGTGGAGAAGAGGAGGGGTCCAAGAACCGAGCCCTGGGGAACCCCAGTGACCAATTGATGTGCTTTGGATACCTCCCCGCCCCAGGCCACCCTGAAAGACCGACCAGTGAGATAGGATTCAAACCAGCGAAGTGGAATCCCAGTGATATCCAGTGATGAGAGGGTGGACAGGAGGATCTGATGATTGACAGTGTCAAAAGCGGCAGACAGATCCAGCAGAATGAGGACTGATGATTTGGAATCGACATTTGTTCAGTTTTGCTGTATGGCTACTATAAATGTTGTATAAACCTGTCTCTGTCAGTCACATGAGGTCTCAGTTCTAGATAGAAGTCGATATCTTGAAGGTGGGCCTGAATGGTGTGGCCCTTCGTGGAGTTCGGGTTGAACTTGCTGATGTTTTTAGACAGCTTGTCGAGGTCTTTGATGGTCATCCCTGGTGCAGCTCCAAGGTCTGCTTGGATAGGAGGTTTTCTTTCGGTTACAGGGAAGACTGCTGTGGCGAAGGCAGGTGAGGTTTTGGGTTGTGATCCTTCACTTCTTTCGCTGTATATGAGTTCTTGGATATGGGACTCTGCTCTGCTCAGCAGTGGAGAGGCTGAGTGTTGTTTCTCTCGCCTTGGCTCTTGTTAAAGCTCATAAGCATGTTTAAGTTCCCTTCTGACCATGTAGAGCTGATAGTTGGTATTGTCTAATTGTTGGGACAGATTATCCATTTCAATTCTGTACCTTTCAAGGTGTTTTTTCAAGGCACTGATTTCAGCATTCTTGTTGATGTCATTCTTGGCTTTCTCTTGTAGCAGGTCAGCATACTGAAGTCTGTTTCCCAGGTTTTTCTGGGCAGCCTTTGCATGTTGTTGGTCAAGCTGAGCTTCTGTCAGGGCTGCTTGGAGCTCCTTAACTTGTTCCGTTGTTTCCTGCTCCATCTCGTTGGGTGCTTTGAGTTGATCTTGAACTTTCACTTCCAGCTTCACTTTTAATTACTGCAGTTTAGCTTTGTGCGGCTAATAGTGACTGAGATTCTGGAGTACAGCTATTGGATGACCTGGAGGACGTAGGGCATCAATTCAGCTATAAAACAAGGCATTACAGAAAGAGAGGAAAACGCTCACCTCCGACCTTATTGTACAATCTCAGATGTTAACTTTGAGTTTCCTTACTGCAGTTGAACAAAGGAGAGGGGGACTCGAGTTACAGCCTTCTCATTCGTTCAAGGAGGCGCGCGCTGCTGATGTCACTCACACATACACAAACACACCAGTCTCGATCTCAGATCTCACCCGTAGAAAATATTAAATAACTTGGTTTATGCTCATAATTTAGATTAATCTGCCCACATCATTCTCCACCAATATGTAAGGGTAATATATACAGGTCAATTTAGCTCAAAGGGAATAATTAATGATTTTATAGGGAATTTGAACAGCCGTATAACAAACTCTGCACTGGATATTAAAATCCCAAAATATAGTGAAAACACTATTAAATAGCACAGTAATAAAATCGGCAGATTAAGACATTAACTTGTGTGCTCAAAACACAAGGTATTTATCTTTTCTATTTAAATAAGACTTTATTTATATAAATCTAAGACATGTAAATAATCTACACATGAACACAAACATTCACACATTGCAGAAAGAAAGTAAGGAAAGGATTAGTTTAAGAGAATGGAAATGTGATATCCCACGTTTACAGCAATATGTGCAATTGCATAGACCTGAACAACCATCAATCACTTATTTAACCCTCACATTGAGTTTCTCAATGAGGCTAAAATCTATATTAAAAATACACCAGCTCACCAAGAATCTGGGGTTTGTACTTGCGTAGTTTTTGTGTTTAAGGGATTAAATTGTGTCGTCCGTCTTTGAAGAAAAGGGTTTCTCCGAAGTCACTGATTGGCTTAGAGTTCAGTAGTCGTTGAAGTGGGCATTGGCTCTTAGCTGAAGTTGCGGAGTTGTGGGCTGGTTGAAGTTTAGATGGGAGCTCGAGGTAGTTGGCAAACTTATCTTAGCACACAAACTCAACGGAAAGAAAATAAACTAAAGTAAAAGGTTAAAAGGATGCAAAGAGACTAGGTGGCTTTTCTTCTCATTGTGGTTGCAGCTGGCATGTAGGCCAGAGCACAAGGCACTCACAAAGCCCAAAAGGTAATGGCAAGAAGCATGGCTTAAAGTTAGATGAGAAAGTTTTGAGAGAGAGTTAGAGAGTATTTTCTTTAGTATTTAAACTCGGCTTTAAAATACCTCCCAATGGTTGTCTTGACCAATCAGATCCTATTCTGGCTCTGGGTGCTGCTTTGTTTCTCCACCCAATCAATAAATCAACATGTCATGGTCAGTCACATTGCCCGAATTTTATATACTCTTGCAAAGTATACTTTTGGATGTGATTTCTATAACCAGAATATTGTACATTTGACAGAGAATTTATAGGAAGAAACGTTTCAAGCTAGAATTGTCAAACTCATACATACCAAACATGAACATGAACGCGAGCTATTCAATACTTATTAAATGCACAATATACACAATGAGTGATTAAAACAAGGATAGTCAAATATGCCGTTATGCATAGAAAATATTAGTTTCATTAAAAATTAAACTGAAATTATTTTAAGATTTTAGCAGCATATAGTTGCAGACAGTCTTTGTGAACCAAGGAATTTCAGTAGGGTTCTTTGTCTTGCTAGCTGGTTGGTTGGAGGAAGTCAATCTAAGAGAGTCTGTAGCTCGTGATTTCTATCTTGGAACACATGATCAGTCTTGATTACTTGCCCCAAACTTGATAATTTCCTTCCTGAGTTGGAATTATCATTAAGTGTTCCTTTAGTTTTAATGTTGCAAGCTTTTCTCTGAAAGAGGTGTGCTGGTTAGGCTGTATTCAGTCGGGCTGGAGCTAGGGATCTGATTTACGACCTGCCGTTTTCTTGGGCCTCTGTGGAATTTTGGCTCCTCAGGTTTCAATGTTCTGATCGCATCTTAAATTTGTCCGATTCAGTCTCTGATATACTACAACAATATTGCGTTACTCTCTAAAAAAGTTTACTTAGTTACTTTTTATGGAAAGTAATGCTTTACATTACTTTTGCGTTACTTTTTAATTATGAGCAGGGCTTGATTGTATGTTTCTAATACAATACGTTCTATTTATAGCAAATTTAAAAGCCTTTCACACCAAAAAGTGACATGAATAAACCTCAGGCTGAAGGAAGAGTAAAATCATGTCTGTACAGTAGAACGCAGGAGAATAACTTCAACACTCTTCAGCAATAAAATAAAAACAATGAAGCACAATGTTAGTTTGTCTAAAGTCATTTTTGCTTATTAGTATGGTTGAACTGGATCATCAAAGGTTAGCAGCAAACCAAATTGGTTAATAAAATGGGATTAGATATATTTGTGTTGTTTAACATGTTTAATTATTGCAGGTTTGCATCATATTCTGAGTTTGCATTTCACTGTTTTAATTCATTTTGATTAATACTGAATCTGTTTTTTGCGAGTGGGATGAATTAATACACATTCGTATTTAGTCTCTAGAACTTCAGTGTAATGATAACATATAATATATATATTGTTATAAGGGAAACAGGTCAATTTAGCTCAAAGGGAATCATTAATGATTTTATAGGGAATTTGAACAGACTCACTGTTTCACGGCGATTCACCGAACAAGCCGTATAACAAACTCTGCACTGGATATTAAAATCCCAAAATATAGTGAAAACACTATTAAATAGCACAGTAACAAAATCGACAGATTAAGGCATTAACTTATGAGCACAAAACACAAGATATTTCTCTTTTCAATATAAACAAGACTTTATTTATATAACTCTAAGACATGTAAACTAATCTACACATGAACACAAGCATTCACACATTCACGCGTTGCAGAAAGAGAGAAAGTGAGGAAAGGATTAGATTAAGAGAATGAGAATTTGATATCCCACGTTTACAGCAATATGTGCAATTGCATAAACCTGAACAACCATCAATCACATATTTAACACTCGCATTGACTTTTCAATGAGGCTAAAATATATATCAAAATGACACCAGCACCGCAAGGATCTTGGGGTTTTACTTGCGTTGCTTTTGTGTTTAAAGGATTCCCTTTTGTTGTCCTTTGCAGAAAAGGGTTTCTCCGAAGTCGCTGATTGGCTTAGAGTTCAGGAGTCGTTGAAGTGGGCGTTGGCTGGTTTTGCAGAGTCTTGGGCTTGTCGTCTTTGGCAAACGCAACTTAGCACACGAACTCAACGGAAAGAAAATAAACTAAAGTCAAAGAATAAAAGGATGTAAAGAGGCTAGGTGGCTTTTCTTCTCATCATGGTAGCAACTGGCTAGGTGTGGTCCAGAGCACATGGCTGAAGAGAGAGTTCATTTTTCCGGAGAGAGAGAGAGAGTTCCAAGAGGACGGAGCATTCAAGAGCGCGAGGAGAAGTTAAGAGAGAGATAGGAGAAGTGTCCTGGGTATTTAAACTCGGCCTTTTGACACCTCCCAATGGTTGTCTTGACCAATTAGGTCCTATGCTGGAGCGGCTGCTGCTTTGTTGCTCCACCCACTTAATAAATTAACATGTCATGGCCAGTCACATTGCCCGAATTTTACATTCTCTTGCAAAGTATCCTTTTGGATGTGGTTTCTATAACCAGAATATGATGCATTTGACAGGAAATCAATTAAAAGAAATGTTCAAAGCTGGAATTATCACGCTCATACATACTAAACATGACATTAACCCTTAAGGCTTAGCTAGTCAATACTAATTAAAAGCACGATAAACACAATGATTAAAACAAGGATATTCCAAATTGTGGGTCACATACATAATATGCAGTTATGCATAGAAATGATTAGTTTCATTAACCATGAGAATTAAAGTATTTTAAGATGATTCTACAGTTTTTGTGAACCCAGGAATTTTAGCCTTTGTCCTCGACGCCTGGTCGGGGTGTATTCAGGCGGGCTGGGGGTCTGATTTATGACTTTCTGCTGTTGTCTTGTGGAATTCGGCTCCTCATGTTTCAACCATGCTTGGATCGAATCTTGATTTGTCTGATTTGGTCCTTGATATTCTACACACCCCCCTTCGTTCGGCGAGGTGTTTAGCAGAAGACATCGCCGAGCGCTGGAAAAACAAAGGCAGAAGAAGCAGACAAAACACAGCAAACAACAAGACAACACCTCCATGACAGTTACTGTACTGGTGCCGGGCATTAGGTTATTCGGGCTATTCAATTTTGGAAATTATTGTTTTAATTCTTCGATCAAATTTTGCGACTAGATTTGTGTGTTTCTTCTAAGTTGTCTTAACTTAAGAATGTTCACATTTAGTTTCTAGTGAACTAATTTGTGGTAAAATGAATCGACCTATCGTGCATGGAGCTCTCTGGCTTTCCTTCAGTCTAGAGTGGCTTGTGGATATTAGGTGTAGCGAGTCAATCCTAATATCAGACCTTTGACCCTTGCAGGGTGTCTAGGTGTTTCACCTACTAAAGAAAGAGGGGAAGGAAAAGGATAGGTAAAAGAAGAACAAAACAAAACAAAGCTGCTGTGGGTTTTCCTAGCATGATTTGCAACTACTGTTGAGCTAGGATGTCATGTGCAGCTAGCCATGCACCTTAACTTCGTCAGGTGTTCTAACTCTTGTGAGGATAGCTATATGTTTCTTCATGGTGGTGTATGTAACTGTGTTGCGCTAAATTTGGATCTTCTACTTGTGGGAAGAATATGTTTGTTGAATGTGTTATCAGTAGATGTGGTTACCTCTGGGTGTAGGTAATGTTGTGTGTGTTAATGGTGTAGTGTATGTGTGGTCAGATCTGTTCCAGTCTGTGTCGTCTCCCCCCTTTTCAGGTATGTTAATGAAGACTGGCTCTCTTCATCCTTGGCTTGGATGTGGGCATGTCCATGATCTAATGGGGGTCAGTCCAGAAAAGCAGGAAGTTCTTTAGCAGACAGTCGGAGGTGGTTTGGCATGGCTGTGTAAAGCTGGGATGCAAACTTTGTCTCCTTTGTTGCATTTCTCTTGCGCTACCTTCTGGATGTGGCAGACTTTCTGACCTTCTGTGCTTTGGTGGTTGCTGTTGCACAGACAGGAATGTGGTTCTAGGAGTTGGAGTTAATATAGCAGTTTGCTAGTGAGTGATGGGTGAGTGAGGTGATGTTCTCTGGTACCTCAGTTTTCATCAACGGTTGGCCATGAGAGACTTGCTCGTCCTGTGTGGTTGTTGAACAGGTGCTTGTCATCTCGGATATGGTGGTGTACCATGCGATCATCGGCCTTCCGTTCTGTCGCTGGTCACAGCGAGCATGACTCAATTTCGTAGTCATCCGTGTTCAGCTTATCTTGAAGGAACTCGTTCAGTTGGCTCATGACTTGTTCCATGTCTTCTGACGGTAAGCTGTATGGTTCTGGAGCATACTCAGCACTGAGCATGTCTGAGTATTGCTGAGGTGGGTTTCGTTGTCGCTAACCCTACGAGATGCTCTTGGATGAGTCAGGCGATTACCTTTGGATGTCTGGTTAGGTTTCCAGTTGTTGCTATCTTTTGCTTTCTTGAGAAGCGTGGCTGGTCCCATGGATTTTCCAGAAGTTGGGCTGATAGCTTTCGTGGACATGGGGATCACGTTCTCTGTGCTCTTGATGGAGGACTCTGGTTTTGTGATGCATCTGGGTGTCGCCCAGTGCAAGGCTTGAGTCTTTGTTGACAGAGTTCAAGAGTGTGGATGTTTTGTTACCTTTCTTTGAGGCCATCTTCTGCTTGTTGTAGGCCTTCTGTGTTAGGTCACGCAACTGTTGGATGGTCATGGAGCGTGGACAGGCCATGACGCCTAGATGGTGGCTGACTCCAGGGTGCAGATTTCTTAGGAAGAGGCTTTTGAAGTTCACATCCTCTTCAAGGTCAGGTGTGCACCAAAGTAGGCTTGTCGGAGTCGGTTGTAGTAAGCTTGTGGAGCCTCTTGTCGACCTTGTTTGGTTTCTAAGGCAGTTAACAGTCCATGTTCGAGTCAGGGTCGGTAAACTCTTTAATCAGGACCTCACGAAGTAGCTGGTAGTCTGACTGCTTCGACTGGGCTGTCGATCTAGGAAGTTTCGCACCTCGGAACTGGACGTGGCTCTAAGGAGGTATAACCTGTCTCTGTCAGTCACATGAGGTCTCATTTCTAGATAGAAGTCGATATCTTGAAGGTGGGCCTGGATGGTGTGGCCCCTGTGGAGTTCGGGTTGAACTTGCTGACGTTTTAGACAGCTTGTCGAGGTCTTTGATGGTCATCCCAGGTGCAGCTCCAAGGTCTGCTTGGATGGGAGGTTTTCTTCGTTGACAGGAAAGAGTTCTGTGGCGAAGGCAGGTGAGATTTTGGGTTGTGGCCCTTCGCTTCTTTCGCTGTATACGAGTTCTTGGACATGGGACTCTGCTCTGCTCAGCAGTGGTGAGGCTGAATGTTGTTTCTCTCGCTTTGGCTCTTGCTTCTGCGCATAAGCATGTTTGAGTCCTCTTCTGACCATGTAGAGCTGATCATTGGTATCGTCTAGTTGTGGGGTCAGATTGTCCATTTCAATTCTGTACCTTTCAAGGTGGTCCTTCAGGGCACTTATTTCAGCATTCTTGTTGCTGATGTCATGCTTGGCTTTCTCTAGTAGCTGGTTGGCATACTGAAGTCTGTTTACCAGGTCTTCCTGGGCAGCCTTTGCATGTTGTTGGTCGAGCTGAGCTGCTGTCAGGGCTGCTTGGAGCTCCTTAACTTGTTCCGTTGTTTCCTGCTCGCCTCGTTGGGTGCTTTGAGTTGATCTTGAACTTTCACTTCCAGCTTGTCTATGCGACGTTGAGCACATGTCAGTTCCTCTTGAAGGTGGGTGATGTGCTTGTCGCTCAGTTTCAGCTGGGTCGTGAAGGCATAGCTTAGGGAGCTGGCAATTTTGACTAGCTCCTCATGGTTGTTATTCTGGCTTGAATCTTGTGTCAGGAATCTTCTCAGGACTAGGATTATTATTAAAAATAATAACAGTTCAAACGTCTTGGGGGTGAGGCTGTCTGTCGTGCCTCTCAGCCAAGTGTTCACATCTTCTCCTTGGGCAAGGGGGTCTGCAGTCTGCGGCATGTTGGCACGCTGGGGAGAAGAGAGGCTGACACAGATCTGTGTGGAGTGGAAGCTTATGTGTGGTGCGACAACTAAGTGTTATGTCAGTGATTCTGAACCACTGGTGAAGTGTGGTGATCACTGTGTTGGTCTCAGAGTATCTAGGTAGACTAGCGATGTGAAGACTTCGTCACTCTAATGAGGAAGAGGGAAAAGAGACAAAGGTGAAAACAAATTTAATAAAAACAATTCCTTTTCTATTTTTTTTCAAATGAAGAAAATTCTTTCCTTTTTTTTTATTATTAAATGTTGTTATCAAGGAGGCAAACAATATTATTAAATCTTCGTCTTGGCCAAACTAATATAATAATAATTCTGATATCTCTTTTCCTAGTCTGACAGAATTGACAACGCAACACCTTACAGTTGGAGCGCTCACAGGGAGGCTGCGAAGGCGCCAGTTGCTCAACACTTATCTCTATTAAAATTGATCTCAGCGTTGCATGAGTTGTTCAAATTTGGATTGCGTTTTAAATATAGGGAGGTTAAGAAGAACAAAAGTAGGTTTGATTGCAATCAAATTCGTTAGGATGATTCGCCTTTTGACAGGATTGTATATCTCATACACTTAGAATTGATTGATGGTTCTTACAGGTCCCTACAAATGTGAAAAGTGAAGAGGAAAGAAAGGAGGATAGAACAGGAGGGAAGAGAAAGAGACAGTAAGTTGAGTGGATCGGTCCACTAGCAAGCAGTTATGCCCGACTACGCGTATAGTGTTGTTTTCAGTTGCTACACAACTATCAACAAAAATAAATTTTGGGTAAAAGAGATTTGTCTCTCTAATTTATTTGAACTCGTAGTGAGGGGTAACAATGCGTCCTATTAAGGCTCAGGTGGGTCGTTCCCAAGCTAGGATACACAGAGGAAAGAAAATGGTAAGACAAAGTAAAATTGTAAAGTAATAAACAGGCAAAATAATCAAATATGAAATTAAGTAAATGAGGAAAATAAAATAGTGGTTATGTTTATAACCAAAACAGGAAGAATTAGGGGTAAAACGCAATAAAGTAATGAGTGAGTATAAGTCTGAATAGAATCTACTTAAATGGGTAATAAATCAATTAGGTAGAATAAGTTTACTTAAACTTTTAAAGTTCAATACTTATTTGTACCTAAAATGATTATGCCCAAAAGGGAATACTAGAAGAAAGGATCATATTAAACAATATGAGGAGGAAAATTAGAATGATTCCAAATAAATTTAATGTTTCAATTAAATTTGAATTTGGCACAATTAATAATTGTGAACTAGTATTTTCCTTTCTAGTAGAACTACAAATAAGTGGTAAAAAGGGAGAAATAAGGAAGAGAAAGACCAACAAGTATATTAGTTTAAATGTTTAAAGGGTTAAACCACTTTAGCTTTTCAAAACACACACTTTATTCAACCATTGGATGTTTAATGCTAACTTCTAACCTTTGAGGCTAATGGCTTTAGCATAGACTTCAATGTAAACACAACCGTGCCATTAGCAACAGCATGGAGTTTGTTTACAAAAGCATCGATGTACTGCGCTGCGCAGTTCAAAGTTGCTCGAAGTATGTTAAGACTTTCGTGTCACAATCGTATCTGTGGCAACCAAAACAAACTAGTGGCTAGCACATTAATCGTTGCATTACAAATACAGTTAAGCATGTTACATGAAATGTTGGCGCATCTCAACACTGTACAAATAACAACACCGCTTGTTCTGCGATGTGGCGCTTAAACTTTCAGTTCGTTCAGAGTTAAACTTAAACCTTATTCAAATAATAGCTTCGTGCTGCGGTTGAGGAAACAGTGAATCACAAGCCCGTGTCTTATATGGACATAAACACAACAGGGTTTCTTCGCTGTTGGTTCAAAGGTAAACTTTACTTGATAAAGCTTTAAAGCTCCCATTCAAATCACTCTCGGACACGCGCAGTGTTTCATGAGACTTAATTCACTTTGTGAACAGTGTACACAAACAGGCAAGCATTATTCTCTAATGTTTAACCCAGGGAGTCATAGCATATATGATCTGACAATGGAACACGACTGACGATCAAACTATGAATAATAAGGCTTTGATAAACAGGATTGAGGAACACGCTCAAAACTATTCTTTATCCACTGATTTATTTCCCTTTTAATTGCTGCAGTTTAGCTGTATGCGGCTAACAGTTACTGAGATTATGGAGTAAGTTATAGCTATTAGATGACCTGGAACACGAGGAAATTAATTCAGCTATAAAACAAGGCATTACAAGAAGAGAGGAACACGCTCATCTCCGACCTTATTCTCCGATCTCAAATGTTAACTTTGAGTTCCCTTACTGCAGTTAAACAACGGAGAGGCGGACTCGAGTTACAACCTTCTCTGCGCTCATTCATTCAAGGAGGCGCGCTGCTGACGCCACTCACACATACGCACACACCAGTCTCGATCTCAGATCTCATCCGTAAGAATATAAAAGATTAAATAACTTGGTTTATGCTCATAATTTAGATTAATCTGCCCGCATCCTCCACCAATATGTAATGATAACATATAATATATATATTGTTATAAGGAAACAGGTCAATTTAGCTCAAAGGGAATCATTAATGATTTTATAGGAATTTGAACAGACTCACTGTTTCACGGCGATTCACCGAACAAGCCGTATAACAAACTCTGCACTGGATATTAAAATCCCAAAATATAGTGAAAACACTATTAAATAGCACAGTAACAAAATCGACAGATTAAGGCATTAACTTATGAGCACAAAACACAAGATATTTCTCTTTTCAATATAAACAAGACTTTATTTATATAACTCTAAGACATGTAAACTAATCTACACATGAACACAAGTATTCACATTCACACGTTGCAGAAAGAGAGAAAGTGAGGAAAGGATTAGATTAAGAGAATGAGAATTTGATATCCCACGTTTACAGCAATATGTGCAATTGCATAAACCTGAACAACCATCAATCACATATTTAACACTCGCATTGACTTTTCAATGAGGCTAAAATATATATCAAAATGACACCAGCACCGCAAGGATCTTGGGGTTTTACTTGTTGCTTTTGTGTTTAAAGGATTCCCTTTGTTGTCCTTTGCAGAAAAGGGTTTCTCCGAAGTCGCTGATTGGCTTAGAGTTCAGGAGTCGTTGAAGTGGGCGTTGGCTGGTTTTGCAGAGTCTTGGGCTTGTCGTCTTTGGCAAACGCAACTTAGCACACGAACTCAACGGAAAGAAAATAAACTAAAGTCAAAGAATAAAAGGATGTAAAGAGGCTAGGTGGCTTTTCTTCTCATCATGGTAGCAACTGGCTAGGTGTGGTCCAGAGCACATGGCTGAAGAGAGAGTTCATTTTTCCGGAGAGAGAGAGAGAGAGTTCCAAGAGGACGGAGCATTCAAGAGCGCGAGGAGAAGTTAAGAGAGTTAAGAGAGGTGTGTCCTGGGTATTTAACCTCGGCCTTTTTGACACCTCCCAATGGTTGTCTTGACCAATTAGGTCCTATGCTGGAGCGGCTGCTGCTTTGTTGCTCCACCCACTTAATAAATTAACATGTCATGGCCAGTCACATTGCCCGAATTTTACATTCTCTTGCAAAGTATCCTTTTGGATGTGGTTTCTATAACCAGAATATGATGCATTTGACAGGAAATCAATTAAAAGAAATGTTCAAAGCTGGAATTATCACGCTCATACATACTAAACATGACATTAACCCTTAAGGCTTAGCTAGTCAATACTAATTAAAAGCACGATAAACACAATGATTAAAACAAGGATATTCCAAATTGTGGGTCACATACATAATATGCAGTTATGCATAGAAATGATTAGTTTCATTAACCATGAGAATTAAAGTATTTTAAGATGATTCTACAGTTTTTGTGAACCCAGGAATTTTAGCCTTTGTCCTCGACGCCTGGTCGGGGTGTATTCAGGCGGGCTGGGGGTCTGATTTATGACTTTCTGCTGTTGTCTTGTGGAATTCGGCTCCTCATGTTTCAACCATGCTTGGATCGAATCTTGATTTGTCTGATTTGGTCCTTGATATTCTACATCAGTAAGATCATGTTCACAGCGCACTGTCAGTCAATAAATGGGAAAAAGTAACTGCCGTTACTTTTTTGAAAATGTATCTCAGATATTTTCTAGTAAATTAAAAAGCAATGCGTTACTTTACTAGTTACTTGAAAAAAGTAATATTATTACGTAACTCGCATTACCCCCAACACTGGTGATATGTACTTATTGGTATGCATTTACGTCTCGCTAAAAAGTGCACCCAGGTACATAAATGCCATGAGATCAGTTGTATATATATATATATATATATATATATATATATATATATATATATATATATATATATATATACACTCACTGGCCACTTTATTAAGTACACCTTGCTAGGGACCCCCTTTTGCCTTCAGAACGGCCTTAATTTTTCGTAGCATAGATTCAACGAGCTATTGGAAACATTCCTCAGAGATTCTGATCCAAATTGACATGATAGCATCACGCAGTTGCTGTAGATTTGTCAGCTGCACATCCATGATGTGAATTTCCCATTCCACCACATCCCAAAGGTGCTCTATTGGATTGAGATCTGGTGACTGCGGAGGCCATTTGAGTAAAGTGAACTCATTGTCATGTTCAAGAAACCAGTCTGAGATTAATTGAGCTTTGTGACATGGTGCATTATCTTGCTGGAAGTAGCCATTAGAAGATGGGTACACTGCAGTCATAAAGGGATGTACATCGTCAGCAACAATACTCAGGTAGGCAGTGGCATTTAAACGATGCTCAATTGGTATTAAGGGGACCAAAGTGTGCCAATAAAATATCCCCCACACCATTACACCACCACCAGCAGCCTGAACTGTTAAGACAAGGCAGGATGTATCCATGATTTCATGTTCTTTACGCCAAATTCTGACCCTACCATCCAATTTTGGTGAGCCTGTTCGAATTGTAGCTTCCATTTCCTGTTCTTAGCTAATGAGCTGCACCCGGTGTGGTCTTCTGCTGCTGTAGCCCATCTGCTTCAGTGTTCGACGTGTTGAGCATTCAGAGATGGTTTTCTGCCTACCTTGGTTTTAACGAGTGGTTATTTGAGTTAATGTTGCCTTTCTATCATCTCGAACCAGTCTGCCCATTCTCCTCTGACCTCAACAAGATATTTTCGTCCACACAACTGGCGCTCACTGGATATTTTCTCTGTAAAATATCCAGACCAAAATATTTCGGACCATTCTCTGTAAACCCTAGATATTGTTGTGCGTGAAAATCCCAGTAGATCAGCAGTTTTTGAAACACTCAGACCAGCCCATCTGGCACCAACAACCGTTCCATGTTCAAAGTCACTTAAATCCCCTTTCTTCCGCATTCTGATGCTCTGTTTGCACTTCAGCAAGTCGTCTTCACCACATCTAGATGCCTAAATGCATTGAGTTGCTGCCATCTGATTGGCTGATTGGCTGATTAGCAATTTGTTTTACCAAGCAATTGAACAGGTGTACCTAATAAAGTGGCCGGTGAGTATATATATATATATTAGTGCTGTCAAAGTAAACGCGTAATAACGCATTAGCACAAATTAATTTGAATGGCACTGATTTTATTAACGCTCGATTAATGCAGCTCATACCCGTGGCCCAACCCATATTTGGAGAAATGGAGATGCACAGTGTTGCCAACTTATCAACATTGCAGACCCCTTTAGTGACATTTTTCCATTCATAAAAGCACTCCAACCTTTTTTAGTTTCTGAGACCCACTGGTACTGCGCGAGGTCGTGGTCTCCAAGCGTGCTCACACCTCTTTCTCTCTCTTCTCTCTCTCTCTCTCTCTCTCTCTCTCTCTCTCTCTCTCT